>JBBBDQ010000137.1:0-325000 GCA_037127315.1 Ascarosepion bandense
TTAAAATAAAATATATACGGAGAAATGTGAAAAAAAAATTCTACGAACACACGACAAAAGTAAACAGCTTATCCTCGGAGATAAGACAAATAATTGCACGGATACGCGACAAATGTAAATAGATTATATGGTAGTACAACAAAAGGAATAAGGTTATACGGTGACACGACAAAAGAATTTAGATTCAATGGAGACACAACAGAAGTAAATAGATTTTATGGAGACACAAGACTAAATAGATTCTATGCAGGTGGGATGAAGTATAATGATTCTACGGGGACAGAACAAAGTATAGAGATTCTATGGAGACGTGCCAAAATTATATATATATATTTTAATCGTATCACTCCGAGCAAGGCGATAACGCCACTCATGTGCAGGGGCTACACAAGAGTAAAACAAATTAGAAATTAGAGGAGAGTAAAGAGAAAACCGAACCAGTTAATGATGGGAATACAGGTGTGATGACAGTTGTACAGGTGGAGAGAAAGAAAAAGATAAAAAGGGTGGTGTAGACAGAACTAGAGTTAAGTAGTTAAGAGATGGGTATTGACATTGCATTTAGATTCTATGGAAACGTGACAATAGTAAGTAGATTCTATGAAGACATAACAAAAATAAATAGATTATGTGCGGATACGGCAAAGGTAAATAAATTTTAGGGAGACACAACAAAATAATATTGATTTCATGGAGACACAAAAGCAAATAGATTGAAATAAGAGGTTCAGTTCGAAATTTCAGGCACCTGAAGTAGGCCAGAGCGCACAACGGCCGAAACATCGTGAATATGGCAATACAGATAAGGACAGCTGTCCAAACAATGTAAATGAATAGATGTTTATTCCTTGTTTCCTGTTTACGATAGGATTTCTGGTTTTCTTCTAAAGTATTTTAATTCTTTTTTACTCCGAGTAGCCCTTTCTGAAAATACCCTTGAGGAAGGCATTTATCCCTCTCTTCTCCCTTCAGCTACGGGTTGAATGGAATGACATATTGAATTCTATATCCTTGGTTGGCAATCTGCTTACCGCAGAAAGAAATGGAAACTTACTACGGGAAAATCTTCTGTCTAGTCAGACATAGATCGGAAGAGACATGATCGCTGAAGCGTGTTATCACTTATGACAACTGACTGGCCACTAGTATAATTTGTACTAATACTGTAAGTCTTTCTTCATTATGAGGATATCACAAAGGTAAGGTTATTATTTATTTTATTTTATTTTATTTTATTTTATTTTTTTTGTGACGTGCGCAATTCTTTTCCTAAATATCCCTTGCCAAAATCTGGGTGTGTCCAATAAGCCCGCAAATATAGTAATCATATAAAGAATATTTCACATTATGTGAATGGAAAGGAGAATGGTGATTGCAGAAGATAGTAAGGTTACAAATGATAATTAGATCTACGAAAAAGAGAAAATTGTGAAGATTCATGATTGCCCACTTCTTGAATGTAAACACTATATAAAAAGAAAATTCCATCACCATTGAGCAAAGAATGAATGTTTCTCTATCATGATGAATGGTTATTCTTTTGGCTTTTTGACTTTGAACGCATACTGTGAATCCAGTTCCTCCAGACCTCAAGTAGAGCTCGTATATACACTACATCGCGAGAGATGCTGTTAAAATCATTGGTCCACTGTCCGCTCCAGTAAATAGTCAAATCCTTCTGCCATGCTCTGTCTTCCCAAGAGCTAGATCTGACCAAAAATAGGGTCAGTCAGTTAAGTGCCGTACGTGATATACGCTTAGGCGATCATGTCTCCAAAGAGACATAACTGGCTGAACAGATTTTCCCGCAGTAGATTGCCATTACTTTCTGCGGTACACTAATTGCCAACTAAGACTATACGATCCAATCTGACCTGGTATTTGACCCATGGCTTGAGGGAAGAAACGGATTAATACCTTTCCCAAAGGTATTTGCGCATAAGGGAATCCAACGAATTTAACTGGAATTCGAACTTGGCTCTCCGATTTCTCTTTCCGGGCCAATATCCATTGCACTACAACGCACCATATCTTACTTTTCACGTTTGATAGAGTTCAATAACGTCAACGAAACCTTTCGGACTATTAATTATTTCCAATTCTACAACGCCAATCCCACAGACGCAATATCGAAAACTTATTTCTCCTCTATCGCTATTGCCAAAGCAAATGATCTGATGAGCTACATTAATTAGTTTCATCAGTTCTGATATTCAAATCTAAGACTCGCCATGCCAGGTAGATTGGTACAAACCATCAAAGCTCAATTCGTATTACATTAGTAAGAAGGAAGTACCATTAATATAGATTCTACCCACGGACAGCTGCCTTGTGAAACTGACTCCCGAGTGGATGCTTCCCGGATTAATTCAATTTTAATCTTTTTGTGTCTAAGGTTGACCATTACCTTTCTTAGATAAAAGCTGCAGTTCTTATCTACTCCTTTTATGCGCCGTACAACAACCTCATTCAGTAACCCTATCATGAGTGGCGCTTAAGCTCTTTAGGGTTAACTGCTTATCTTTTCTACTTATTCTCATAAACTGCACTTCTTACATTCTTCAACGTCATTCAGTAACACAACCTTTAGTGACTCTTGAGCCTGCATTGAGTGAATAATTAGTAAAACAAGACTTACCTTTATTAGATCGTGACTTGTTTGTTTGTTTAACCGTATATCAATTCTTTATAGATTATTTAATGCCAAAATTTAATTTTCTTAAGAGCTTCGGTAATTTTTTAAAAAAAAATTCATATTAGAACATATAGCTGGAAATAGTTTTTTTTTTTTTTTTTTTTACAATTAAAACTCCATTCCTGGTATTTTAACTCTGGAAAAGTATTTTTATACTTTCATAGTGGTTTGAACTTAGTTTGAAGGTTCACTCTATGCCCATAGGTGGGGCCCTAATAGGTGCTACTATCCCGGGTCAGGGTGGACCTGGGAACAACAGCAATAAAGAAATGGTTCAAACGTTTCTCAAAACTTCCCGATTAGAGGCCTTGCTGCCGGATGCAGTTTATCGTCATACCCAGGATGATCAGATCGTGGTAATATTAGACAAAGAGCTTATTTGATGTGTTCTGCAATATACTGAAAAAATGTTTTTGGTAAATTTGCTCCAAACAAAACTGTAGATGCTTCTCTTGTTTGTGTTATTAAATAAGGCGCCAAATCTAGATGAAAAGGCCAACCCTGAGCAAGATTATCTCGACACTTCACAGTTTACAAATCAAATATTCTCGCTCTAAAAATGAATACTGATACAGCAAGGAGAAACGTGAAACATTCATTTCCTTATTTTTCCTTTGTTATCGTTAAATGACCTTAGTATGGGCAGAAACAACAACGTTATTTTAAAAAGACATTTTTCTGTCAAATGTCGATTTAACGAGTATCTTTTTTCTGATGCAAGTGCAATCGTAAAAATTCTTCGCTGGTTTTTGAACTTTAATGCAAATATCCATCATATTTGGTGCAGAATAGATTCAACACAAAACAGCATTTCGTCATTGTCAATGTTTATCAGCCGTCCTTTTCGGGTTTCGTTTCGAGGCAACTAATTTCCGACTGGAGGGCGCCTCGGCATGGACTAATGGTTAATGAGGCTAGTGTGGTCGACTAGCGCTATTGGCACACACTGGATATCCTACACAAGATCCAACAATAAATAATGTTTGACATTTCGCAAAATCAACCAACCAAAAATCAGGATAGGGTATGTGATTACCTCCCATGGATAGTCATTACGTAATACGTACGCTGTTCGGGGAGTTATAAAAAAACGGGGCATTTCATAATTCTTCCGTTTTTGCCTTCTTTGGTTTCAGCAATGCTAACGCGGAACTCGCAGGACATCAGTCTCCGGGTCACCACACACACACACACACACACACACACACACACAATTTCTAATAGCTTGATTTGTTGTCTTCTTTCTTTTATTTATGTATGCATAAAAAAATTGAAATATCGCCTTGTTGAAATGTATTCGGGTTGACGGAACTGTTCGAAAACCATTAATAGTTTTGTCAGTACGAAGTCACAAGCCAGCGGGACTGAGGGATTTTAGCGTATTGGCATCGTTCAAACTGCTAGACATCACAGATTTTAAGCTTTCCCTGTAACTAAGGGCCACTTGACATAGTTACACTATAAACCACAGGTAGGTTCTGTGAACCTTGAACAAAGACAAATATTCCTGAACAGGTGTCTGTGACAGGGGTTTGGCTAGTCGCTATATGTTATGGTGCCCTATCTACAGGGGAATGGACTCTTCCACCGTCAATAAATACTAACCTGAGTGATTTCCGAGTGTAATATAACAATCTGGCCCCACCCGAGGAAGGCTGATGCAAGCGAGGGTGTTTCCGGTCGTTGAAAGGAACGGATGTCGTTTGACCTTATTTCCGGCAGCAGCGGAAATAACTACAGAGGCAAACAGAACAGGTGTCTCTGAGAATTACGTGGGCGTGAGTGGGCGAGGCAAAACCGGAAGAAAAAGTCCCGGTTCTGGAAGATTATAAAAAGACCTCGGCACACGGATTCGCCAGTAGAGGAGCAACAGAGATCGGCCGGTGAAGAGAGAGACACAACAGATAAGACTACACTCCCGTCAACCCATTAGAAGCGCGCTCTCTCAATTCACTGTTCGCTATTCTAACCGGCTCAGTCATTAAGACGCATAATTGGTGCCTAGTGACTTGCTGTTTTGAGACAACAAAACAGTTAGATGCGAGCTGGTTGCCACGGCGACGTTTGAAATTCAACGGACTTAAAACTACCAGATAGAAAGAAAAAAGAAGACGAAAATAGAAGCAGCCGCACGACTATAGACATCAGCCAAGGTAGGTGATTCTTTGATTTGATAGTGTGTGTGTTATGCTCTTGTTTATAAGTCTAGTTAGAAAAAAAAATGGAACAGCATACTTTTGCCGATCTGACCCTAGAATTGAGAAATGTGGATTGTTCGGTGTCGAACACATTAAGGGTAGAACGGAGGGGGTGCAGGACTACATGCAGAGAGTAGTACGCCTAGCGGAGAGCGCATAGGTTGGGGTTGACGGGAGGAATAAAGTTGAGATATTTACCTATCTGTAAGTATAAAACATCTGAGTTAATGATTTATTTTTTTTGTTAATATTTTACCATATATGTGAAGTGAGTTTACTGGTATGTTGCTTAATTAATCTTACTTTTATTGAGTAAGTGAAATGTAAAATCATGTAAAGGAAGTTTCTTCTACTCTTTAAAGTGGATAATTGGATTAACTTGTTGATAACAATGTTTTCTTTGGTTTGTGCAGTGTTAGGTTTTCTTTTTTTGGATTTCTTTTCAATGACTGTACACTACAAAATGATTTACATTTCTATGTTTGTGAATTATGCTTTTGTGCAGGTTCCCATCAATTCAACATCCTCTGTGAATTTTCATTTATGTGACTTGGGAAATATCTTTTGAAGATATATTAATTTCTGAAAACTTTATATTGACACGGATAGACCTGCAGATTCCACAGTTGATCGGAACAAAAAGAAAGAACAACTGAAAAGTCTTGTAGACTTATTGGCTGATATGCTATAGGATTGGGAAAGAAGCAGTGGGAGGATTAACGATAGTTTAAGTGAAATAGTTAGGAAGATACAAACGTGGAAAATTATTAATAGTATCTAAAGCATAAAGTAAATTATACGTCTCTGGTTCAGTGGTTTGGTCCCCAATTACGCAGAAATTTCCCAATTTTTCAGTGGACACCATGCCGGTAGAATTGCGCGATATGGAGGAGATTCCTATCCGCAAACTAGTAAATACCTTGGAACAGATAGATATGGAAAGATTTAGTGAAGGATATGAAGAACTCCCGAAGAAGTTGACGATAGGAGTCATTGCTGGCATAGTCGGCGTTATGATAATCCTTGGAATAATAGCTAGGAAGCGGATTTTTAAGTGTGAAAGAAGCAACAGTGCTTCGGGAAAGGAAAGGGAGTTATCCGTTGTGAATAGTACTCCGGGGTCAACGGGTGTTCAACACTCAAATGTCTCTGCGTTAAACAGAGAGATGTCAACAAATCAGATATGCTTGGATTCGAATCCAGAGGAAGTAGTTCAAGGAATAGAAGACATTGTACAAACTAAGGAACTACGAGTCACGGGTCCATTTTTTTAGACTAAATTAATATAGATGAAACCTCTAATCCTCCACAAGTAAATTGCATGCGGATTAACGTTGGAATCAGGGTAATTTTCTTCATTTTCTATTGAACATTTCTCGGTCAGACTATGAATGATATGTACTGCAGATAATGGCCATTTTTCTGTGTTCAAACATAGTATGTTTGAAATTAAATTAAATTAAATGAAGTTACATGTGTAACAATAAACTCGAGCAGAAACACGCATGGTGTTGGTCAAAGGTCATTTACTCGATGTCAGTTTAGAAACTGGGGCGCGGTTACCGCCTATGATCATGTGGTCGCGCATCGAGGCGTCTACGCTTATGGACAGAGTCGAGAAAGAAAATGAACATTTTTACGAACTTTACCCAATTCTGTGAAAATGGATATTAAAAAAAAAAAAAAAAAGAACAATGAAACATCGAGCTGGTAGAACAATTTTCACGATGGACACGAACATTGTTGGGTTGCCGATGTAGGCTCCCCTATATATTTTTTTTGTTGTTTTTTTTTGTTTCGGCATGCACATGTTTTGTTGTTTTGGCGTGCACATGTTTTATACAATTGTCGGGCTTGTGTGGCATGGGGAGGAGTGTGAGGGTGTTGCGCTTAAAATGTTCTTAGGTGAACATTTTGGAAAATGGGAGGGCGAGGAATGTAATATAACAATCTGGCCCCACCCGAGGAAGGCTGATGCAAGTGAGGGTGTTTCCGGTCGTTGAAAGGAACGGATGTCGTTTGACCTTATTTCCGGCAGCAGCGGAAATAACTACAGAGGCAAACAGAACAGGTGTCTCTGAGAATTACGTAGGCGTGCGTGGGCGAGGCAAAACCGGAAGAAAAAGTCCCGGTTCTAGAAGATTATAAAAAGACCTCGGCACACGGATTCGCCAGTAGAGGAGCAACAGAGATCGGCCGGTGAAGAGAGAGACACAACAGATAAGACTACACTCCCGTCAACCCATTAGAAGCGCGCTCTCTCAATTCTCTGTTCCCTATGCTACACGGTTCATCGTCATTAATAAAAATATAACTTTATATTTTTATATATATGCGTGTTTGTTGTTTGTCGATATATAACACGGGGAGACTGCCAAGAGGCAATCGTGAGACGGTCTAGAAGCAGTCTAGGGACAATCGAGGCGAAGCGTAACTATACAGGTTTATTTGCTGACTACGAACCCCCGTTACTTGTATATATGTTCTATTATTCTAATACACTGGTTGGACCAACCTTTTTGTTTCCGTGTCTTTCTTCATCTCCCTAACCGGCCACTACAACTTGGCGATGAAGATTCGCCACAACACTCGGGTTGTGACGGGTATGCTCGAAAAACGAGAATAATTGACCACTAATGTGTGTGTGTGTGTGTGAGAGAGAGAGGGGGAGGGGGAGAGGGGGAGAGGGGGATGGAGAGAGAGATTAAGAATTTCAAAACAGTAAAAACGGAGAGGATAATCCAAAAGATTTTTTTCTAAACAATATAAAATATTAAACAGATACAAATAGGGAGCTCAATGGATATTATCCAGAGCAATATTAAGTACTGAGAGAAAAAATCAATACATATTTAAATGGTTAAATAATCCAGAATTTATTACACAGTAGTAAGATAAAAAAAAAATACTGCTTCATTCAGACCGTGGAAAATAAATAGAAAAAAGTTAATTTCACTCAGAACGTTCGAAAAAAAATGTTTTGAACAGAGGGGAAATCATTTACTTGTAGGGAGCATTCTAGCCGGAAGTTTCAAAAGTTTAAGAATACATACATCAAATCAGACAGATATTTCATTTCTCTTTATTGTTTTTGATTATATTTATAAGTTATTATTGTGTGTTTATACAGTTTTTGTCTATATGCATATTTTGTGTATGTTTATTTCCGTCTTCCTTTTTGCGTCTGTATACATTCTCTCCTTAAATTTCTTTTATTGCGCGTTTGTATGATTTGATGTATGTGTTATTTGTTCCGTGTGTTTGTAGTGTGTGTGCGTTTGATGTGTGTATTCTAAAATTTTTGACACTTCCGGCTTGAACGTATAAACAATGTTTCCTGCAAGTAACCGATCTCTCCTCTGTTAAAAACCGTTTTTCGAATATTCTGAGTGAAAGTAAGATTTATTTAGTTATTTTCCACGGTCTGAATGAAGCAGTTTGTATTCTTACTACTGCCGAAATAAATTCTGGGTTTATAATCTTTTCAATATGTGTTGAGCTTTCCTCTCAATACACACACACACACACACACACACACACACACACACACACACACACACACATATATATATATATATATATACGCTCTCACACACTGATTGACCACTCTGGAAGAATGGTAGACTCTGAAAAACGGTAACTACTCTGGCATTTATGCATCGTTCATTCAGCAATGAATGAGAACACTCTCAGCTATTGGGCGTGTATAATGATAATATACACGCTAAAAAGTCTACCTCCTTCTACCGAGGGGCCGTAGCTCAGAGGTAGACTCGCCGACGGACGCAAGTTCGGTCGGGTTTCAATTCTGGGTAAAAAGCAATCGGCTGTCTAACCGTGCTGATGAGCTGTGATACAGCGAAACAGATCTGTCTGCAGATGACTATATATATATATATATATATATATATATATATATATATATATTGTTTTCCAGCAACAGAAACAGTATATAACACAATTTCTTGATGTTAAAATTAAATTCATCAAGGAAGGCGCCGTAGTTTTTGTTAATCCAAGTACTTTTGATCTTTTCTAAGATCATCTTCAGCAGTAAGGCGCCTTACTTAATGTATTTCATCTAAACATAAAAAACTAATTATACAACTGGAAAAGGTCAGTATAAAAATAAGTAGACAATATGTCTTTTTAGGTACCTCCACTCATTTTCGAGATCTACACTTTAAATTAATTTTAATAAATAAAAAAAGCTTCTTGAAGCTTTCAATTTAGCTTTAATCGTTAGCTAAAATATTAAACTTACTATTTTCACTAAGCAAAATACACTGGTGTATTTCAAACAGAAATAATATTGATTGGAATCTAAAATTTTGAGATTTTTTTAAAAAAATATTTCACTTTTCTGGCCATCGACATATTTGTAAACAAAAGTTAATTTTCGATTTTAAAAATCTTGCAAAAAAATTAAATATACATAACTAACACGCTATTTTAGGAAAACTAGCAAATTTAAATTTAATCTGATTTTAAACAAAAATTACTTGCTTACTGCCTGAAAGGTAGTACAAAAGCCTTTCTTAATTACGGTTGCCCTTTTTTTCTGAAGTGCTGACTGATTAGTGACAGACATGTAAAAAAGCTAAGTATTGTTGACTAGAACTGACATAAATTTATGTAACAAAAGTGAACGTTTCATTTTTGGTTTTTATAGCAAAATTAAAAACATTAATGTTTTCAGCAATTATCTATTATCTTATAGATTTTTAGTTAATTTAGCTTCATAGCCTTACGTTTGAAGATATTTTTTGAAAAATAAAAATTAAAATAACATAGAACTTTATTTTAAATTATTTTAAAAATTAATAACTGGAACAATGAAATTATATAACATGACTGAGGTAAATCAATAATTTATTAAATGCTATGATAGTTAAATTTTTAAATTATTTTATGAAATGTTATAATATTTATATTTTTAATATCTATTTTCTATGTTACTCTTTATTAATAATAATTGTTTTCGTGATGTTTATGACATAGTAAAGTTATTTATTAATTTTTATTGTACTTTACATTTTATTATTCACAGAAAAATTGTTTACACTAAAGCTAAAAAAAAGATTTTTCAATTTTTTTTAAAGCTTAGGTATCAAACAAATTTTTGGAGGTACCTACATTTACAATAAATTATAAAAATGAGGAAACTGGTGTTGCAAGTGTTGAAACTAATTTTGAAAGTGTGATTTGAGAATCCTGTTGAGTGTTGAATTGTGAAACTTATACACGAAACACAGTAATGAAATGAAAGAATTGTACCCTGCTGAAAAATATTTATATAATTCTTTCTGTAAAGAGCACAGCCCTTAAAACACGTGAACTTTTAATGATGTCACGTATGACCTACCATTAAAAATAAAAAAATATATCTGCACGAAAAATTGTTTTAGATTATTTTTAAAATCTTAGTGCGTGAAAATTTGTATGAAATTTCTCAATTTTTATTAGTAAATATAGTCTTCACTTATTAACTGAATAACCTAATAGGTATGGTGAGACAGTGACTGTAGCTGAGCTGCCAAGTCGGGATCGATCACATTACATTCTTAATATAGACAGTTTATAAAAGCAATTAAAAGTTAATCTAACTAAAAATGGCATAGTTTTATTGCATTTTTGTTTTTACTGTTTGGAGCAGATTTTTTTTAAAAAGGAACAGCTATTTGAAAAAATAAGAAAGGTGATTTACATTCCCCAAGAATCCTGCATTTAAATAATAAAACAAAGTTTCGACGCAGTCGTCAATTTCTAGAAATTTTAGAAAATAAATTACAGGGGAAGTAACATATCTAAAAATAATAATTTCAAAACTAATTTCAGTCATTTGTGAATAAGTCCTGAAAGTTTAATTAAAATCTGAACATTATTTGATTTTTGCAAAAATTAACAATGTAATGTTTTTAAAAAAATGAGATGTGTAACTTTTGCCATAGTAAACTCCGTTAACAATCCCATCACATGCTGACGAAAAAAAAAATTTAATCAAATTTCGAACGTGTTAAAAGGATTAAAAATAAAAGTTAAAAATAGTTTGATCTTTTCTCTTAATAATAACATAATCATTTTAACGATAAAACTTTGTTTCTATTAAGTTTGGGGCCTTTTAATATGCTATGCTGGTTTTTCAGCAAATGAGTAAATGTACCTACTCCATTTTTTGGCATCTTCATAAGAATGAAGGTCTGCTCAGCCAGGCCATGTGCCAGCGATTAGAACAAGTGATATTCATACAGGGCAATGCCTGGCGAATATGGCGGGTTGGTAGGAATTATCATTTAAGCATTTCCAAGTAAGTTTTTACCCGTTTCGCAACATGTGGCCTAGCTTGTCATGTTACAAAATCACTTTGTCATGTCTTTGCTCGTATAGAGACCGTTTTACTTCAATGCTCGGTTCAAACACATCAACTGTAGTCGATAGTGATTTCCCGTGATGATTTCGGTCGATTTCAGTATCTCATAATGAACTACACCCAGCTGATCCCGCCAAATGCAGAGCAGAAGCTTCGAACCATTTGCCGCTGATGTTGATGCATGGTCGGGCTTACCCCACGATCTCCTACGCTTAGGGCTATCATAGGGTATCGACTTTTCATCACCGGTCACGATACAAAGCAAAAAACTTTCCATTTCTATCCCTGAAACAGCTGTTCACACGTGACATGACACCGTCCGATGTCTTTCAGCTTCAACTCATATGGCATCCAATGTCATTGCTTCTGAATCATTCCTAAAGCTTTCAAACGTTTCGAAATTGTTGTATGATTCTGCAAGTTCAGCTTGCTCCTAACATGAATCTTCATGAAGTAATGCTTCCAATTCTTTCTCTTCAAACTTTTTCGGTGAACCAGAGCGTTCTTTATATTCAACATCAAAATCATTATTCTTGAAGCGTCTAAATCAATCTCTGCATGTAGTTTCCGACAGAGAATGGTTGCCGTAAATCTCAATGAGAATTCTGTGTGCTTCAGCTGCAGATTTCTTTTGAATAAAATTGTGTAGTAAAATTCCCCGCAAATCCACTTTTTTGGTTCTAAATATTTAACGCTATGAAAACAAAGTTGATTACTCTTCGGCAAACTGACATATACTGAATTTCAAGCTTCCTTATAGTACTTACTTATAGATGAGTTACCATCTGAAACAATATGTACGCAGTTTCGGAAACGCCATCTGCTGGAAAAGACTGAGAACATATTCAAGGTACTAATATACTATTCAATGAAACATGTCTGAATGAAGATATGCTGCCTCTATGTATGTTCTAAAGTAATAATTAATAATATACATATACATATATATAAATCCAGGTGAAGAAAACCAACAGTTTTACAGTTCCGAGTTCTCCGGCATTTACTCTTTGTTATACAATAAATATTGTAGAGCATAATCATATGATTAAATTTGTTTTTAATTAAAAACATTTTCTTAGATTAAAAAACAAATTTAATTATATATATATATATATATATATATATATATATATATATATATATTACTATAGAACATGTGCAAACCACAAACTACTACAAAATTGTACATTTTGTTCCGAGATTGAAAAAAAATGTCTTAATAAATCGTTAATTACCATCATGAGACATTGTTTTTTCAATGTAGAAACAAAATGGACAATTTTGTAGTGTTTTGTTGTTTGTACATGTTCTAAAGTATTAATTAATAATAAATTGCAATTATTTTCTTCGATCTTTACTCATTTGGTGTATATA
This sequence comes from Ascarosepion bandense, assembly GCA_037127315.1. NCBI lineage: Eukaryota > Metazoa > Mollusca > Cephalopoda > Sepiida > Sepiidae > Ascarosepion > Ascarosepion bandense. Next base: position 12,638 of record JBBBDQ010000137.1, read on the forward strand.
TATATATATATCATCATCATCATCGGGACAGTTATGTAACACAGACAAATTTTATGATTGCCGCATGTGTCAGAGAGGTCGTGAAAGTGAAGCTTGTCTTTAGAATCACTTACGGGCTAACAGCAGAGCGTTAACTCGGGTATAAATGATGGAAATAATAAAATTCTGAATGAAAAACATGAAAATGCTACCAAGTAAATAGATTGTATTCTTCTTCTGAAAAGTGACAATGATCATATGCAATCAATAGGTAACAGGAATTTTAAAACTGCGAAAACTCGTTTTCCAAATTTCTGATTTTGTGCTTGTAAAATAAGAAATGCCTTCTTTAACGTTTATATATTTGTTTATTTTTCCGTTATTATCAGTCTACTCCAACTTTTGCATCATTGAACACGTAATGGACATAATAATAAAAAAAGACTGTTCATCTTATTTCTAACTCTAAGAGACACTTCTGAATTCAGCCACCCGAAAGGTTTGAAGATTTTTGCTTCCACTTTTCTTTGACTTTCAACTTCCATCAAAGAGCTGCCTCGCCCAATTCCGTCCCGAACAGCAGAGACCGCGAAATAGAAGCCACAAACAACAAATCGTTTGTTTCTTTTCCTCACCATGCCAGTGTACTGGCTAGGAATCTACGTAATGTGCAGCATGGCTCATCTAGTAACGATGTTAGTGCATTAACGGCTCAAATTTACATAGAAATATTTGCACTGAGTTCAAGTCTATATTTTGTGCATTTTTAACCACAATATATATATTTAAAGGGGGTGTGTAACAAATAATATTTCTATTCCTATGTTTTACTTCGGGGATTGCTTTTTCCTTTTACATATTTAATATTTGGATTTTTATGTCCACTATTTTTTAAGACAGTGTTATAAAAATTGTTATATATTCAGCATACCATGAACATTGCATTTAAGGATGAAACCCTGTCGCCGCTCTGTGTTAACTTCAGCGTCCACTTATATATATAGGTCCATGTTCGAGTGGTTAGAGTCGACCTGAACGTGCGTTATCTTAGGAAAGTGTCTGAAAACTATATAACAGTTTAATATTCGATGATCACGATCATCATTTAATCAATTTGGAGTAATTTGTACCATTTTTAAAAAAATAACAATCAGTTCTTTTAAAATGGAAAAGTATTTCTTCTACAATACCAATCAGTTATTTTAAAATCGTAAATATTTCTTTCTACAAATACCAACCCATCATTTCTTTTAGAATTAGAAACATTTTTTTTTTCAAATAACAAATAAGTTCTTTTAAAATCAGGTGTATTTCTACGAATACTAATCAATTCTTTTAGAATCAATAGTATTTCTTTTACAAATAACAAACAATCAGTTTTTATCAAAAGTATTTCATTTTATGGTGGAGTGATGGATAGCAGCTCGGACGGGAGAGTCGGAGAGCCGAATTCGAATTCTTGTCAGATTCATTACATTCACTTACGTGCTAATACTCTCGGGAAAGGTATGAATCAATCTCTTCTCCCCAAGCTATGGGTAAAATAGCAGGGCAGATTGGGTTCTATAGCCTTGGGTGGCAACTGGTCTAGGAGAAGAAAAACTCTGAATTCAAACCAGCTGGAAGATGGTTAGACTTCTTCAGGTTGCAGTACCCAAAGAAACATCACATGTGGTAACCCTACGATTCTAATGACTCAAGGGATATTTGGATTTATTTCTAAAAATAATAACCAATAAATTCTTTTAAAATCAAAAGTATTTCTTCTACAATTCCATTACTCATTTCTTTTAAAAGCAAAAATATTTATTTTATAATAAGCAACCAATCAGTTCTTTTTAATATCAAATGTATATCTTCTAAAAATACCAACAAAATGCTTCTTTTAAAATCTAAAGTATTTATTCTATAAATACCAACTTATCACTATTTACATTAATCGGACTAATGTCCTCATCTTTGTTGCCATTTGTACGATGTTTCGACCGTTGTACGCTCCGACCTTCTTCAGGTGCTACGAATTTCGAACCGAACCATTTATTACAATCACTGGGGGTATATCATTCTCATTCCTTGTGCAAAACCTCTTTTGGTAGTCATGTGTTATCTCCCTCTAACCCGAAGTTACTTGCCTGGTATTGAACTCACAACTCTTTGGGTCAAGTCACTGGAACTAATCAACGCCTTTTTCCACTAGGCCATACTGTCCTTAAGGACTACAACAACTGAATTTATGGGACTTATAAGCTTATGTTCATCAGCCATTTTTAACCAGAGTTCATATTGGTTGTGAGTTAAATAGCAGGTTACAGCAGTAGTGAATAAGTTACTTAGAGAGTCGGGTTAGAGGGAGATGATTGCAAAAAGAGGCTTCACACAAGGAATGAGAATGATATACTCCAGTGATCGTAATAAAGAGATCGGTTCGAAATGCCTAGCACTTGATCAAGGCCGGAGCGTACAACGACCGAAAAGTAGTATAAATGGCAACAAAGATAAGGATCACAGTCTGAGTAATGTAAATAGTGTAAATACTACCTTATCTCAGAAATATAGATAAATACCAACCTATCAGCACTTTTTAAAAACAATGTATTTCCTTCTAAAATTACTGACCAATGAATTCTTTTAAAATGTAAAGTATTTCTTGTACAATTATCAACCCACCAGTTCTTTTAAAATCTAGAGTATCTATTCTATAGATAGCAACCCATCAGTAATAAACATTGATAATTATATATGGTTGTGAAAGTTGTGGGGCGCCATTTGAAAACTTCTGGATCCCATAATGAGGAAAGAGAATTCAGAGGAATTAATACTCACAGGACACATTGGAGGCAAGAGATGCAGAGGAAACGGCGAATAACCTGCCTATTTAATTTGTGCTCGAAACCAAGAAAAACAGTGCTGAAATCTTGTACAATATCTAATATATATGGCAATGAATGTTTGGCAATTTTCTCAGAAGAAGAAGAGACTTAAAGGAACAGAGATAATGTTCTACCGACAGATGCTAAGAATACCGTAGACAGAATATGTCACCCATGAGGAAGTCATAAGGGAAAATGATCTACAAGGAAACATATACTTCTAGTAAGATTAAGAGAGTTGAAAATCTCTGTTACCCATAAAGAGAGTTTGGAGAATTTAACATTCACAAGACGCGATGATCGCAAGAGAAGTAGAGGGGGAAACACCGTGTAACTTGTCTAACTAATGTGAATGAATGGCAGGGGGGGGAAAGAGCAAGGATAAAATCTCGAAAAATTCTTGGAACAACAAAGGACAAGAAGTTGTGGAGGACTATATCACTCATGTCCTGAAGAAGAAGAAAAAAGCAAACGACTCATATGAAATTTTTTTCTCATTTAAAATTAATTTTTTTCCTTATCCAATGTGATTTTTAATAAAATCTGGAATTTCTCATTTTCTTTTTAGTCATTAATTTTTTTTTTTTTTTAATTGGAGTAGATAGTCTAAACTATCGCCGGGTTCACACTCCACCCACGTCTATTGAACAGGTGAAGAGGCTCATCCCATGTTTCCTGTTTAGGTTGTGGTTTCCGGTTTTTCTCTTTTCCAATCTTTTCACTCTTACGTAGCCCCCTGCGCATTAGTGGTGTTTTCGCCTTGCTTGGGGTGATATGATTAAAAAAAAAGAAAAAGAAAAAAGTTAACTATGCCAGCAATAATAATACCCGACAGAGCAAGATGCTTTCCAAAAGCTAAACAAAGTATTAAAATAAGAAAATTTTCGTTAGAAACAAAGAAAAGAGTATGGAATTGTAATTTCAATACTTCTGTATGGTAGTAAATGCTGGACAATCTCTTCATAAATTAAGAAGAGATTTGAAGTTGCAGAAATGTGGTTCTACAGAAAGATGATGAGGATACTATGGACCGAACATGTGAGCAACGACTCAGAGAAAATGGAAACGAAAAGGACACTTTTGATTAACACCAGAAAGAAAGAGCTGTTGAAATTTTTAGAGCACACGAGGAAAGACGACTTGGAAAATTTGACACTCACAGGATCTATTGGAGGCAAGAGGGACAGCGCATAACATATCGAGCGAGCTGAAGTAAATTAATGGCGGAACGGGGTTTAGGAGAAGGGGCAAAAAGACAAAATACTCAGAGAAGACAAGAAAGTGTGGAGAGACATGACTTCTAACGAACTGAATGGATGACACAAAGAAGTGGAAACAGGAATATTTTTTATCAGTAGTGTCTCTATCCAGAAATGTTGTCAAATGAATATATATACTTTTTTGTTTGTGTGTATATGTTTTTGCTTTTTTTTTATTTTTTTTTTTATTTGCAAGCGTGAGAAAAAAATTAAGCGCTTGAAACGTCTGGGAATCATGTTTACCAGGGTAAAATGTCTACAGCAAGAAGAAACCCTATGTTGATATATTAACGTCTGTGTGTGTTTACAGATACACGGATGCGTAACGATAGAGAATAGTGATTGTAAATAGGGGGTGAAAATGCTGAGACAGAAACTGACAGTGTAAAGTAGAAACAGTAGCTAAGTAGATAGATTTATATGTGTCGGTAGATATGAAACTCGATTACGTTGGTAGTTTTAATTGCCACGAAGGTTAAGCTTCCATGTGATAGCCACATAAAACAGGCGAAGTCATTAAGCTTGACGCAAGGCTTCACTATGACGCTTATCGAACAATTAAAAGCAAGCAGATTTAATAAGTACAGCGTTGGGGGATATTTATACTTCTACCGGTAAAAGAAGGAGGCCTTTTTGCTTACACATTTCATCGACTTTCACGAAAGGCCCGCTTCGCCAAACTCCGACCCGAACAGCAGAGATGACGAACTGGGAGATATAATCCAGTGATCAACAGAAACCCTGTTTCGTTCCCACGCATGCCAAGAACAAGATTATCAATAACACGTAACATGGCTCGTGGTAAGGACGTTGGAGCATCAATGAATGACACTGGAAAGAAAACAGAATTTGAGTTTCTATGCAAGAGTCCTGCTACATATACTGAAAAAGAAAACACATTGATTTGGAAATTCTTGCAAAATTTAAATGATTTTCGGATTTAATAAAACTTTCAGAACTTGTTCGCAAAATTAAATTATTTTAGAACTGTTTCTCTTATATATATATATATATATATATATATATATATATATATATATATATATATATATATATATATATATATATATATATATTGCATCTGTTACTCATATGGATGCGCGTTGTGGTGCCATCGATATCGGCTCGGAACGAAAAATCGGAGAACCGAGTTTGAGTTCTTTTTGAATGCGTGCAAATACCATTAGAAAGGTTCTCCCTACAGTTATGGGTTAAATAACAGGACAGATTCGGTTTCATGGCCTTGGTTGTAAGTAATGGCAATCTTCTTTGGAAAAATATTCTGCCCAGTCAATGATGTCTCTTTCGAGACATAATCGCCCAAGCGTAAATATGACGTATGGCACTTAACTAAACCACCTCGTATTTATTTTTATGAAATTTTGAGAAATTAATTTTGTTCCGGTTAATATGAATAATAGTTATACACAGAAATTCTTGGAGAATTTAAATCTTGAATTTGTTTTTGTAAAGCAGGACCCCCCATTGAGCGAAAATCTGCTCTGAATCGTAAAATTAAAAAAAATATGCAATTAATACTAAGATATTATTTAGTTAGAAAAGCATTTAATTGCTTTTATGAATGAGATATATTGTGGACACTATTGTCGAGCAAAAAACATTTGGATTAATAATTTTTACAAGAATGTTTTTATTTTCATTTTTTTTTTTTAATTTTGATTAAAATAATTTATAAAGCTTTAATGTTTTAAATTTATGTATTAATTTGTAGCGGTTATGTGATATTGTTATTAAGTAAAAACTATATTTACTAATCATAAACAGAAAAACTTACTACAATTCATCGACCCCCAATATTTTAAATAGAATTCTGATTTTGTGTGTGTGTGTGTGTGTGTGTGTGTGTGTGTGTGTGTGCATAAACTTGCCGATTTTTTAAAAATATGCACATCCATACACGACATAACCAGAAAATAAGAACGATAGCTGCAGTAAATTTAAAGACCTAGTACCTAAAAATTAATAATACATAAATAACGGAGAATATTTCCCTAATTTAGAAGATTACTGGGTACTTTTAAATTATATAAAAATGGCACTCATGTTATATTTCTCAAGTAATTTTTACAGATATGTCCACCGTAGAAAATGTTTCTTTCTGTCAATCTGGTTGTCAACATGTTAAATTCTTAAATAACCAGCTATCAACGGGTAAAAAAAAGTATTTCTGCGATATTTTAAACTTAAAGTAAATAATATTTTTTCAAATCAGATTAACTGAACTTTAAATAAGCTAATATTCCTCAGTTTCAGAAAAAAAATCCAATTCAAATTAAATTAGTTTTGAAATACAGCAAATTAAAAATGAAAATTAAAGCTTCAAGAAAAACCTTGTCTGTAGATGTGCCTAAATAAAAGGGTTAATATTATTATACACGGATGTATTTTTATTATGTTGGTCTCATAGGCCAGAAGTGGTAGTTGGTGATATGGCTGTTGAATATTTACAGATACCAAACAATGGATGTGAGCACAGTTATGTAGTGGTTAAATTATCTCAGCAGCGGTGACAGCTATTTTTGATAATTACTCCGCCACAGATAGTACTTGATTCCATCCGCTATGTTCTAACTTTACAAAAGTCAAATTAGACCAACAACAGAGTATCGCTGTCGTATGTACGGCGAAGATACCCAATATTTAATTTCCAGCCTTGACAGGGTTCAAAACGTTTATACGGCCACGTTGTTGATGACTTATTTTCGTTTCAGCTGTTACACAGACGCAACGTATTACGTGAAATGTAGTAAAAAAATAAAAATGATAAACAAGTTTCAGGCGACTCTGCCTAGCTGTCAACCCATGGACTGAAGGGCTCTAGGAAAATGTATGTTGGCGTACAATACGAACTTTTAACCTTAAAAAATCGCCCCAAAATAGGTGGCTGTCTTATACACCAGGTACTTGTATTATAATCATTTCACCACATGCAAGGCAGGACTGCCACTGGTGTGCAAGGAGTTACAGTGAGAGAGAAAAAAGAAACAAAGTACAGGGGGTGTCGAATGAATTGTAAGAACTGCAACCTTGAAACTTCTGAATATCATTTCTTATGTCTTTGTCTATGAGTGTATCAAATTTGATTAAAATCGGACCACTCCTTCTATAACCCGACTTTTTCGATTATCGATTTTCAATATTTATCGGGGGTACCTCGACACAAAACCTAGCTAAGAACATTTTCAGACGCTTATAGTACAACTGTGTAAATTTTCAAGAAAATTGGTTCAGCCGTTTCCGAGTCTATAGGAAATGAACACACACACATACACACACAGACAAAGTTCCATTTATAAATAAGTTTAGATATAACTGGCTCTTGATAAGAACAGCAAAGCTCAAACTGTTGCTATTACATATATATATATATATATATATATATATATATATATATAGATATATATATATATATTTTAAATTAATATAGTTTACATTGTGACACGGAAATTTCTGTTTTGAGATTTTTACCTCGTTTAGGTCCATTGTTAGCTCATTTTTGTGAAAATGATTTTCATTTAATATAAGAAACAATACGTTTGTTATTTATGGATGTGGGAAGACAGAAAAATTTATCTGTGTGCTCTTTTTCACTAATCAGGATAGAGATCGACTTTAAATTTGAAAAAAGAGTTTATATTTTAGGGGAATACTTGATTTCTTCCTTCAGTCTTAACGGCAAAAGTGTCAGCCGAATCAAAACCTCTGTCTAGACTCCATTTCCGTTGATGTATACTTATTGTTACGAAATTATTCTCTGAGAGTTCTATGTATCTCATCATTTTCTAAAACAAAAAAGTAAAGGAAAAGAAAGAAAGAAAAAGATTTTATATTTCTTATCTAACGTTGAGTGTAATTATACTGTTTTCTTTCGATTCAGAATGTATTTTTTTCTAATTTTTTCTAAAATCCTTAATTTGTAAAGAAATTTTTTTATATCTATTTGTTAGGAAATCTACTTTTTATATTTGTATTAAAAGTCACTTTTAAATTAAGATTTTTAAATTCTCTATATATTATCTTTTTAATTTTATCTAATTTAAAATTTGTGGTATTCCTCACTATCATAAGGCCATCATCCCTGTATAATCCAATATCTTCAGTATTTATATCCTTATGGGCTGTAAGATTGTACAGTACAAATAAGCCAAACAGATTTAAAGACTTGGCAGAGTCTAAAGATCACATTGTTTATATCAAAGTAATTTTCCTTGAAAGTAATTTTTTTCCACTGTTCTTTTTTATGAATGACAACAGATTTATGAATGAAAACTGATTTTCTTGCATTCATTATTATTCTGTGTCGCAATATTATCGCTATATTAATTTAAAATAAAAGAACAAATTTAATATTATGCTCTACAATATTTGTTGTATTAAGCACTTTTATAAAAAATAAGTAAATGCCGGAGAACTCAGAATTATAAAACTGTTTATTCTTTTCACCTGTATATATATATATATATATATATATATATATATATATATATATATATATATATATTCAGTGATGGCCGTTAGCACATCAGCAGTAGACCTGGCCTGGCGAAGTGGAAGCCATATTGTTTGTCAGAGAGAAGGCTGTGAGATGTCATCTCAGCATTGATAATAGCCTTGAATACCTTGCTAAAAAGTAGTAAGATGATAAAAGGGTGATAATTAATGAGGTCAGAAGGCTCCACGGAGTTTTTAAAACAGTTACTAAAAACGAGGGCTTTTAACAAGCAGGAAAGCAGGAAGCAGTGAGGAAACAATGACAGAGTTTGGAGAGGACTGAAGCCAGCTCAGGGGCACATTTCATTAGGACGATGACTGGAATCACATCAACTCTGATTGTTATACGGAAGTCAAGTTAAGAAATTATGTTAGAGGCCAGCGACGGGGTTATATATATATATATATATTACTCAGTTGAGCCTCAGTTTTAGATGGGAAATTGAGTGTGGGTACTTCAGGCGCGTCAAGGCTGGAGTTTGAATTTCCCAGCAAAACGCTCAACCTTGTCTACTGTAGATGTGAATACTTCGAATTGATTGAATAGAAGAGTGATCGAAAGTTTTCTGTTGTTCAGTACACTCTTGTAGAGCTGCCGATCATCTTTGGAACCATTCATGCGAGATGCTATACGCTACTTCATCAATAGCTTAGCATCATTTAAAACACACTTGCATTCATTACGGCAGAGACAAAAATGCGCCTATTGTGATCAGATATGTCTCTCTGGCAAAGCAGGAAGAATTGATTCCTGTGGGTGATGGCAGCCCAGCAAACAGGAGAGAACCAAGGAGATGAACAAGGTTTAAGTCGGAATTTTCTTTCTGTTATGAAAGCATCAATGCGTGCTTTCATCAGGAGTATATTTCAGAGGCGCAGTCTTGAAACTTTATTTCAAGGGATATCGCAAAGAAAATCACAGAGCAATTCCCAGTCCACTCGCTGATAACAGTAAGATATACTCTTAGTAGGGGGTTCCTGGATGGAAAGGGAGAAGGAGGATACATTTACAGACACCACATCGTGACCAAAATTGCCAAGATAGCAGAATTGCAAACATTGTAAGATTCAGGGATAGAAGTTAGGAAGAGATCTAGAAAGGAAATGTGTCTGTTGTGGTTACTGGGGAAACGCGTAAGGAAATCCACCAGTTTCGTAAGAGACTGACTCACTGAGACGTTCAGCATTTGAACTCCAGCAAGATCAGTGACAAAGTTTTCCAGCCACTTGGTTTGATGGGCATTGAAGTCACTGAACACAAATACCTTAGCGAATGGGCGAAAGAAAATGGCTTTGTCTGTATTGTAAAATGCAAAAAATGTGAACCTTAAATCCTGTTGTTTATATTAAGTTGTTAGCATGGGAGATTTTTTTATGGTGGGTTAAGTAAAAAATTCAAATACCTCAGAAGTGTTTTGCAGAGGATGGAAAGTGCAACGGAGATTCAAACACGCATTGGCAGGACCAAAGGCGCATTTCAGAAGCTAGCAGATTCCCTAAAGACATGAAAATCTCATTAAAAATAAACAAAAGAGTGCTGGATTGCTATGTGATATATATCCTTCCTTATGGAAATAAATGCTGGACGATCTCATCAAAGATGAAGGAGAGGCTTGAGGTAGCAGAAATATGGTTTTACAAAATGATGCTGAGGATAACATGGACTGAGCACGTGTGCAATAATGAGGTGTTGTAAAGGATGCAAACGAGAAGAAAACTGATACTAAATATCAGGAAGATACAAATGAGGTTCCTGGGACACATAATGAGGAAGGATAGCCTAGAGAACTTGATTCCCACAGGTCGGAAAAATGGAAGGAGAGACAAGGGAAAGCAACGCGTGACGTACTTCTTAGGTCTGAGCAAATGGTTGGCGGAGCAGGGCTTAGAAGTGATACCAAGAGAAAAAAATTATTGAGAGCGACAAGAGACAGAGCTAAGTGGAAGTCCATGATCGCCTACGTCCGGAAGGGACACGGCACATGAAGAAGAAGCTAATCCCTGCTTTGGTAAATGTCGACATACATATTTTCTACTGAGACAACTTAATTCACATAATTATAATAAAATAATAAAAATTTAGTGTAATAAAAGTAGTTTTACCTTATATAATATGCGGAATGGTTGCACGGCAACAATAAAATGCATCGTTACATAAGATCGAATTCGAAAACAGTGGAACAAGTGTATGGTTTTCGGGAAAAAGTCATTCAGGTTACCGTAATAGCCAACCTAAAACACAGCACCTACTCCTGGGGTACTGTAAATTTTAATAGTTAATTATATCTCTAAGCGGGCTGCTAAAACATATACTACAGTTTGATTTTAGTCATCCGGTCGTGTAATGAAGTATTTACCCAAGTCTTCTCATTGAAACGGGATGTAACACAAGGTCGTGTTTAATGTGTGGAATCCGAGCGATTATAGTCGTGCCGGGGATAAAAATTACCCAGCCCCTGCAACTATCGGTTATGTTTTTAAAAAAATATTGGAGTGCCGACGATACCAACCATAAAAAGCCATCCACAAAAAATATATGTATAGGGGAACGTCTGATGCAACAAGTATAAAATGTGAACCTTAAATCGTGTGGTTTATGGTAAGTTGTTAGCATGGGAGATTTTTGATGGTAGGTAACCTGACCTGGTAACTATCGATGCAAATATTATCTACTCAGACAACTTAATTCGCATTATTATGGCAGGGTTGATGGTAACTGTAGACTATGGTAGTTAATTGACAATATCTTACCTCCTTTTTTTCGATGATTTTTAGCAAAAACACAAATGGATATACGTCTCAACAAGCCATTTAAAGATCGCATTCGAGAACAGTGGAACGAGTGGATGGTTAGCAGGGAAAAGTAATTCAGGTTACCGTAATAGCCTACCGAAAACAATGCATCCACTCATTGGGTATTGTAGATTGTGGTAGTTAATTGACAATATCTCCCCATCGTTTTTTTTAGAATTTAAGTGAAATGAAAGTATATGCTTACCGTACAATACATTTTAAAATACGATTTGTAGGAATCGTCTTGTACGGCGAATTTAGCCCAAAACCAACATTTTAACTTGAACATTTGCGTGTAGTATTGCACACCAGCATATACATTATACGTATTTGCTGACGTGGGTAAACAAATGATGTATTTGCATTGTTGTTAATCAAGAATACACGTAGTCAGAAATATCGTTTGCATCAGTGTTTCTACACCATTTTTTTTTTAAATCTTTTTTCCGCTTAATTTTTTTGGTGGATCCCATAACCATTCAAAAAAAAAAGAAGAAAAAAAGCTTATCTTGTGTTGTTTTGTTTTGTTTTGTTTTAGTTTTTTTTTTTTTTTTAGTAATCCATTAATTTGATAATTGTGTTTAAAAAATAAAAATATATGCTTTATTTTTAAGTAAAATAAATCAAATGAAAATAAACTTGCATTTAAAACTAAATTTGATGGTACACTAGTAAAATAACTCAAAATAAACCATTTTAAAATATGTGAGTAATTGATGAATTAAAAAAGTGATGATTTATTCAATGAGATTCGTGTGGTTGATGTTGCTGTGCAAATTTGTTTTTCATATTCGGATCCATTCATGTCAATGACAGTCGAAGATTACCACTTTTCTTAGTGTCGAGTCTATTATTAAATTACTTTGTTTTATCAATATTTGGAATTCAGTCAGTCAGTTAAGTACCATACGTGATACACGTTTGGGTGATCATGTCTCGAAAGAGACATGACTGACTGGGCAGAAGATTATCCCACAGTAGGTTGCCATTGCTTTCTGAGCAAGATTGGTTGCCGACCAAGACTATAGAACCCAATCTGTCCTGCTATTTAACCCATAACTGGAGGGGAGAGACGGATTAATACCTTTCCCAACGGTATTTGCGCGTAAATGAATGCAATGAATTCAGCTGAAATTCGAACTCGGCTTCCCGATTTCTCGTTCCGAGCCGATATCCAATGCACCACAACGCACATCCTATTTGGAATTAATATTATAATAAATATATTAAATTAATTTTTATAATAAATTCCGATCTTTATGTAAATTTCCTTCACATATATAATCCTTCCTTTATATATATCCTTAGATTTTATTCAACTTTTACAATCAAAACATCCGGTAGAGTAAAATAGCAGTTAACTTACTGTTATAGTGCTCTATCTATAGGAATGGACTCTACCTCCGTCGATAAATACTAACCTACGTGACTTCCTGGGACGCAGATGCGAGGCAGTCGAGACGCAGCGTAACTATACAGTTCAGGTGTACACTTCTATTTGCTGACTACTAACACTATTACTTGTATATATGTTCTGTTATTCTAATACACTGTTTAAACCTCCCTTCTCGTCTCCGTGTCGTTCTTCCTGGCCCGCAACAATTAGGTGACGAATATTTCGCTACGACACTTACATCGCTTGATCTTGTTCCCTGTTAGTTTTAGAGCTGTTTTCTATTTTAAAGTTTTCTAATATGGCGTAAATATGACGTCCTCGTTGCTCACTTCTTCTATTTATGGTATTCTCCGCATCCTTCTGTAGGACAATATTTCTGTGCTCTCAGGTCTCTTCTTCATCTGTACTGACGTAGTAGTTGCTTACATGTTAAGACCCTGGTATTCTCAGCATGTTTCTGTAGGACAACATTTCTGTGCTCTCAGGTCTCTTCTTCATGTGTAATGACGTCCTCGTTGCTCACTTGTTCTATTTATAGTATTCTCAGCATGTTTCTGTAGGACAACATTTCTGTGCTCTCAGGTCACTTCTTCATCTGTACTGACGGTCTCGTTGCTCAACTGTTCAGTCCCTGGTATTCTCAGCATCCTTCTGTAGGACAACATTTCTGTGCTCTCAGGTCTCTTCTTCATCTGTACTGACGTCCGCATTGCTCACTTGTTCTATTCATGGTATTCTCCGCATCCTTCTGTTGGACAATATTTCTATGATCTCAGGTCTCTTCTTCACCTGTACTGACGTCCTCGTTGCTCACATGTTCAGTCCCTGGTATTCTCAGCATCCTTCGGTAGGACAACATAACTGTGCTCTCAGGTCTCTTCTTCATCTGGACTGACGTCCACGTTGCTCACTTCTTCTATTTATGGTATTCTCCGCATCCTTCTGTTGGACAATATTTCTATGATCTCAGGTCTCTCCTTCATCTGTACTGACGTCCTCGTTGCTCACATGTTCAGTCCCTGGTATTCTCAGCATCCTTCGGTAGGACAACATAACTGTGCTCCCAGGTCTCTTCTTCATCTGTACTGACACCCTCGTTGTTCACTTGTTCTATTTATGGTATTCTCAGCATCCTTCTGTAGGACATCCTTTCTGTGCTCTCAGGTCCCTTCTTCATCTGTACTGACGTCCTCGTTGCTCACTTGTTCTATTCATGGTATTCTCTGCATCCTTCTGTAGGACATCCTTTCTGTGCTCTCAGGTCCCTTCTTCATCTGTACTGACGTCCGCTTTGCTCACTTGTTCTATTTATGGTATTCTCTGAATCCTTATGTAGGCCAAATTTTCGGTGCTCTCAGGTCTCTCCTTCATCTGTACTGACACCCTCGTTGTTCACTTGTTCTATTTATGGTATCCTCAGCATCCAACTGTAGGACAACATTTCTGTGCTCTCAGGTCTTTTCTTCATCTGTACTGAAGTCCTCGTTACTCACATGTTCAGTCCCTGGTATTCTCAGCATCCTTCGATAGGACAACATTTCTGTGCTCTCAGGTCTCTCCTTCATCTGTTCTGACATCCTCGTTGCTCACTTGTTCTATTGATGTTATTCTCTGCATCCTTCATTAGATCTATATCTCCGTTACCTCAAATCTTTACCCTGCATTCAGTGCCATTTAAGCCAGATTTAAATTACATAGCAGTTTAGCATTCTCCTTTGTTTCCTACAAAATTTTCCTGTTTCTTAAAACTTAGCTTTTGGAAGGCATTTGTCGTATACTGACAATCAGGAGAAATATTGATGACGTGAGAGCAAAGAACCAACCATGCTTTCTGCTCTTCATTGATTTTCCAATAGCTTCTTTGGATTAACAGTTGGTGTTCTTCAAGTTTACAAACTACGTACCTTATTTGTCTGTTTTGTATCTTGATTTTGTGCAAGGAAAAGCCATTGATTCTAACAATCATCTTTCTGATTACCTTTGCATAAAGAATAAGTAGAATTTATTCTGAAGAAATGATATATGCGGACTACGCAGATAGTTTATACTTTACCACAATTTGCTAGGGCAGCTTGACTTTTTTCTTGTCTTTAATTACATCAACCTTGCACCCATAGTGAAAGTTAGAGTTAGATAAATACGGACACCAAAAATTAGCTTTTATCGATTCTTGAGTATTTAATTTTAAAGATCGTCTGAACAAATATACATAAACCTAGTTTCCGCAGGTTAAATCTAAATAAAATTGGCATCTTTTTGCATTACATACCTTAAATGGAAACTATATTAAAATCAGAATTCTAATTATGAATCATCACAAGCAAATTAGGTAATTTTTTACTGTGTTAGATAAATAAAATCTGTAAAAACACTGTAAAAATTTCAAAAATGGCGACTCAATGAATAAGATTTGTTAGATCATAATTAATAAAAAAATAGATAAACGTGGCGGTGATGCTTTGCTTGGATTGAAATTATTAAAAAAAAGAAAAGAAATAAAAACGGTAATAATAACAACCAAAAAGAGATAAGGACTGTGATATTAAATAGATAGACTGGCAGACCTAAGTCGAGAAACAGAGAGAAACGACCAGAGAAGAAAGAACAAACAATGAAAAAGAGAGAGATGGGGAAAAGAAAGACTGACTGAGGTAAATTTAAACACAATAAGATGAGCGAATAATAAAAAAGGAAATTGCAACAAGCAAAAGAAAGCAAAAAGAGAGAATGATTGGTATATGTAGGGCAGCGATTTCCAAACAGGGGGCAAATTTGAAGCTACTAAGGGAGAAATAATTACACTACCTACTAAATAAAAAAATCTCAGAGGGATTTCCACATGCCAGTGAGAGAGAGAGAGAGAGAGAGAGAGAGAGAGAGAGAGAGAGATGCGCGCTTGCCAAAACTAACCCTGATATTGATACACTGGTGCACAAGAAGCATCATCATCCTTTTCACTAATTTAATTCTGAAGTAGAAGAGCAAACAAAAGTCCTTTTATTTGTTACTAACCGTTCTCTATGGCTATGCTTAGTTGTTACTAACTGCTCTCTATCCACTTTACTCTGTAACTATAAGTTTATCAGTATATTTGTACATTTGAAAAATAAATTAGTAAATAGTCTCAGTGAGTTTTAACTGCTCTTTCTTTTATACACATGAACGGGGAAATCTGGATGGTTGAACTGGGTGTAGGGGAAAAGGACAGAAAAAAGTTTGGGAAACACTGATGTAGAAACACAGAAAAAATAACGTCACAAGAAAAATTAAAGAAAAAGTCAATTACAACAGCCAGAAAGAGAGAGATGGGTAAAAGAGAGATTGAATAAGGTAAGTAGAGAGACAGAAACAAACGACGACAGAGAAAAATATAAATTATAATAGAGAGAAAGTGAGATATGGTAAAAAGAAAGAACGACAAAGGTAAGTATAGAAGCAGAAACAAACGACGAGAGAGAAAAAGTAAGTTATAAGAACCAGAAAGAGAGAAAGATCGAGTTGAGAAAAAGAGAAACTGGCCGAAATAGATAGAGAAACAGAAAGAAAAAGAAAAAAACGAGGGGATTACAAAAACCAGGGAGAGAGAGAGAGACGGTTTGGAAAAAAAGAGACTGATCGAGGTAACCAGAAATAAATAACGAGAGAAAGAAAAAGAAACAGGGGAGTTATGCCAACCAGAAAGAAATAAAGAGTCAGTCACTTAAGTGCCATACGTGATACACGCTTGGGCGATCATGTCTCGAAAGAGACATGACTGACTGGGCAGAAGATTATCCGCCCCACAGTAGTTTGCCATTGCTTTCTGCGGTAGACTGGTTGCCGACCAAGGCTATAGAACCCAATCTGTCCTGCTATTTAACCCATAACTGGAAGGAAGAGACGGATTAATACCTTTCCCAAGGGTATTTGCGCGCAAGTGAATACAATGGATTCAACTGGAATTCGAACTCGGCTCCCCAGTTTCTCTTTCCGAGTCGATATCCACTGTACCACAACGCACATCCAGATAAAGAGTAAGATGTGAAAAAGAGAGACTGACTTAACAAAATAAACGACGAGAAAAAGCAAAAAAAAAAAAAAAAAAAAGAACAAAAGAAGAAGGAAATTATAACAACCATTAAGAGAAAAAAGAAGGATATGGGAGGGAAAAGAAAGACTGATTGAGTTATGTATAGAAATGACGAAAGAAAAATAATCAAGTCCTTCGGTATACATGGAATATTTAAGTGACAGTCATTCCCATGATTGTCGAGGTTGTGTTTACTGATCTTAGCTTAATACAAGATCATATCTGTACCACGCCTAAATGTACAGTGAACTTACAAGCGCTAAATCAGATTTGAAAACTGATAAAAAATGGAAACAACAATCATACAAACTACAGAAAAAAATCTTCGATTTATTATGACCAATTTTTTTTTATACGTATTTAATTTAATTTTAAATTATTTTATTAGTTTTTTTTTAATCTAACCTTTTGCCCAAGCCGTTGTAAGGAACACAAAATTAATATTTATATAGAAGCCAGTTAAGGAGGAAAATGTCAGCATACGACAATTCTTAGTGGGAAAGATTATCAGGCGACATAAGATTTGCAGATTACAAAGCGAAAAGAAACAATCAGCCATTATTTGTTAGAAAATAAAATACAAAGTCATTAGCGAGAGAAACAGCTCAAAACTATAGATAAAAGACATCAAAATAAAACAAGTACCTGAATTTAAGTGTTAATGTTTCTTCTTATATATTTCCTTTGATTGCATATAAAATGTATATTCTAGAGGTTCTAAGGATTGAAGTTGAGATCTTACTTTGAAGGAGGTTAGAGTCTTGAATCGTTTCAAAATAAATAACACACACATATACACGAGTGCACCCATGACGGCATATATATATATATATATATATATATATATATATATATATATACTCCACCCACGTCTATTGAACAGGTTAAGAGGCTCATCCCTTGTTCCCTGTTTAGGATGTGGTTTCCGGCTTTATCTTTTCCAATCTTTTCACTATTACGTAGCCCCCTGCACATCAGTGGCGTTACCGCCTTGCTCGGGGCGATATGATTATATATATATATATATATATATATATATATATATATATATATCAGTCATCCACATACAAGCCTGTTTCACTGTATCACAGCTCATCAGTGTGGCTAGACACATCCACTTGCTTCTGGCCGGGATCGAAACTCGACCGATTTGGTGTCAGTCGGAGTCGCTATAGTCATACGCAGACAGATCAGCGAATCAGTACGGTTAGACATCCGATTACTTTTTACCCAGTAACTCAACCGAATCGGCGTCAGTCGGTGATTCTACCTCTGAGCTACGGGCGCTCGGTAGAAAGGGACAGACTTCTAGCATATGATGTATCATACGCCAAGTAGCCAAAGTGCTCTAATTCATTACTGAACGAGCAATGCGTAGATGCTAGTGTAGCTACTGTTTTTTCAAAGTCTACCATTCTTCCAGAGTGCTCAATCATGGTGTGAGAGCGTAAACACAAATACAAAACGGTGTTTATAATAATAATAATAATAATAATAATAATAATAATAATAATAATAATATATTCTTCCCAACTTGACGACATAACAGATCACTGTCAGAGAGCAAACAAGCAGGAAAAACTTTCAGAACTGTTAAAGTTTAATATCTAGTAGTAAAGAAAATGAACTGAGTCAACGCTGCCTCACTACTGTTTCTCTCTCCCTGAGTGTGATAGATAGATAGATAGATAGATAGATAGATAGATAGATAGATAGATAGACAACGGTCTTCATTACAACAGAGAGGATATATATATATATATATATATATATATATATATATATATATATATATCAAGCTTATCTTTATTTAGACATGTTTCATTGAATAATGTAGACATATTGTGTCTACTTATTTTTATACTGATCTTTTCTAGTTGTCTAATCAGTTTCTTGATGTTAAGATGTAATTCATAAAGGAATGTACCGTCGTTGTTTTTCACCCAAGTACTTTTGACCTTTTTTAAGATCTAAAACATATTCGTATCTACCTACACAACACAGGAAAATATTTAAAACGATAAAAAATGTGACTCCAAAATCTGAAGAGCACATAAGAAAAACAAAAGATGATTTCCAGATATCAACATCAAACAAGAACAGAAATTTAAATATTTTGGAAGGGTGACTCTGAAATCCAAACACACACTTGACTAGCGAAAGATGCATTCATAAAATTTAAACAACCTCTTGAAAAACAGAAAAAAAATTCGTCTTAAACAAAGAAGTACTGGTTTGCTATGTTATATCCATCCACTTATCTGGCAGTGAATAGTGAACAATGATGAAGAGAAAACTGGACACAACTTCTACAGAAGCATACGGAGAGAGTATCAATGAGGAAATCTTAAAGGAAATGACAAAAAATACTTATACTGAGAATCAAGGAACAGATGAAATTCCTTAGGCACATAATGAGGCTTGGAAAACTCAACCCTAACAAGGGCTATAAAGTTACAAAACAAATGATGGAAAGAAGCAAGCCACCTGCCAGACAAACTTCTGTGAATGGATATTAGGATGGAAACAGGCAGTCTTACTAAAAGAAAAAAAAACTGTTAAGAGCCACAACGGACAGGAAGTTTTGGAGAGCCATGATTGCGCTCGTCATGAAGAGACGCGGCGCATAGAAGAAGAGGAAGAAGAAAAAGGATCAATTAAGATAAAAGTGCTGAATAAAGGTGTTTAACTCTAATGTTTGGCATGACTGGTTTTAGCTGTGACGGTTAGAACTGGTGAAACTAAGGAATATAGTTCAGCTTAATACTGAGCATCAGGAAGAGACAGTTGAAGTTCCTGAGACACGCAATGAGGAAGGAGAGCTTGGAGAATCTGATACTAACAGGCCAGATAGAGGGAAAAAGAAACAGGGGAAAGCAACGGATAACATATTTGAAGGACCTAATCAGGTGGATGACAGAACGAGGATTGCATGGTGTAACAGGAGAAGGCGTGCTCAGAGCCACCAGGGATAGGGAAACGTGGAGGGCCATGATCGCCTACGTCCTGAAGGGACAAGGCACAAAGAAGAAGAAGAACACTTTCCATAGAAATAGTGATAGATCAGCGAGTAGTTTGTGATGTTTCATCAGAGAAAAAGGGTTTGTAGGATGAAGATTAATTCATCAAGGATGTGGATATTCTTTTGGACTCTATTGTGTCAGAAAAATTAAGACTAAGCAGATTTAATCATCATTCAGCAGATCTTGATCTTTCCCCTGTCACGATGAACGGTTCTGCTTTTAATGAGGTTCCATGCTTTGATCGGCTATTAAATTCCATGTTCACTACAAGTAGAAATCATATATAAAATCAATTGCTAAAAATGATGGAAAATCGGTCCACTTATTTTAACGTTCCAGGACCGTGTCCACCCAATTTCTATCTTTACAAGAGTCAAATTCGACCAAAAATATGGAGTGTTACTGGCATATGTCAGCCTGGGCTGCTCAACTATCCAGCCTTGATAGAGGAAGACGTATTCTTCACTCTTTAAACTCTTTTTCACAGACGCAATGTTGCAATCTAGATTTCAATGGCAAATCTTCAGAACTTAAATTCACAACTTTACATCATGTGCGGCAGCAGTACTCTATTTTTAGCCTGATTTACTCTTTCAAAATAGAGGCTAGCAGGAAGAGTCAGGTACTTACTGGAGTGGTACAAGGAAGCAACCATTTTTCCAGCATCTTCAGCAATGTATCATATATACGAGTGGTGCCTGAGGCCTGGACTGAG
Source organism: Ascarosepion bandense (assembly GCA_037127315.1). Classification (NCBI taxonomy): domain Eukaryota; kingdom Metazoa; phylum Mollusca; class Cephalopoda; order Sepiida; family Sepiidae; genus Ascarosepion; species Ascarosepion bandense. The sequence goes on from JBBBDQ010000137.1 coordinate 33,254, forward strand.
CTTTAGTCCCAATAGAAGCTCAAAGTACAGGGCCTCCTTGATAAAATACATATTGAGCCTTGTATAATAGCTGTCCTCCTATATAGTAGTGAATGCTGGACAGCTTCCTCAAATATGAAGAGGAGATGCAACGGAAAAGAATGCTGAGAATGTCACAGATGGAACATGTGGGCAAAGAGGAAGCTTTAAGGAAAATAGGAACGAAAAGAGCAGTTTTGTTTAGGATAAAAAAGAGACAGTTCAGATTTTTGTAGACACAGAGATGAAAGTGTGCTTCAAGAATTTGATACTCGGTATTTACCCGTGCCTTTCCACAAAGAGGTTCAGTATTAAATACGTACTATTTTAATATAATGAGTTTGTGTAAATAATGGCAGAACATGGACAGTAAAATGATAATCATTGATTACAACTATAAAGAATAAGAAGTTGTGGAAGGCCATAATCGCCTGTAAAGACACGGCATATAGTAGAAGAACTATCATAACATGCTATTAAAAAGCTACATATAACATAGATGTCACTCCTTTCAATGCATGCTTCAGTCTGGGATTGGTAAGTTCATCTGGGCGATCTTGTCTCGAAAGAGATATGACTGACTGGACAGAACATTTTCAACAGTAGATTGCCATGACTTTCTGTTCGAGACTTGTTGCCGACTAAGTCTATTCAACCCAATCTGTCCTGCTATTTAACCCATAACTGGAGAAAAAAGTGGATTAATACCTTTCCCAAGGGTATCTGTGCGTAAGTGAATGCAAAGAATTCAACTAGGATTTGAACTCGGCTCCTCGATTTCTCGTTCTGAGTCGATATCCACTGCACCACAACGCACATTCAACTGTAAGTGAACGAATTCTAAGATAAGGTGCAGTTTCTGAAATTGACACTTTTCCTTCCCTCTCAAACTGTTCAGGTCAATATTCTGTTTTATCAGTGTTCTGCTTTTATCAACATCTGGACCTAAGCCAATGCCAACTTCCTTGACATCCGATAGCATCATATCAGATGATAAAGCGGCAACACGCGTCGCTGTCAGGTTGGGTTTTTAACTCAAGCAGACGTCAGACGTCTTAGAAGTTTTCATTTAAGATAAGCAATTTTGTACCAAGCCATTATCTACAAAATTATATTATTTAGAACTTTATATTGTATAGAGGAATGCATCAGCATTTTTTAAATTTCGATATATATATATAGTTTTTGGTCATAATTAAATTAGACCAGGACACAGTCGTATTAAAAAGTGTTCAATACATTTATATTGTATCACTATGAACTTTTGAATAACTTTTATTTGTTTAGAAATGTGTTATTTTCACAACCTAGGATTCAACCTTTCAGTATCTTCAGTCGATTTAAGATATCTCCTATTGTAAATCGTCTGAAGATACCAAATGGTTGAAACCTATATTGAGGAAATAGCTCATTTTCAAATGAAAACAAATACATATATATACATATATACATATATATATATATATATATATATATATATAGAGAGAGAGAGAGAGAGAGTTTTAGTGCAAAGAATTTGTTACTTTAATTGAGTAGGTCATGTCGACTTCGACGTTTCGTCAGGACATACAAATAAAAGAAATATGCTCAAAAACAAGGTGCATATTAAAAATAAACCAATGGAACAACACAAAAGCAACAATCAACTGGTTGAGTACTATTGCCAACAAAGAGGAATGCACATTCACATAATTAAACATAAAAGACTTCTACTCATCCATCAACGAATAAACAATAAATAATGCACTAAACTTGGCGAAACAATATATAAATATCCCGGAAGAAGGCCTAAATATTATCAAACAGTGCAGAAACTATATACTAGACTATAACAACAAAATATGGCTAAAAAGACGCAACACTACCAACAACAATGACTACAATTTCGATGTAACACTGGAAAGCTACGACAGTGCAAAAATATGCAAAATTATAAACATATACATCATTAACAACAAAAAAGATATAGGTTTATAGAGATGACGGACTAATAATTCAAAGAAATTGCATTGGTAGAATTACGAAAAATATAAGAAAACACATTATAAAAATCTTCAACACTCTAGGATTCGTAACTAACATAAAAACAAATCTAAAAATAGTAATTTTTTTAGGCATAACACTAAACTTAAACAACAATACATACAAACCTTACAGTAAAGAAAATGACCTCATATATATCAACAACAATTTTAATCACCCTCCCAATCTATTCAAACACATACCCATATCTATAAACTGAAGGCTATCCACGAACTCCAGTAACATAAAAAAATCAACGTGAACGAAGAAACATAGAAGTCAGCACAAAGAAACAGCGGATACCCAAATAAACTCGAATACACAAACGAAGATAAATCAACCAAAAACAATGGAAAAAGAAAATATAAAAACAAAAATCGGAAAAATAATTTTGAACATAATTGAAAAACACTTCCTCAAATACAACAAACTATCAAAAATTATCAACAAAAACGCAGTCCAAATTAGTTACAGTTACATGGCTAACGTGCAGAAAATAATAATCAAACACAAGGAAATACTTCATAAAACCAATAACAATAACAAAAACCAAACCAACAACAATACAAATAAATGTAACTGCCGAAAGAAAGACAACTGTCCACACAATATTAAATACCTAAATGACAACATAATATACAAAGCTACCGTGACAACTAACACCAACACAAACGATAAGATTTACATAGGAAAAACTGAAACATCGTTAAAAAATGGTTTAATTATTATCAAACCTCACCCAACACAAAAAATACAAAAGCAACACAACGCTATCAAAATATATATGAAGTCAGCATAAACCTGATCAGTTAAAGTGACACATTCTTTGCACTAAATCTATCAACGCTCTATCTTCACCTGGATATCGAGAACTTTACAATAAAAAATCTGCTTGACAAAATACCTGTTATCAGTAAAATCATTGAAAAACAACAGTTTTGGCGCCAAAAAATATCGCAACTCAACACTGTATGAATATGTGTGTGTGTGTGTTTGTGTGTTTGTGTGTGTGTGTGTGTGTGTGTTGTAGTGTAATGAATATCTGCTGGTGTAATCAGAACTCATAGATCAAATTCGTTTCATTCACGTAAGCATAAATACCCTTGATAAAGGTATTAATCCATCTCTTCTCTCTCCAGCTATGTGTTGAATAGCAGGAAAGATTGGGTTCTATAGTCTTGGTTGGAAACCGGTCTACAGCGAAAAGCAATGGCAATCTACTGCGAGAAAATCTTCTGTCTCGTCAGTCATGGATCAAAAGAAACATGATCGCCCAAGCGTTTATCACGTATAGCAATTAACTGATATATATATATATATATATATATATATATATATATATATATATATTCTTTAAACATATGCTGTTAAATATAAGAGACAATGAATGTCTATTATGTTTAATAATGAGCCGTTCTAAACGTCGTATTTTGGCTTTAATTTCAGTTGAAAATAAAGTCAAAAATTTTCCAACATTTGGATAATTTTTTATTGATTTGCTTCTAAGCTTTCGGCTCACATGAGCCATCTTCAGAGAGGTTATTTAGATTGTAACACAATAACATCCACCATCACTGACGATTTTATTTTGTGTTGACATAAAACTCCGCTTGGGAACGGCAATAGTTACCAAAAATAATAAACGCAGTTCTCAAATTTGCAAGGCGATTTTATGACATCATACCGCGGGATAGCGCGAAATGACAACAAAACCATAGTCAAATGCAATGTAATGTTATGTCCGGATTTAAAGGTGATTTTATTGAGTGTTGGTTGTTTAGATTTGATGTACATGGCCTCCAATATCTGCAGGTTCCTCTTACAATACGGTGATCCTTACTCATACACACAGTAAGATGAACCTGCAGATATTGGAGAATGTTGGAGAATTTTTGTCTTTATTTTCAACTGAAATTAAAGCCAAAATACGACGTTTAGAACGGCTCATGATTAAACGTAATAGATATTCATTGTCTCTTATATTTAACAGTATATGTTTAGAAAATTATTTACTGCCTCGATACACTATATATATATATATATATATATATATATATATATATATTTAAATAATGTCTGATCGTGAAGAGTTTCGTAGAGAAAAATGTATTATCTAAGAAAATTAATTAACGTCCGTGACTCTTCAAATGATGAACAATCGTGGCTTTCCACAACTTCCTGCCTTTTTTATCTTTAGCCACTTGACACTTTACCATCCCTCTTATTCTTTCATCCATCCGTACAAGCTTTGTTATGCAGGTTACACGTTGTTTTCCACCGTTCCTCTTACCACCATTACGTCAAGTGTGTGTTAAATTCACTCCGCCCTCCCTTTCTTCATTATGTGTTCGAGAACGTTTAACTATCTTTTTCTTATTGTATGTAAACAAATTTTCTTGTAGTTTTTTTTTATTTCCTTCTTTGCTCATATATTCTGTCCATAGCATTCTCAGCATTCTTCTGTAGAACCAGAACTTTGTCGATTCAAGTTTCTTCTACATATGTGAAGATATTATCCAGTATACATTGCCATATCGGAGGTAGTAGACATTGCGTAGTTCAGTATTCTTTTTCTTTGTTTCTGGTGATATATTCCCGTTTCTTAATAGTTTGCCTAGTTTTTGGAAGTGATCTTTTCCCTACGCACCTTCGGATTTCAGTGTCATATTTTCGATCGTCAGTTAAGTCAGTCAGTTAAGTGCCATATGAGATGCACGCTTGGACTATCATGTCTTTTTCGATCTATGGCTGACTAGGCAAAAGATTTTCCTGTATTATGTTGTCATTTTTTCTGCAGTAGACTGATTGCCAATCAAGGCCCAATCTGTTCTGATATTTAATCCATAGCTGTATTTCCTAAGGGTATTTGTGCTCAAGTGAATGCAACGAATTCAACTAGAATTCGAACTCGGCTCTACCGATTTCCCATTCTGAGCCGATATCCATTACACTACAAAGCACATCCTACTGAAATAACTCAGCTGGGGAAGCGTTAAACTGAAAATCTAAAGATCCCTGGTTTGACTTGGTTTCGGAATGGTCTTCTGTTACGATAATAAAAAGATAGTAAAATTTCTCTTCCAGCTTGATGAATTGGTTCGGCATGATTCGAAAATAGACATTATGCACATCTATATGTGAGTTAGTGACATGTGCAATAGATATGAAGAGGCAAATATTAAGTTGGTCAGAAAGTTCTAACTTATCCAGGAAGCGGAAAGAAATCAACAAGTCTTGATCTCTGTCTAGTGGAATACCAAAAGAGTTCTGCATTTCGAACTTGTTCCACACAGTGGCGGAATCAACGCTAAACTGTATCGTCAGCAACTAAACCGCGTGTACAACAAACTAAAGGACTATCCCGATTTGTTCAATTAAGTTCTAGCTTTGTTTCAGCAAGACAATGTGAGGCCAGATTTGTTAAGAAGTTCAAACAGATGGACGATGTTGAGATTTTTCCACAGCCACAATTCATTCCCGATTCGAACTCCAGTGACAATGGCCTATTCCGCTCAATGGCACAATTCCTTCGCGGCCAGCGATTCAACAATTTTGATGAGTGAAGGAAGCTTATTTACAGTTTTTATTATTCAAAGCTAGAGGACTGGTATCTGGGACAGATTCGAACGCTGGCTGGTCGTTAGCAGAAAACCAATGAGAATGATGGTCTTTATTTTGAAGAATAAATGTTGCTATTGCTTCGTAAAATTTTGTTGTTTTCTTTTCGCTTTCTGAGTCAGGACTTTCTGGCCAGCCTAAGAGAGAGAGAGAGAGGGGGGAGGGGGGGGGGAGAGAGAAAGAGAGAGCAAAAAAGTGTGTATGTGTGTGTGTGCCCTTGTATATATAACTTAAAACGTTATTTTAAGTAGATTCCCTTCCATATTCTTGCTTTCCTGACGGCTACAACCCCCAGGAATTTAAATGCAATGTCAATACCTATCTCTTATCCACTTGACTCCAGTTCCGTCTACATCACCCTGTATATCTTGTTCTTTTCCTCTCTACCTTCGCAACTGTCTTCACACCTATGTTCCTATCCTTCTCTTGCCCTTTCTCTGGCACTCACTTTAACTGGTTCACCTTTCTCTTTAGTCTCCTCCTATCTAAACTTTTACTCTTATGTAGCCCCCTGCTTATGGTGAAACGATTTTAAAAAAGATACTGATATTTGATTAGACACTTCATTTATTTATCAAACTGTATTTTCGTCTACCGGCCTGAATATTCGTTAGATCTTCCTAAAGAAAAATATACATTTTCCGGTAGACAGTTTTTCTTCGGGATTTATTTTTTCTTGAGTATTTAGGCAGGCAGGCGAAAATATATAAATATATAAATATACTGTTTAATAGATAAATAAATCGTCTACTCAGATACGCTTAAGTGATAAAAATCTGATTAATGACTAAAATCGATTACCTTAGAAAATCAATGCAAACACACAACTACACACACACACACACACACACACACACACACACACACTAACGTTACCGACATATAAACACACTTAATTCACCTGTAGTTTAAATACGCTTGATGCATGCGTTATTTTTACATACATACACTTACATTTAAAATAAACATCTATTGCTTTTATTACACGTGACGCACAAATATAAACAGGCATAAATCTTTTCTACATTTAAAAATATTAATTTATTGTTTTTTTACATGTGGCACATATCTGACCAATGAAATCAAATCTCAATCAATATACTGTCTCTTTGGATTTTTAAAAAATTTCTTTAAAAAATTAAAATTATTCAGCTTTAAAAGATTTCTGAAGAAGCTATTAAAGTGAAAAATGTTATATTAAAGCCACCGCCTGTTCTTTATTTACTCTCTCTCTCTCTCTCTCTCTCTCTCTCTCTATATATATATATATATATATATATATATATATATATATATACTAACAGTATAGCCCGGCGTTGCTGGGTGTAATGAAAGCTTTAAAACTAATCCATGTTCTTGGAGCTCAGACTCTTTGGACGTTGGCACGAAAGACTAAAAAGCAATAGTTGTTTCCAGTTAAAACAAAACCGTAGACTGAAAGAAAAATGAATGGATGTAAGTCAAATTTTCATTTCCTGGTATCGATATCAAATTTTCTGCACTATTGTAAGAACTGCAACCTTGAAACTTCTGAATATCGTTTCTTATGTCTTTGTCTATGAGTGTATCAAATTTGATTAAAATCAGACCGCTCCTTCTATAACCCGATTTTTTCGATTATCGATTTTCAATATTTATCGGGGGTACCTCGACACAAAACCTAGCTAAGAACACTTGCAGACGCTTATAGTACAACTGTGTAAATTTTTTAAGAAAATCGGCTCAGCCGTTTCGGAGTCTATAGGTAACGGACACACACACACACACACACACACACACACACACACACACACACACACACACACACACAAAGTTCAATTTATAAATAAGTTTATATCTATATTAGTCTTGAGGTACGTTATATTTACGGAGCAAAATTGTTTAGTATCCAAGATGATGGGTTTGTAAATATAAAAGTGGACACTCATGTCAGTACGGAGTGGCGATAATCAGTTAGATTCTTGAACGCAACCATCAGATCATGTGGGCGGCAATTTGATTATTTATATACTAGTCATTGGTGTAAGGTATTATATCATTATTTAATGTATACTCCATTTGCATTATCATTTAATGTATGCTCCCTAATTGTCGTTAGGAAACGTGATTCTCGATCTCTGATACGTCCCTTTTCTCCCAACCCTTTTTTTTTTTAACTTTCTTTTTTCCGGTACCAAATAAACGCCGTTCATGTTTCATGTTTGGTCTCTGTTTTCCATGACTTGCGCAACATGGTGGCAGAGAGGAGTAATTCATGCTTTAAAAACTCTGAAAATGGTGACTGATACCAACAACAATGACAATCCCACATAAACTGATTCAGTGGCGTCCCGAATTCGAAGTGACGATAACGAGGCAGGAAAAAAAAATGACCACATGCGTAAAAACGGTGGAAAGATTCCAGTTTCCAGTCAAAACTATCGCCACCGGGCTAGCTGGACTTCTTCTATATGTGGTGTCCATTCGAGATGTATGCGATCATAGCCTTTCACATCTCCCTATCACTTGTCGCCCTTAATACCTCTTCTCCGGTTATCTCACTCAATCTCCGCTCTTATATCCATCTGCTCAAGTCCATCAAGTATGTCATCGCTGTTTTTCCCAATCTCTCTTCCACTCTATCCGTCCTGTGAGCATTAAGTTCTCCAAGCCCTCCTTCCGCATTCAGTCAATTCAATGTTATACATGATACACGCTTTGGGCGATCATGTCTCGGAAGAGTCATACTAACTGATCAGAAGATTATCCCGCACTAGGTTGCCACTGCTTTATGCGGTAGACTGGTTGCCAGCCAAGGCTAGAGAACCCAATCTGTCCTATTATTTAACCCATAACTGAAGGGAAGAGATGTATTAATACCTTTCCAAGGGTATTTGTGCGTAAGTGAATGCGAAAAATTCAACTGGAATTCGAACTTGGCTCCCCGAACCACTGTATTTTCTTGATGCTAAATATCAGTTTCTTTCTTGTATGCATCCTCTCCAAAACCTCGTCATTGTTCACGTGTTCCGTCTATGGTATCCTCAGCATTCTTCTGTAGAACCAAATTTTGATTGCTTCAAGTCTTTCCTTCATCTTTGATGAGGTTTTCCAGCATTCGCTGTCATATGGAAGAACATACATCCCATAACAATTCAGTACACTCTTCTTTGTTTCCAGCGTAATTTTCCTGTCTCTTAATACTCTGCTCAGTTTCTGGAATACATCCTTGGTCACCTGGACACTAATTGCTTCAGAAAGATAGAATCTCTGGGAACTGATGTGGAATAACTACAACATTCTAACCAAACTGCATGAACGAAATAAGCAATGCGAAACGATACTATTTCTTTATGCTATCGGACCAGACACTTTGATAGTTTACAACGGTTTCCAATTCGCTTCAACTGGAAATAAAGATGACTTGTACACGACCGTAGCCAAATTTGGTCAACATTTTATCGAACAGACGAATGAACGATATGTCTTCAACAAAAAAAGACCAGGGACAAGGTGAGAATACTGATTTATCTAACTCGGCATTGTAACCTAGCGAAGTCTTGTAATTGTTGTGTATGTTTACACGATTCTTTGCTACGCGACCGCATATTACTGGGTGTAAGAGAAAACCAGGAACGTAAAAGAATGCTACAGCTTTCACCACTAAATCAACGTATTGATATATATGCCGAATTTGTGAAGCTACGACTACACAATTGAAAGCTATGACAAACCTGAAGTTGGCAGACGAAATAAACAAAGTGCAAAAACAAAATTACATACAGAAATACAGTAAACAAGGACAAACAACTTCTAATTACTGTGGTAAGACATACGAAAAACTAGTAAAAGCATAACCTGCATGGGGTCCAAAATGTAAATTTTTAACTGTAGAAAACATTTTGCACAGAAATGTCTTAGGGAGAAGTCTATGGAAAAAAACAGAGTTTCAGATAAAATATATGATTAACCTTACTTTTTCAAATTACTCCAGTGACACTTAATGTGAATATGTGTAATGTGTAAAATCGAAGAAAGAGTGAGCAGATATGATTATTTATGCAAATATGATGCTAGATAAAAGAAAGATCAATTTCCAAATTGACTGTAGAGCTGTCATCAATGTATTCCCACAGAACAAATGTGCCTAATATCGGTTCGGAACGAGAAATCAGTGAGCCAAGTTCGAACTCAAGTTGAATTCGTTGCTTTCATTTACGCGCAAATATCCTTGGGAAAGGCATTAATATTTTGCTACTCCCTCCAGCTATGGATTAAATAGCAGGACAGATTAGGTTCTATAGTCTAGCTTGGCAACCAGTCTGCCGCAGAAAGTAATCGCAACCTAATGCGGGAAAATCTTCTGTCCAGCCAGTCATGTCCCGGACATGATCGCCCAAGAGTGTATCACGTATTGCACTTAAATGTTTTATTGATCTACCAGCAACCGTCGACCACGAGACTCAAAACGTGAAACGGAACGGAACTAGAGTCCATTAGAAAATGTCTCAATGTGCTGCGCATCCCAAAATAACGAAGAAAATATGCAGTGAAATTTATTGTGGTCAAGGATAGTTTTATCCCTTTGTTAGGAAAAAACGCAAGCGAACAAATGAACTGTGCACTATGATAACATTGCTAATGTTAGTTAAGTACCAGAATGCAACCAACTATTAACGGACTATGCAGATGTCATAAATGTAGAAATAGAATCATTACCGGCGGATGTGCGTTGTGGTGCAGTTGGTATCGATTCGGAACGACAAATCGTGGAGCCGAGTTCGAATTCCACTTGAATTCATGGCATTCACTTACGCACAAATACCATTGGGAAAGGAATTAATCCGTCTCCAGTTATGGGTTAAATAACAGGACAGATTGGGTTCTATAGCCTTGGCCGGCAACCAGTCAACTGCAGGATAATCTTCTGCCCAGTCAGTCATGTCTCTTTCGAGACATGATCGCCCAAAGCGTGTATCGCGGATGGCATTTAACTGACTGACCTGGGCAGGTGCATCTACAAGTTGAAGAAACTGTTGCACCATAATGCCACAATATGTCGCATGCCAATCAAGTTACAAAGGGGACACAAGTGCCACACACTATACCTGATCGTCCGTGACAGAAGGATGCTGTTGCCCATTTTGAACTTGACAGCGTTAAATACCTTGTAACTTTCAACTATTTTTTTAACTTTTGGGAAATAGATCGAATTGAGGACACTACTGCCTCAACTGTCATCCCAAATTTGAAGACATACTTTGCAAGATATGGGATTCCATGTTAGTTGATTTCCGACGAAAAACCTCAGTTTACGCCTTCATCCGTCAAGAACTTCTCTGAAAAGTGGGGTTTTGAAAATCTGACGGCGAGTGAAAGTCAGCAGGCTATTTCCAAAGCTGGACCTGCAGTTAAGAATGCAAGACGGCACATGTGAAAAACAAAGTCACCCACACAGACCAGTTTACAGCACTACTTGACATCAAAAAACCCTCCAACTTAAGGAATGGGAAGCGGCCCTTCTCGGTGCCTACTAAATCACTGCACACTTACACCTTTCACCTTACACCTTTCCCCATGAGGAGCAAGTTGCTAAATCTTAGGACAGAGAGCCTTGAACCAAGTGATAAGACTCTACTGAAACACAGGCAGAAGGTTCAGGCTAAATACGATGACCGTAATACAAGTGATTTTACCTGTTCTGAGCAAAGATAATGTTGTACGAATAAGCCCGTACATGAATGGGAATCGAGTGTGGGGGGGAAAGGCGTTATAAATCACTGATAGGATGATTGTTCTTATGAAGTCTTAACAGCGAGTGGAACTTATCGGCGAAACAGGCGTCATCTATGCAAAACCTTTGAAAGACCACGCAAGAAACGGTCAACCACCACCAACATCTACAGACACTCTAAGCCTTCCAGATTATATGTCAAAAACAAAAAGAGCCGTTGCACTTTTAACAGTTTCCTGCACAAATACAACTGAACCAGAAAAATGCGAATCTCCTGTTGGGATTCATTCACGTGCCGGACAATGGATACGACAGCCAGCATATCCGAAGGACTATTTCAAACTGGTCAAGAACTGTACGTGATACCCTATTATCTATTTACAAAGTGGGGAGGGGCTTACAGTATTGTTTAATGTATACTCCCTTTACATTACCGTTTAATGTATGCTCCCAACTAATCGACGTTATTCTCGTTCCTGATACGTCTTTTCTCTCTGACGCTTGTTTTTAACTCTCTTTCTTCCGGTACCTAATAAACGCCGGTCACGTTTCGTGTTGTTTCTTTCAAATCTGAGTCCGTCCAGTTTTCCATGACTTAATATAACACGAAGTAATTTCCGGTTTATTTTGTTATTTAACGCCTATTGAGTAGGCGTGGACGGTTATTTTAAATTATTGTAATGACTATTAAATAGAAATTATTATGAACTAGAAAGCGATTATTTCTTAGCTATTATATAGGATTGTTTGTTAATTTTTAAATTCCTTATGTGAGCAACGATGCGGTTTTGGAGAGGATGGAAACGAAAAACAGAAAGCGTACTAAAAGCCACTAAAAGCTGTGATTACCTATGTCCTGAAGAGACACGGCACATGGAAGAACTTCTGCTTAATATTTATTCACTAACTTCAGCCTGTACTGTGTAGGAGAATTTTAAAAGATCCTTACATTTATTCGGAGACTAGCAGTATAGCCTGGTGTTGCTCGGGTGTAATGAAAACTAATCCATGGTCCTGGAGCTCAGACTCACCCTAAAGAATATTTGTGTGAAGTTTGATGAGAATCGGATAAAAATTGTGGATTTGTATAAAGGACATACAGACAGATAAACAGACACACACACACTAACACACACAAACATCTTGCCTTTTATATATATACATATATATTATCGATTTTCTGCACTATTGTAAGAACTGCAAGCTTGAAATTTCTGAATATCGTTTTTTATGTCTATGAGTGTATCAAATTTGATTAAAATCGGACCACTCCTTCTATAACCCGATTTTTTCGATGATCGATTTTCGATATTTATCGGGGGTACCTCGACACGAAATCTAGCTAAGAACACTCGCAGACGCTTATAGTACAACTGTGTAAATTTTCAAAAAAATCGGTTTAGCCGTTTCGGAGTCTATAGGTAACGGGCACACACCAACACAGACAAATAAATAAGTTTAGATATGTGAGCTTTATTTTTTCCTTTTTACGCTCCACTGCATTATTTTTCTTTATTTACGTATTTTAATCGTAATTGTTTTTCCACTTTCTCAATTTTACATATTTTCAATATTCGTAATTTTAAGCGTGTTTCAGTATACTGTCTACATATTTATTTATTTCCTAATCAATCTGTTATAATCAAAGTTGCCAACGACTTGTCCATGACGAAGCGTTGGCCGAAAGGCAGCCTAGGCCCGGATATTTTTAAAAAAATGTTTGTTTAAATCCATAACTCTTCAGAAAATGAATTGAGTTCTTTCGGTGACTGGCGTGTGTATACACTGCTTATATACAACACGTTAAAATTTCCCTTCTGATTCCATGCGCCTATGGTTTAGGGGGTAGCGATTCCGACTGACACCAAATCGATCGAGTTTCGATCCGGGCCAGAAGCAAGTGGATGTGCTTAACCTCACTGAACTTGTATGTAGATAACTTATATATATATACATCTTTCAATGAGTTAGAACGCTCTCAGCTATTGATGATATATCACACGCTAAAAGTCTGCCTCCTTTTACTGAGCGCCCATAATTCAGAGGTAGAATCGCCGAGTGACTCCAGTTCGGTCGGGTTTCAATCATGAGTACAAAGAAATCGGATGTCTTAGCGTACTGATGAGTTGTGATACAGCGAAACAGATCTGTCTGCGGATGACTATATATATATATACATATATATATATATATATGTGTGTGTGTGTAACTATGAAGTCGAAGATTTGGGTTACGAAAAGCAAAATAATATGTCTAATATATATATATATATATTATAAGAAAGTGAAAGAACAGCTAGATTAAAACCCACTGTTTAAATATTTACTTTTGTAGAGTGCTCGATACAAAGTGGGGCTTAATATTTTATTTTTTATTACAATGGTTTATAAAATCATAATATCACTACACAAAAATTTTCATGTTTCAGAACAATTCTGTTCTTGAAGTAATATTTTCAAATATATTGTGAAAATGATTTATTTACTAAATATAAGATGAATTCATAGTTATTTAAAACAGAAGGGATAGTAGTTGGAGAATATGCTTGTAGGCATGTCAATATTGTCTAATAAAAAATGAGAATTAGGTAACTATGAAGTTGAAGATTTGGGTTACGAAAGGTAACATAGTATCTTGATGTCATGTGATGACATTTTTTAATTTTGTCTGGGTAAGATATATAGTGGGACTATACATTATTTAAATGGGTAAACAATAATTTTAACAGCAGGTTTGAATTTTTTAAAATTATATTTTGTACTACCTCATGAGAAAAGGATCTGGAATGTTTAGATTAGAAGTAGAATTAAATAATTATGGTATACTAAGATGTATTGTAGTTAAAAAATCAAATAAGTATTGTGTAAGTCATTTATTTTAGTAAAATAATTTTAAGCTTTAAATCAACTAATGTTCCTCAAATAAAGTTTCAGAAAAGCAAATTTTATTTTGAAAGATTGTTTAATAAAGAGAATTACTTTGCAATGAATCAGTCAGATAAGTGCCATACGTGATACACGCTTAGGCGATCATGTCTCGAAAGAGACATGACTGACAGGCAGAAGATTATCCCGCAGTAGGTTGCCATTGCTTTCTGCGGTAGACTGATGGCTATAGAACCCAATTTGTTCTGTTATTTAACCCATAACTGGAGGGAAGGGACGGATTAACACCTTTCCCAAGGGTATTTGCGCGTAAGTGAATTTAAGGAATTCGACTGGAATTCGAACTCGGGCCTGATTTCTCGTCCCGAGCCGATATCCACTGAACCACAACGTACATCCACATTGTAATGGAAGAGAACTAAAAAAGCAGCTAAGCAGCTATTTTACAAAAAAAAAAAACAAAAAAAAAACACAAAACAATATTCCTGTCAAATTATTATTTTTTTAAATACAGCAAAGTATTTTGAATATTAGGAGTATTAAATTTAATCTATTGGCTTGAAATTAAAACTAAAATAAAAGCTTTCAGAAAGAGTTTTCATTTTAAAATTTAATTTAAAAAAAAATCATTTAAAACTTAAGTATCACGCTTTTTTTCTATCTTGACAGTAAAAATCTGTTTTTATTAAGTTTTGGGCATTTTTCATTATGTATCTTGCTTTTGTAAAACATTCCTGGATGTATCTACACAACGGTGACTGAAATGTCGATTAGGAAACTTATGGCCTATACATGTGTATTGCTATTTATTAAGCTAAGTATAGGAAATATGTTTACACAAGATAGAATGGTTAAACGGTAGAGTGAAATACTGTGTTGCGCCAATCTTATAAGAGGGGAAAGCGTACTTGCTTTGTAAATCAGTAATTAAAATTTCGATGTTAATTAATAATCAAGCCTTTTTTATTTCATAGCTTTGGTCAAATCGCTATCTTTTATATTTTAACAATTTTAAGTCAAGCTTAAAAGCTTTGAGCCAAATTTGTATACAGGATGGTTCAAAAGTAAATGGAAAGTTTGCTCAGTAGGTTCGTGTATCGGTTATATTATTACAATGGTGTTCTATATAAATATGGTATTTGTATTATTAAATGTAATAAGATGTAATTGTCAATGAAATAATTGTATTAGTAAATATAATTGTATATGTAATCTCAAAATAAATGTTATCATTTACTGTCCATCTACTTTTGGATCACCCTGTATATTCAGCCAATTAAGTGCCATACGTGATACACGGTTCTGACTGGGTAGAACATTATCCCGCACTAGGCTGCCATTGCTTTCTGCGGTAGACTGGTTTCCAGCCAAGGCTATAGAACCCAATCTGTCCTATTATTTAACCCATAACTAGAAGGAAGAGACAGATTAATACCTTTCCCAAGAGTAGTTGTGTGCAAGTGAATATAAGAAATTTAACTGGAATTCGAACTCGGTTCCCTGATTTATCGTTCCGAGTTGATATCCACTGCACTACAACGCACATCCCATCGACTTTATTGTATGAATATGTTATTTTTGATGAAGTTTTTTTAATTCTTTAATCTTTTTAGTTATTCAAACTCATTGCACAGTAATATTTAATATGATTCAATAGTATTAATAATAATTTCTTTTAATTATTTACTGTTTGTCGGATAAATTATACACGCAAAATTCCATCAGCGAAATGTGATAATTATTTTAAAATCGTATGGCCAGTTGTAAGGCAAAGCGATGCCATGGAATCAAAAAATAGATCTTTAAAAAATCAAAAGGATTTTTTTTTCTGTTAATTAATTCCAAAAATATTAATTCACTACAAAATAAAAAGAATTTATATTGACTAAAATTCACATTAAATTTTCCCAAAGCAAGTCCTTTCCATTGCACTTCAGTTCGGTTGACCTCAGCGATCGCCCCAAATGTGAACGATTCGGGTGCGCTATTTCTACGTTTACGTTCACCTCGATAAACAAGCCAAAACGAGATTTTTGTCTTTTTTTTTTTTAATTGTAAAAAAATTCTTGTATGTACCTCAAATGTCATGAGGACTTAAGATATGACAAGAACGCCCTGAATTATGGAAATTTTTTATTCTGAGAGTTAGAGTTTTGAGGTAGGATAAACATTTTTAATGTTTTTTCTCTTCTTGACACCCCCTGCAACCTCTCACTCCTTCTTATAACATTCCTCCTATGTAACCCCCTGCACTACAGTGGCAGTAAAATGCCTTGCTTGGGGCGACACGATTATTAAAAGAAAAAAAAGAAAAGAGTGCCAAAAAGTTAATAAAAAACAAAGTTTGATTTTAAATTTATAATTTCTTGGGGTGAATTCATATTTGCGATTAGTAACTTATTTAGGGGGAATTAACAGTTAGTTAGTTAAGTGCCATACGTGATACACGCCTTGAGCGATCATGTCTCGAAAGAGACACGACTGACTAGGCAGAAGATTATCCCGCAGTAGTTTGCCTTTGCTTTCTGTGGTAGGGAAGAGACGTATTAATACCTTTGCCAAGGGTATTTGTGCGTAAGTGAATGCAAGGAATTCAACTGGAATTCGAACTCGGCTCTCCGATTTGTCGTTCCGAAACGATATCTACTGCACTAGAACACACATAAGAACTAGAAATATTGATTTTGTTTTTTTGTTTTTTCACTTTGAAAAAGTACTTTTGCTTTATTTTTAATTCTTTTAATTCGAGTTTGATTTTTTTTTGTTTTGCTAATATAATTATTAGTTTAAAAATGGTAATAAAATTAATGTTTTTTAACATATTAATTAAGAATGAGGAAAATATATAATTTAAAAACAGTTCTCGAAAGTTTATTTTCAGGGAAATTATTTCTAAAATAACAAATGCCAATTTTCGTTCATTCGCCACACAGTGCGACTCCGAAGTATCGCTAAACGCCTTCCCATAATCGAATATCCCTTAGCCACTTGAGCAAAGTTTCCCGATACTTGAGCGAATATTAATACAGGCACACAGCCTGTATTAATATTCGCTCAAGTATCGGATATTATTCGAAATCCTTGGGATCAGTTATGTTTCGGTTTTCCGAAATTTAAACAATATTGCAGCAAAAACGTATGAATACTCATGCCACCAGAGAAAAAAAAGACTTCACATATGATTACAGTCTATTTATAGCGTCAATCAGTGAGTTAAGTGCCATACGTGATACACGCTTGGGCGATCATGTCTCATGCAGAGTCGGGTCGACCATGACACCTCTTGACACGTCATACTTAAGTAGCGTGTGTTAAGTAGGTAAGCATTCAGCGCGCCAAACTCCACACTAAAAATATTCATTTTTCAGATGTTCGAATAGAGAATTTTCAAACTGTAAGTTCGATTCACAAAAATTTACAAGTGTACTGAGTTGGATCCTCACTGGGTTCAGCCACAATGCTATGCAAGACTAAGTTTACATAAGTATAAGTGGGGGAGTTGTCAGCTAGACCCACTTCTTAAAATCGAACCAGATATCATGGATATTTTATTTTGTTTACATTTTATTTATTTGTTTAGTGAGAGGATAGACGTTTTAGTCAAGCCCATAATTTTTCATTGCACTCTCGTATATATGTGAAAAAACAAAAACAAAAGGAATACTTAACTTAGCCGAGGTGTTTCGTTCTATGCTGATTTTCTAAGCGCCGCTGAGATGTTGCACAAGGCCAAAGGTATGGGGCACCCAGTGAGGATCGAACTAACTACTCAGTGATAATATGTTTTAGCGAGACAAGCTTGCTAGCCATTACACCACGTCAAGGTGCCTACGTTTCGTGCTATGGGAGACTTTCTAAAGGTAAATGTAAACATTTTATTTCAGCGGATAAAACGTGTCGGCTAAGTTAAATTTTCTTTTTGTATCTTTTCATATTGTCCTTTTACAGATATACTTTGTCTGAAATTTAAACACACACACAGACACACACACACACACACACACACGTGTGTGTGTGTAAATTTCAGACAGAGTATACCTGTTAAAAGAACATACATATCGAATACATGTATGTGTGTGTGTGTGAATAGATGTGGGTTGGTGCTTGTAGGAATGCATATTTACATGTCAGAAAATTCCAAGTTTTTAATGAATATTTATGAATATGCAAGCATGCAGATATTAGATGAAAGCTACACCCACACAAATATACATTATTTAATACACGTCTCTTCTCACGCACGGGTACTCTTTTCGTGCGGATATATAAGTAACGAATTATCCTATGGCTGAATACCTATCCAAGTGCCGATTCGAGCGTGATTAATATTCTTTTTGGTATGAGACTTTTCATACCATGTTTCGTTCTTTGGTGTAAACTTAAAAATGTTGAATCTTCCTTCCTTCTCCCTCGCCACCTTGCTTGTCTGAGAATTGTTGTTTTCATTAGGGAGTTTGTCCAATATTTCTTGTTCGAGATTTTGATTTTCACACATACCATTTACTATCACATAGACAAGCGTACAACCACACACACACACACACACACACACACACACACACACGTCGATGTACATACGCATACAATCTAACATACCATTGACCCACATAGAAAGAAACGTCAAATTGCACACACAGTGGTGTGCAAAATTTTTCTGATTTTGAACAAATCGAAACTATTTTGTTAATACTCTTTGTAATCGATGAAACATATCAGGTCGATAATAACAATTTTCATTACAGTACTTGTTATTTTAAATCACTTCTCAATGATTATTGACCTTAACTTGTAATGGTTGAATAGAAACTATGTCATAAGCTTTAAATAAGATTTGTAATTAATCCTAATACAATATAAAAACTGTCAAATTCCTAGTATGCTTTCTTAATGCGGTGTAAGGGTTAGAGACTCAAAACGAGATATTGGATAGCCGAGTTCAAATTCTAGTTGAATTCGTTGCATTCACTTACGCGCAAATACCCTTGATAAATGTATTAATCGAGCTCTTCTCCCTCTAGCTATGGGATGAATAACAAAATAGATTGGGTTATGTAGTCTTGGTTGGCAACCAGTTTACGCAGAAAGAAATGGCAACCTACTGCGGGAAAATCTTCTGCCTTGTCAGACTTGACTAGAAAGAGACATGATCGCCTAAGCGTATATCATTGCACTACAACTCACCTACATTTTGCTATCTTACCAAATTTTGATACCACCATCTCTGATACACCCCTCGAAGAGTGTATTTTGCCAAACAAGTGCTTCTCAGAGGATGTAGAATACAGAATTGGAGCTTCACACAGGGTATTTGAAAAACTAATCAAACACGTCTTGCTTATGTACCCCTAAGACCTATAAAGCCTAGTACTGACGAATATGAGAAAGGAAGACATTTTTAATGCATCAAAACAGAAGAAACATGAAATAAACACTTTATTTCAAATTTCAAAAACTATGTTTTTATTTAACTCTTTCATTGAATGCTCTCCCGATATAGATTCCCAGGGTCGTCGCACCCTCTGCCCCACTTCTGCAGGCTATTGTGCATACACCATTAACACATATATAGTCAAGCAGACAATCGCACGTAAATATAAGTCTCATATTTTTTAAACATACATTTTGTTTTTTTTTATAATCATTTCACCCCAAGCAAGGCAAGACTGCCACTGGTACGCAGAAGTGTTAGAAAGAGAGAAAAAAAAAGGGTACAGGAGATGCCGAAGAAAAGATGAGAGGTGGATGGGATTTAGAGAGATAGAAGATGCCAACTGACGTTGCATTTAAACTTTTGGAGATTGTAGGTATCAGGTAAGCAAGTATATGGAAGGGAGTTTCAAAAAAAAAAAAAAATGCTTATAAATATTTGATATATGATTTTCTGATGCAATCTAGTTTCATGTGTCCGTAATACATGACGTCATTTTAGTCCGATTCATATTTCTTAACTTCTCAGTCAGTTAAGTGCCATACGTGATACACGCTTTGGGCGATCATGTCTTGAAAGAGATATGACTGACTTGGCAGAAGATTATCCTGCAGCAGGTTGCCATTGCTTTCTGCGGTAGACTGCTTGCCAACCAAGGCTATAGAACCCAATCTGTTCTATTATTTAACCCATAACTGGAGGGAAGAGACTGATTAATACGTTTCCCAAGGGTATTTGTGCGTAAGTGAACGCGAGGAATTCAACTGGAATTCGAACTCGGCTCCTCGATTTGTCGTTCCGAGTCGATATCCACTGCACCACAACGCACCCTAACTTCTACAACCCCGCCCCCAAAGTTAGGATGCTGGAAAAACTCAATAAAAAATAATTAAATCTTCCTTGGCTATATTCAATAGAGCTTCTTATCATCCTATTTTTCGTTTTTTAGAAGTTAAGGAATATGAAAATTGTCCATAATTTTTATTGTTCCGAGTGCTTTTGGCTACTTCTGTAGCCATTTTTAATGGGGATTTTGTCCGTGATGAGTTAGTTTTTCATATTGATCGTTACATAGTAGCTCAGCTCTTTGTAGTTTTGAAGAGAAGATTTCGTTTTTCGCAGTCACGTACCCAACTCAGCTGGAATTGACGTGAGTGTCATTTCTATTTTTGAAAACCGTCAAAATGCCATTTCTACTACTAAACGATCTATGGTTAATGGCAGGAGAAAGATATTTGATACATAAGGCCTCTCGAATAGTAAGATATCTACGACTACATGATTTAATTATTTTGTGTGTATTATCGACCAGAATTTTCCGTAGGTATTCTTTTAAATTATGGGTTGATAAACATTTTTAATCGCACTTTGATCAAACAATGACATGTAAGGTGCCTAATAAAATAGGTTGTAGCGTGTCCGATATATATGTAACTGATTTGTGACAAGATTGGTCAACGCCAGTGTAAATTTCATTGTTTTGGATAGTGGCGACAATGTTTGCAGTCTTCCGTTTTCTGTTGTATATTATAAGCTTTACATGTATTTCGGGGATTTCAGTGAAATTAAATATGGTGCTTACCAATTTTTCATATAGAAAATTCGTCCTGGTTGTAGCATTTGTGCATATGTTTGCGGTAAAATATGTTGATGCTTTGCTGTATTTTTATTAATACCCACAATGCCGGACACAGTCTTTGTAGGCTAGCATGAGTCCGGTGAAAGTGTTGAGTTGTTACTGGTTAAAACGAATGTTCCGATGTTGGCTTCGAGGCGTAGCTGGTCAAGCCGAACAAGCGCAGGTTTGTTAACGCAGGTCGAAGTACGTGATACCTGAAGTAGTGGGGATTGTGAAGTAACCGAAAAGTTGATCAGTGCCGAGCAGGAACATTATCGGTGACGGCAGCTGGTCGATTCTGGGCAGAAAGCGGTAACTGGCGTCAAGACGCAGTTGGCCAGATGCAGTGTCCCCTGCTGGCATTAGATGTGGTGTGGGCGTCTAGATGTGGTTGCCATAGGGCAGATTTCCGTCTCCGTTTCTTTTCCACACTTCATTCAAGATGGCGAGAAGTTGCCAGGTTATATTGGTAAGGACGTGTAACAATACTCGCAGGTTTCACAAAATACTGACAGTCTCGAGGAAAAAACTGTTACAAAATATGAGGCACAAAATGGTCGTGAAGTGTATTTGTTAGGGCCTCGGCTATGTTTATCAAATTGGCCTTGTGTCAAACACAACCGAAGTCTCCACAATTTAAAATATCAGAAGGTTGAATGTTGAAATGTGAAAGAATAAAGCATTTTGTTTGTATGTTAAAGTCAAATTTTATTAACTAAACAGAATAACAAATTTGCATGAAGAAAATGTTCAAAGAGAAAAATGTACGTAATTAATTTTTCCAGAGAAATAGCAGTAAGGAGTTAAATGAATCCAGCTTATGGTTGTTAGTAGCAGAATATGTGTATGTAGAAAGACTAACAGGCTACTAATAAAGTATGTGTTCTTTTCCTTTTTATGGCGGGCGAGAAAGTGAAAAGGAAAGCGAAGCAATAAAAGAAAATTATACTTCTCGGACTTTAGTTTTTCGGAGTCAGTTGAAGTATCTTGTTATTGTTGTTGTTTCTTTGACGGTGTGTGAGTGAAGACAAAGAAGGAAAGTTAGAAGGAGAGGAAGAACGAATGTATGTCGACGAGACATGACAGGGTCGGCGTCTTGAAATTTCTTCCTTACATTGCGACGAGGTCCTTATCAGATTACCGCTCCCATCTGACTGATTTGGCCCAGTCAAGTGACGTGGTTAAGTAGTGAAATTTAGTCACGTGACTGGATCGAACAACATACCAATTTTCTAGGTGTTAAGAAAAAGTGACCGAGGTCATAGATCAATTTACTATTTCCTATCCAATCAGAATCCAGAATCTTAATTTTCACACCGACTTGTGAAATTTGCCTTGGTCTGGGTTTTTACTTTTTGCGTTAACTGTCGGATGATATAGGATTTTTTCTTTTTTTTTTAATCATTTCACCCCGAGCAAGGCGGAAACGCCACTGATGTGCAGGGGGTTACATAAATGCAAAAAGATTAATTAGAAAAGAGTGAGGAGTACAAACTAGTTAGAAAGGAACAATAGAAAGCAGGTGCGATGACAGATACATAGGTGGAGAGAAAGGGAAGGTTATACAGGGGTGGAGAGAGAGCTAGAGTCCAGTGGTTAGTAGATGAGTAGTGACTTTGCATTTAAATTTCTGGAGGTTGTAGCCGTCAGGAAAGCAAGAATACGGGAGCGAGTTCCACAGGCGGGAAGTGCGAGAGAAGAAGCTGCAGGAGTAGAATTGTCGTCTGAATTTGGCTATCCTATTTATTACAACTAGGTTCATACATAACAATAACGAAAAAGTCATTAGGGTAATTAAAAACTAAATGAAATTGAGTTGCAGAGTAAGTAGGGAACACAATGAAAAAATCAAGGTCGAAGCTTCTGCCTAGGTCAAATGTACGGAGTAGCAAGAGCTACGATAAAGCACATCAACCCTTCTATATCGTGTGAAACGTTAGACAAACCCATAAACTTACAAAATATATGAACATCTTAGATCAGCAGATGAAGATCGTTAAAACACTGCCGCAAGTCCATATTATATTATAACAACAGTGTGTTGGGAAAAAAGAATAAAAAAATATTAAAAAGAAAATGATGTGAACTTTGACATTCCGTGGGTTCGTGTGGTAAAGGCTTGCGGGGTCAGTGGATTGCTCATATTGTATAAAACTGAGCAAAATAACAAATAAAGAAGATAACGGAATATAGAGAAACGGTGACTTCATATTGCCTAAAAAAAATAGCAAGGATAGAGAAACTGTTAAAATAATTAAAAAAAAACAAACTGTTTCAGTTATTGAAAGACTTGAGATTTAACATCACTGCAGATACAGGTTTTAAAATATTTGAATATTTTGATTTGACATTAAAACTTAACGATTGAATAGTGGAACAATATAGGAAAAGAAATGTCGAATTAAGATATCTTGCCGTTAAATGAAACCACCCCAGGCACATGACTGAGAAGATACTGCAGACATTGACCATAAGTTTATCACGCAACTCATCTTCTGGGTGTATATTCGAAGATATGAAACAAGAATATCAGTCAGTATTGTAGGCGGAGGATATAAAAAGATATGAAAATATTAAAATGCCAAACCAATTTTGACAAAAACAAGAAAAAAACAAAAAACAAATGGTTATTTGTTTTAACCACTATTTAATTTACACGAAACAAATAAAATTAGCCCCTAATTCTTCTCTATACTGAACAAACTATTCACAGCGAGTAGTGTATTCATTAAGATTTTAAATGAGAATAGAGTACAAGAACAATTACAGTGTAATGAGCAACACTGAGAAGATTATTCAGGGTATAACCAGAAATGACGAGGGGTAAATCTACAAGTAAAATACAAACCTGTAATTGTAGAAAAACTAAAAATTACCCTTTCAATAGATTATGTTTGACTGCCAGCGTCATATACAAAACCGAAGTTGATGTTGAAAGCTTCTCAATGATTAATTATATTAGTTCGATCGAGGACACGCCTGCAAAAACATACAGTAACTATTTGTTTGAATTAAGTATCGAAATAGCACTGCTCTGTCTAAATCCATCTTGAAAATAAAAGATGAACAGAACAACTAACCAAAGATAGACCATAGTAAAGAAGAGTAAGAGCTATGCATTGGGAAGATTCATGCCAAAATGCAATTAATAGCTAATATGAAACAGATAAAATGCAGCCGTAACTTCTACTCCAACAGTTTCTTTCCTCGCACTTCCCGACTGTAGAATTCTCTTCCAAACGATTGCTTCCCCGACGGCTACAATATCCAGGAGTTTAAATGTAAGGTCAATAGACACCTCCTAACACACTAACCTGCTCCCATTCTATCAAACACTCTTCCCATCTGCCCAACCCTCATCCTCGCTATCCTTACTCATCTGTCACCTTCCTCCTAACATTCTCTATGTCTAACCACTCCTTCTCTTTACCTTCCCCTATGTAGCCCCATGCGCAATAGTGGCAGTGGAATGCCTTGCTTGGGGTGAGATGATTAAAAAAAATATATAAAAGCCAGATGATGCTCCTGCAAAAAAGAAAAAGAAAATCATTTCTCAATATTTAAACCGAAAACCACAAGCGCTTGTACCTGACCTGATGAGCCTTCATTGTAAGAGTAAGGCTTCAGTTGACTTGGTTTCACTCTTCCTTTTATTTATCTTACGTTTTCGTTGCACTGAGCAATTTTAATGGCCGAATTTAACATAGTTGGGGTTTACCAACTACGACTGTGTTTCTTTGTACAGAATGTCCCTCTCCCAAAATTGACATCATTTAAAATGTGAATATCTGGGCAACTACATGTCCCAAGAAAAGAAAAGTGAATGGGATTCATGTTGAACAATAAAAGATTTATTTATCAAAATTCGAACGACATATTGAAAGAAATATAGATTTTAAAACCGATTCCACAAAGTTTCACAAATGTTCAATATGCGTACCAAGACGGTAGTCCAGTTTCTGCTAAACACGCTATAGCATGCTTTGCATAACATTCTCAAGCGCCTCGGTGATTCCCTGCTTAATTTCATCTAGGCTTGTAGGTAGAGGGGAGGATATAGACCTGTTCATTCACATAGACCGGTAAAAAAAATCACAAAGGTTCAAGTCAAGTGAACGTGGTGGTTATTTCAAAAGCCTATTGTCATTATCACAAGCACATCCAATCAATCTTCCCGAAAAATATTTGTCCTATTTTAGAATTTACTTTTAAGTTAAACGGCGGGTTGAACCAAAAATTGTTACGATTTTTATTATTATCATTTTTCGTATATTTCTTTGGCTGAGGTTTGTATTCTAAAATGTTTTTATGGCCAGATTCTTTTAAGACATTTTCATAATTTTTTTCT
This sequence comes from Ascarosepion bandense, assembly GCA_037127315.1. Lineage (NCBI taxonomy): Eukaryota > Metazoa > Mollusca > Cephalopoda > Sepiida > Sepiidae > Ascarosepion > Ascarosepion bandense. The sequence goes on from JBBBDQ010000137.1 coordinate 58,904, forward strand.
TTTCATCAAAGATTGCTTTGTTTGACGAATCTTTTGATAGCCCGTGCTCCATTCCTTTATGAATATGTTTAAGTCTGCTTTTTGGATAGTTAGATCATGTATTTACGTATTTTAAAGTTGTGTTTTTTTTTGTTTTTTTTTATATACATGGAGAGACACTGCTAGTATGTAAAGTAAATTCTACATCTACATATTAGACTACCTTCTGGATATAAGCAACAGGTTACTGATTCTGACCGGTAAGCAGGCTTCCCTAAGGACAAGATACCACAAAAATAATTTTCTCAATAGCCCCTCGTACTGGCTCATAAACCCAACAAAAACTGAAGTCGGTAAGATAAGCCATCAAATATTAAAAAATCGTAAGTGACTTAACGGACTTTGTAAAACAGAAGGGCTTTTTTTTACAAAGCAGAGGTACATGACATAGACGAACAAAGGAAAACATATTTGGGGGTCTACCAAAAACAGTTTTAAAATCAGATTTAATAATCATAAATTTACATTTATACTGAAAAAGCTCAAAAACATTACAAAACTGGCTAGGCCCGTGTATGTTAATTAAAACTGAAAAAATGGAAAAGACCCTGATATAACTTGGTGTATAGATAAACATAGCCAAACCATACAACGGTGGCAATGTATGCAAATTGTTCCAGGAAGAAAACTTAAGTATTATGTTGTTCCCAGAAGAATTACTAAATGAAAGATTGGAAATTATGTTCAGATGTAATCACAACTATAAATACATACTAGGATCATGCGAATATGGATGAAAGTGTTGTAGGATCCTTGAATAACTCCTTCCTAATTTGGAAAATTTTCAGTTGTTTGAAAATTTCGGTCACGCGTTCGTAAAAAAAAATCCCTGTTCGTGCGTTTGAAAAACGGAAAAATAAGTTCTTGTAAATCACCTGAAGATACAGAAAAGTTGAAATCGAGGTTGCAGAAAGAATTAATTTCCAAACTATATATATATGAATTTGGAAACAAATATTCTACAATCACTGGCATTCCTTTTCCATGCTTTCTTGAAACAAAAACTGTCCTATGAAAACAATATTGGAAACTCAAAGATGGAGGATTTTCCCACAAATTAAATGGATGACCATCGGCCATATACAAACTTTCAGCAACTCCAGGGACAGATGCAAACTATGCTTAACGAAAAAATTGCAAGAATTAAATATAGAAGCCCCAGTGAACTATAAAGCTATTGTGGAGTTATTGTTGGAATAGCTAACGCGAAGACTCGGGAACAGTGAAATAAAATAATGTATTAACAAAAATACAAATAGTTGTTAAAGCTGAGTCGTATCTCCAATCAGCTACAGGACAAATCAGGTTACGACCTTTACTCTCTTGTCTCTAGCTCGGACTGCCCGGAAGACAGAACCTAGTAACCGGACGTGACGTCAGGAATAGTCCATTAGTCAATCGACTCACAGGGGTGCCAACCTAACAAATGCCAAATAAATGAACTCTTCAAGTGTAGACATAAATAAATTCAGTCAGTTAAGTGCCATACGTGAAACACGCTTTGGGCGATCATGTCTCGAAAGAGACATAACTGACTGGGCAGAAGACTATCCCGCAGTAGGTTGCCATTGCTTTCTGCGGTAGACTGGTTGCCAGCCAAGGCTATAGAACCCAATCTGTCCTGTTATTTAACCCATAACTGGAAGGAAGAAACGGATTAATACCTTTCCCAAGGGTATTTGCGCGTAAGTGAACGCAATGAATTCATCTGGAATTTAAATTCTCTAAAAAATGGAACTTAAACTTTAAAATGTTAAATTGGTTGAGAACTGACACATGAATTTACTAACATCCAAAATTTTCTTATGCAGCCTAATTATTAATTTTAATTAAGTTGTAGTTATACTAACTTTATGATTATTATTATTAGTTTTAACCTTATCTCGAAATGCATATATATACAAACAAGTGCATGTAAGGGGTTAAATATGCAAAGGGATATATAATTTAAGGCCCTGAATATGGCCCTCCAGTGTTTACTGAAAATACACTTTTATTTTCCAATATGTTTTATACATTCTAAATCTTGGTAATTTCAAAAACCTTTATTTTTAAAGTTTTTATTATCATTATTTAATTTTCTTTTTGTTGTTTATATTTTCTTATATATTTTTCTTATTTATAATAATAATTATTATATTTTTATACATTTTTATATTATATTTTTTCTTTATAATTTTTTATTGCTTAATATTTCGTATTAATTTAATTAAAATCCGATGTCGTTATTATTATTATTATTATTATTATTATTATTATCATTATCATCAACATTATCATCATCATCATCATCATCAACATTATTATTATTATTATTATTATTATACTACTATCATAGAAAGATCAATAGTAATAATGTTATTATCATGAAATCGAAATAGTAATATTTATAATACGAAGTTATAACTTTTGCTGTAGGAATTAACATGAAAAATTTAACAATTTACTATATTTATTTAAAATAAGATTCCTAAATTTACTTCCCTGTATTTAAAAATGTTCAAGCCTAAGGAAATTTGAATTCGAGGTTATCATATCGGCTTGGTTTTTTCTTTCACCACCTATTATTGCAACTCTTACTTCATCTTTTAACAACTGACATTGCAAGTCTTGCTTCCTCTTTCAACAGTGATTTTTTCCTTCTCTCCCACTACTATTTTTTCCGTCTGAACAGATTAAACCCATTCACTTTTGTAAAAAAATTCGGTCTGAAGAGTTGAATATTTTTATATTCACGAAATAAATTATTACCGATGTATTTTTTAAAAGTTGTCCAATTTATTATATATATTTATTATATATATATATATATATATATATATATATATATATAATAAGTTGTCCAATTTAATTATATATATATATATATATATATATATATATATATAATAAGTTGTCCAATTTATTATATATATATATATATATATATATATATATAATAAATTGGACAACTTTTAAAAAATATATCGGTAATAATTTATTTCGTGAATATAAAAATATTCAACTCTATCACTCCGATGTTTTGTAGACGAACTTTTTTTTTAAGTCGTTAGGTTCACTCGTCAGAAAGTTTGAGATATGAGGTTACATCAAAAATTTCGTCATGTGATATTTGGTTATTAACGCAATTCAAATATAAAATTTTCACTGTATAATATCAACTTATATAACTGGCATTTACTATTTAATTAAAGGCATTGACAAAGAATGAGAAAAATTGTTGTGTAAAATATTTTGATATTAATTGTAGGGAGGGACTCCGGTTTGAAGCCGATTTCATAAACCATTGGTCATGATTTCGATATTTACGCTATGATCTACAAATACTGCTTTGGGTTTCTCTGCATTTACCATGAAATCTAAATCTATCTATCTATCTATCTATCTATCTATCTATCTATCTATCTTTCTATCTATCTATCTCAGCCTGTTCATATCTATCTATCTATCTATCTATCTATCTATCTATCTATCTATCTATCTATCTATCTATCTATCAGCCTGTTCTATATCTATCTATCTATCTATCTATCTATCTATCTATCTATCTATCTATCTCAGCCTGTTCACATCTCTCTATCTATCTATCTATCTATCTCAGCCTGTTCATCTATCTATCTATCTATCTATCTATCTATCTATCTATCTATCTATCCCAGTCTGTCTATCTATCTATCTATCTATCTATCTATCTATCTATCTATCTATCTATCTATCTCAGTCTGTTCATATCTATCTATCTATCTATCTATCTATCTATCTATCTATCTATCTATCTATCTCAGTCTGTTCATATCTATCTATCTATCTATCTATCTATCTATCTATCTATCTATCCCAGTCTGTTCATATCTATCTGTCTATCTATCTATCTATCTATCTATCTATCTATCTATCTATCTATGTGTTTATGCCCTCGCCCTTGTGTACGTAACATCACGTTCCAAGATAAATATACAGGTAAATTATCTACCCAAACCACCTGACCTTCCCGCTTGTCGCCTATTAGATCGGTCCTCGTAGAAGAAACGATCCGTCTGCTCAAAATCACCCTGAAAATAAGAACCGGTCAACAACGAGTTTTCTAGTTTCCTTTTATAGCTGCCCCAAACGGGTATTTACAACCTACATTATATATATATATATAACGTAGAATATTTGGTATTTTTGTCAGGTAAATTCTGATAGAGACAAAGTCAAAAGAACCTAATGTTAAATTTTTTATTAAATTTAACCGAGTAATATAATCTTGAAAAAATATTTGGATATTCTACAAATCCATGGGTAATAGATATTTCGCCGCTCAGCAGCCGCTCCTCAGAGCTAAACATTAACTGTTGTATGTTTTGGATCTGAGGAGTGTCTGCTGAGCTGCGAAATATCCATTACCCATGGATTTGCAGAATATCCAAACATTTTTTCAAGAGTGTATATATGTATATATATATATATTAGGTTGTCCCAAAAGTTCGTAAACACTTGCGAAATGGGTCTATCTGGTCCAGCACAATCGAGACAAGCGATGGATTCAGAACGGACAAGAGACACTTTCGGTTCCAAAACAAGATCGATTCGGCAAGAAAGTAATGTTGTGCGTTTGGTGGAACTTTGAAGGAATCATATATATTCACTCGCATAAATTTATTTTCGTTCATTTCCACCATTCTCCAATGACCCAAACTAAACGGTACTCAACTCAGATTTCACCATTAGTAAACAAGATACATCTCGATGTTCAATCTACTCCAAAATTCTTTTTATCAAAAATTATTATTTCGTTTATTTCTATTGTTTTCTGATGACCCAAATATAACGGCTTAACTTTGGTTTAGATCAAATTTCGTTACCGGTAAACAATTACACTGGTTTATTTCAATGTTCAATTTAATATTGCCATACTGAAAGTAGAAATTTTGTTTAGAAAAATTCTTAATGGAAATTCAAAAGAAAGAAACGAATAACATGACGTATCAGCCGTTTCGGCCTTCTTCAGGTGCTAGGAATTTTGAACCTTTTTAATATGTGTATGTGTTTGACTCTCTCTTTCTCTCTCTCTCTCTCTCTCTCTCTCTCTCTCTCTCTCACACACACACACACACACAATTCATAACTATGCATCTATCTATCCCCATAAACAGCACCTGTATTCATATCTATCTATCTATCTATCTATCTATCTATCTATCTATCTATCTATCTATCTATCTATCTATCTATCTATGTCAGTCTGTCATATCTATCTATCTATCTATGTCAGTCTGTCTATCTATCTATCTATCTATCTATCTATCTATCTATCTATCTATCTATTTCTATCTATCTATCTATCTATCTATCTATCTATCTCATCTTCTGTTTCTATCTATCTATCTATCTATCTATCTATCTATCTCATTCTGTTTCTATCTATCTATCTATCTATCTATCTATCTATCTATCTATCTATCTATCTATCTCATTCTGTTTCTATCTATCTATCTATCTATCTATCTATCTATCTATCTATCTATCTATCTATCTATCTATCTCATTCTGTTTCTATCTATCTATCTATCTATCTATCTATCTATCTATCTATCTATCTATCTATTGTTACGTGTTAAGTGTAACAAAAGGAAAAAATGATTGACCAAAACTCAGAGAAAATCACAAACAAATATTTAATTTACAAAACACACTAAGTAAAATATTTGCAAATATACAATTTTTGTTGCATGCTGGCCTCTTGTGCAAACTGCGGAGCTATGGGATAACTGGACATCTGTCTGACCTCATCCAGTCCTTCCTCTCTAACCGCACATTAAAGGTGGTATTAAATGGGCATGCCTCCCAAAACTACCAGACGAACGCGGGCGTCCCTCAAGGTTCTATCCTAGGTCCCACGCTATTTCTGATCTACATTAATGATCTCCCCGACACCATTAGATCCCAAGTTGGCATGTATGCCGACGACACAACAATCTACTCCCGCATCGATCAGAAACCAGGTCTGGACGACAAAGTGAACCTCGCTGCCGCACTGGAAAGGGACCTCCAATCCGTAGTGACCTGGGGTAGGAAATGGTTGGTAAATTTCAATGCCTCCAAAACAAAGCTGTTATCAACTAACCACCATAGACTATCGCATCTACCTCCCATTAGCATGGGACAGGCTAGCCTCCCAGAGAGTAAAATACTACGCCTCCTTGGCCTTACACTCTCGGCGGACCTCAAATGGAATGACTATATTGAATCCATTGCCAAATCTGCTGCTATGAAAGTCGGCTCTCTGTGCAGGGCCCGGAAATTTTTCCCACCTGAAACTATTCTGCACATATACAAATCTACCATCCGCCCGTGTATTGAATATTGCTGCCATATCTGGTCGGGTGCCCCTGCTGCTCTCCTTGGGCTTCTTGACAAAATACAAAGGAGGATCTGTAACGTGGTTGATACTAACTTGGCAGACCGGCTGCAGCCGCTCTCACACCGGCGTGATGTAGCTTCCCTGTGCCTCTTCTACAAGTACTTTCATGGCTTCTGCTCCGATGAGCTTAGATCACTGGTGCCGCCCAAGCACGAATTTACACGAGATACTAGATTAGCAACTAGGTCCCACCCTTTTACAGTTAAACAAATAAGATGTAACCGTAAATTCTACTCCAACAGCTTCTTTTCTCGCGCTTCCCGCCTGTGGAACTCCCTTCCACAAGTCTGCTTTCCCGACAGTTACAATCTCCAGGTGTTTAAATGTAGGGTCAATAGACACCTCCTATCACACTAACTCCCAACTATTCTCACAACACTCTCATCTACCCAACCCTCATTCTCGGTATCCTCACCCGCCTATCACCCACCCTCTGTTATGTCCTATATTTAACCAGCCTTTCTCCTCTCTACGTAGCCCCCTGCACAGTAGTGGCAGTGACATGCCTTGCTCGGGGTGAAACGCTTATAAAAAAAAAAAAAAAAATTCAAAAACAAGAAACATAGAGTTTACTACTGGCGAGTGTTACGAGGAGAGAACGGGGAAGGGTAAGGTGTCAAGTATCTTTACCCAGTTAAGTTGGCAAAGAAGTTAAGTGCTATACTTTTTGGAAATCCTCAAATGTGTATATAAAGAATAATTATTAGTTTGGTCAAAGAAAGAGTCAAAAATATGTATTTACCCATATAGTTCCATGAGGTTTTCTTTCAGGTTTTAGTTGGTCGGACTTTTCTATGAGATTCTTTCGGCTGGATATAAATCCTTGAACCAAAGCCGGAGTTGATAATGACAGTAAATCCTTTTAACAACTCTTTCAGGTTTTAGTTGGTCGACGACATTCTGAGAAATTCTTTCGGCTGGATATAAATCCTTGAATCAAAGCCGGAGTTGATAACGTCAGCAAACTCTGGTAACAACTAACTACTCTCTGGCCAAAACCTATTTTTATAGGGGCTAACACCTAATTTGCACATTTCTAGAACCTTTCGAATTCTCTCGGATCTACTGGAACATTCTGACATCTTCCAAAACGTTCTATTCCTAATTTTTCTATCTTTACGACTACTTCATAAATTAAAACTTTTTCGTAATAACAAGTAGGACTCAATAGAATCCCTTACTACAACTTTTTAGACATTATTATTATTATTATTATTATTATTATTATTATTATTATTTAAATGCATCCTCGTAACACTATCTATCTATCTATCTATCTATCTATCTATCTATCTATCTATCCTCATAAACAATGCCTCTTACTTCTTACAATTTCTGTTCACACAACTTCCTGTAGTAACCCCTACCGCGAGTGGCTCTTGGGCCTTGTAAAGGGTGAACATTTAGTATAAATATTCTTACTTATTTAAGGAGGCAAAATTACTAATGAGTTGGTTTGGAATAGGAAATCGGAGAGCCGAGTTCGAATTCTAGTTGAATTCATTTCATTCACTTAAACACGAATACCGTTGAGAAAGGTGTTAATCCATCCCTTTTCCCTCCAGCTATTGGTTTAATAGCAGGACAGATTGGCTTTCTATAACCTTGGTTAGCAACTAGTCAACCGCAGAAAATAATGGCAACTTACTGTGGGTAAATCTTTTGCCTAGTCAGTCATGTCTCTTTCGAGACATAATCTCCCAAGCGTTGTATAACGTACGGTAATTAACTGATTGAAATAACAGTTCTCATCCTGAGTCATCGTTAAACATAAACGCTTATACGTTAACTTAAGGGGGTAATAATGATATTCAGAAAAAAAAAATTAGCTAGTTTGTCAGTTTTTAAATCGTTTATATTTCTTATAATTTATTGATTATTATTCTGTAATTAATAATCGATTATATTCAGCAAAAAATAACTCGTTAAAATTGTTCAGGTGGACTGGATGGTCCACGTCGCTATTAATACTGTCTATTGAACACATACACACACACACACACACACACACACACACACACACACACACATATATATATAACCACATAATTATGAATTACCTGTGCAATCAATGTACAGCTAATTCATAATTATATGATTATATTAAGCTCCATAATATTCATTATATTGAGCACTGCTTATAATAAAATAAATGCCGGGGTACTCAAAAAAGTAAAACCTTAGGTTTTCTCCACCTGGATATATATATATATATATATAAGTACTATTTATTCCGTGTGACACAATGATGCGACACATTTCTATTTCGTATATAAATTTATATACCGCTATTATATATCTGATATACCGCTCAGATATCTAATACTTGCGGAAAGGCTCAAATACTTTCGTCATGCTATCAACGTCTGCTTTGGTTTAGTGGGTATGGCATAATAAAATGACAGACATTACATTCGGAGCTAGCCTTGTGTGTGTGTGTGTGTATGTGTGTGTGCGGATACAAGGCTCTCATATATATATATATATATATATATATATATATATAATCATCCGCAGACAGATCTGTTTCGCTGTATCACAGCTCATCAGTACGGTTAGACATCCGATTACTTTTAACCCAGGATTGAAACCCGACCGAGGTGGCGTCAGTCGGCGATTCTACCTCTGAGCTATGGGCGCTCGGTAGAAGGAGGCAAACGTTTAGAGCATGATGTATTATCATACGCCAATAGTCAGAGTGCTCTAATTCATTAATGAATGTGCGATAACGTTCTATATATTTTTTATATTATAAAAAGATTAGTATTGAGTAAAAATGTATGACAATAACCAAATCAGTCAGTTAAAACCTGAAGGGAGTATTTACTCGATTGTCAGTGACAATTGTCACAAAAAGTACATAGGAAAATCCTTAAGGAATCTAGATAAAATATTATATGAACCCAAAAGAGACATTTTACAAAACAATACATCAAATGTATTGGTTGCCCATCGAACGAGACTGACCACAGTTTTGACATAAAAAAAGCTACTCCGAAAAAAAAAAGAGAAAATAATTCACTATAGTGAAAATGTCTACAGAAAGACTTGATCTCAGTAAATTTGCATCTTGCCTCTCGCAACATTTCACATTTCCTGGTAGAATTTTTATTATCACAGTGTAGAATGTCTACTAACAAAAGTGGTGGAAAAAAAGAAAAAAATCTAAATGAAAGCGTCTAGATTTTTTTTAAAATTCTGAAATTTCTAGCATTTCTCGTTCGTACGCCTGTGTAGTCGTATGAACATAACATAAAATTAGGACGATGAAGTTCTAAAGAACGAAACGCGTTACAAGAAAACATTTTTAACTTTGTCACACATTTCCCCATATATATTTATATATATATATATATATATATATTGCGTTTAGCCGTTTCTTGATAAGAATATTTTCGATATCCATTGATTAAATTGATTAAACTTTATGAAATAAAAAACCGGTACTTGTGGGTTAGCAGTAGCCATCTTTTAAAATTCCGTTCTTGTGGGTAGCAGTCGCCACATTTTACAATTTCTTTATTGTAAGTTAGCAGTCGCCACAGTTTACAATGTTTTTCTTGTTGGTTAACATTCGCCTACCAATTTTTAAAATGCTTTTCTTGTGGGTTAGCAGTTAGCCAACTGCTAAAAACGCTTTTCATTTGAGTTAGTAGTCACCACCTTTTAAAATGTATTTTTTGTGGTTTAGCAGACTCCACTGTTTAAAATGCCTTTTCTTGTGGGTTTGAAGTCGCTACTTTTTAAAATGCTTTTCTTGTCGGTCTGCTGTCGCCATATTTTAAATGTCTTTCTTGTCGGTTTGCAGTCGCCAATTTTTAAAATACTTTATATGTTAGTTATCAGTGCCCACTTTTAAAATTCCTTTCTTGTTTCCAGTCATTACCTTGCAGAATATCTTTCCTGTTTCATGTCGACACCTTTTAAAATGCCTTTGTTGTGGGTTAGCAGTCGCCACTTTTTAAAATGCTTTACTTGTAGGTTAGAAGTTGCAATTTTTCAAAATGCCTTCTTGTGTGTTAGCAGTCACCATTTTTTTAATTACATATTGATGTCCATTTATAGATGCCAGTTAAGTGCCATACATGATACACGCTTTAGGCGATTAAGTCTCGATTGAGGCATGACTGAGTGGGCAGAAGATTATCACGCAGTAGGTTGGCATTGCTTTCTGTGCTAGACTGATTGCCGACCAAGGCTATAGAACGCAATCTGTTCTATTGTTTAACCCATAACTGGAAGGGAGAGACGGATTAATACCTTTTCCAAGGGTATTTGTGCGTAAGTGAATGCAAGGAATTCAACTGGAACTCGAACTTGGCACCCCGATTTGTCGTTCCGAGTCGATATCTACGGCACCACAACGCATATCCTCGAATATAGATATTATAGATGTGGATGTGCTATAAAAACTGTTTTTAGTTTTCTTTTTTTTTTCCAGGTTGCTATATGAATATTTTGGATTGTATATTTTTCATGCATTTGTGAAAATTTGAAAAGTTAATTTAAAAATGGCAACAGATAAGCCATGATTATTACAATCTTCTGTTATCACCCTTTTAATAACTGACGGGGTTTCTTTTATCAACATTTATTCAAAGTAGTATGGAACGTCAGTATCGCGATTACATCGCTGCTGTAGATAATCTTCAAATAATGTGGTTCCTGTTATTTGTTTTTGATTCTGTAGCACCAGTCTATGAGGCCTGATAAAGTATACTCATTAAGATCTCGTGGGTTTATTTGTTTGAAGTCATTTTTAATCATTGAACTGTGAAAACAGTTTGTATAGCGTTGACAGTTTAGACATTTCTGGACGAGTTCGTCAGAATGAGATTTTTCTTAGCGATATTTATAAAGATGTTTTCAGATTTAATAGTAAGATTTAGACGTTGGATATAAACGCATAGGTATGAGGAGAAGCATAAAAAGAGAGAGAAAATAAGATAAGGAATAAACTTATGACCTGAGGAAGAAGCAGACGCATTAAAGAAATAATAAAAAAAGCTAATGAAAATAAAGGGCCTTCATCGAAAGATATATATATATATATATATATATATATATATATGTATGTATATATATATATATATATATATATGTCTGCAGATGACTATTTACGCTCTCAAACACTGATTGAGCACTCTGGAAGAATGGTAGCTACTCTGGCATGTACGCATCGCTCATTCAGTAATGTATTAGAGCACTCTGGCTATTGGGTGTGTATAATGATAATATACACGTTAAAAAGGTCTGCCTTCTTCTACCGAGCATATCTATTATGTTTAATCATGAGCCGTTCTAAACGTCGTATTTTGGCTTAAATTTCAGTTGAAAATAAAGACAAAAATTCTCCAACATTTGGATAATTTTTTATTAATTTATAATTTATTAATGTTGGAGAATTTTTGTCTTTATTTTCAACTGAAATTAAAGCCAAAATACGACGTTTAGAACGGCTCATGATTAAACATAATAGACATTCATTGTCACTTATATTTAACAGCATATGTTTAGAAAATTATTTGCTGCCTCGATAGACTCACTCTCTCTCTCTCTCTCTCTCTCTATATATATATATATATATATATAAATAAATATGTGTGAGTGCATTATTATAACAGAGAATATATCAGTGCATTATTATAACAGAGATATATATATATATATATATATATATATATATATATATCAGTGCATTATTATAATAGAGAATATGTATATATATATATATATATATGAGTGCATTATTATAACAGAGAATATATATGTATATATATATATATATATATGAGTGCATTATTATAATAGAGAATATATATATATATATAAGTGTATTATTTAAATAGAGAACATATATATATATATATATATATATATATATAAGTGCATTATTTTAATAGAGAATAATATATATATATATATATATACATATATATATATATATATATATATATATATAAAGTGCATTATTATAAAAGAGAATATATATATATATATATTTATGGCATGAGTCGGAATTTTGTAATCATCAGGCCCATAATTCAAACTGACATTTTAATAGATTTGAATTTAAATTCGCTTGATGTTTATGGGAATTAAAGCTTATTAAGTGACTGCTTATTTAAGAATTAAAAGATTAAAAAATTTAAATATTATAAAGTTACATTTAGATAAAAATCAAAAATTTAAATTTAAAAGTTTAAATTAAAATAAAAGATATTAAAAGAAGCCAAATGCAGGAAGAAGGGATCAAAGGAGCGTAAATCATGTAAAAAACGTAAAAATTTAAATATTCAAATATTACATGTAGATGAAAAATTAAAATTTTAAATAAAATCAAATCAAATGAAGATGAAAATAAAAATTAAGAATTAAAAAGTAAAATTTAGAATTAAAATTAAATATTAAACAATGTAGAGAGCAAAAATAAACGGGGTTTAATTCATAATTGTTAAAAGTAATATTGCGGGGGAAAGAAAGGAAGAGTAAAGAGAATAGACTGTCTCTCTCTTTCTCTCCATGATATATATATATGACAAAATACGCCACAAAGAATTGATGGAGATGCTTGGCAGCCTCGACATATTTTGGAAATACCTAAGAGTAATCAAGAATCTCTACTGGCATCAAACTGCCTGCATACGGACAGGTAACGAATCTAGCAATTATACTAAGATTGAAAGGGGCGTAAGACAAGGATGAGTCTTTTCACCAGATTTGTTCAACTTATACAGCGAGACTATTCTGAGAACCCTAGAAGTTATGCTAGGATTCGTTATGGGCGGCCACAATTTAAACAATATAAGGTACGTAGATGATACAGTGTTGATAGCAGACACAGAAAGAAAACTACAAGACCTCCTACAAAAGGTAGCTGAAGAGAGTGACAAGAAAGGACTACAAATAAACTGCAAGAAAACCGAATGCAAGGTCATTAGCAAAAAGGGCAGCCCAAAATGCCAATTACAGGTGAGGGGCTCTAAAATCAAGCAGGTACAGAAATTTAAATAGCTCAGAAGTGTTCTAACAGAAGATGGAAAGTGCGACACTGAGATCCGAAGGCGAATTGGCATGGTGAAAGAAGCATTCCAGAAGTTGAGTAAATTATTAAGAAACAGGGCAAGTTCACTAAAAACAAAGAGGAGAGTACTGGATTGCTATGTGATGTCGGTTCTTCAATATGGCAGTGAATGTTGAACAATATCTTCGAAGATGAAAAAAAAACTTGAAGCAGATGAAATGTGGTTCTACAGAAGGATGCTGCGGATATCATGGACCGAGCATGTGAGCAATGACGAGGTTTTGGAAAGGATGGAGACAAAAAGGACAGTAATACTGAGCATCAAGAAGAGACAACTAAAGTTCCTGGGACATGCAATGAGGAAGGGGGGCTTAGAGAACCTGATCCTAACAGGCCAGATAAAGGGAAAAAGAGACAGGAGAAAGCAGCGGATAAAATATTTGAAGGACCTGATCAGGTGGATGACGGAACGAGGGTTGCATGGTGCAACAGGCCAAATTGTGCTAAGAGCCACCAGGGACAGGGAGATGTGGAAAGCCATGACCGCCTACGTCCTGAAAGGACATGGCACATAAAAAAAAGAAGAATGTGTTGTGCGAAGAATGTGTGAAGAATGGCTGGCAAATAGTCTACCGCAGAAAGCAATGGCAACCTACTGCGAGATAATCTTCTGCCCAGTCAGTCATGTTTCTTTCGAGACATGATTGCCCAAAGCGTGTATCACGTATGACACTTAACTGATTGTCTGTCGGACCGACTAACGGAAGTCCGAGGATTTTATATATAGATTGTTACCTTTTTCTTCCATTTTGTTCCTTTCATTTGCTTTTTATTCTTTGTTTTTGTTTATTCCCTTTACAGTTGTTCGTTCATTTATCCTTTAGTCTTTCATTTTTTTTTATTGCTCTTCCATTCTTCTTTCATTCATTCATTCCCTCCCCACCAACGGTAACCCTTCATTCGTTTATTCCTTTGCTTTATCTGTCTACTGTCTCTTCATCTTTGCTGTCTGTTTCTCTTCCCCTATTCATTTTCTTTCTTTCTATAGCCTTCCAACTCCTTTTCAAGGCATCTGATCTGAGCGAATCCGACCTGCCTGCCGGTCGCCGTTTAACTATTAACATCCAGCAGCCATTTTGATACAAACGTTACAAGAGAACAAAGAGGAAAGCTTCTTACCTTGTAAGCAGACGTTAGGCAAAGAGTACAGAGGGCGAAAGAGGCCAAATAAAACTATCAGTGTTTAGCCAGGTGCTAGAGAGTATGGAGGAGACGAAATCTTTAAAGAAATGAAAGTATTTAAAGGAGAAATAAATGAAAGAAGGAAAGTAACTGACTATAAAACAAAGAAAGGGGGGAAAATGAAAGAAAAAAAGAAGAAAAGAAAATATAAAGAAAAAATTATGGAATGGAAACTATAGAGAAACTACCGAATAATGTAGGTTTAACGGCAGTCGATAAGAACTACTACTTCTTCATGTGCTGTGTCCTTTCAGGACGTAGGCGATCATGGACTTCCACTTAGCCCTGTCTCTTGTTGCTCTCAATATTTTTTTCTCTTGATATCTCTAAGCCCCGCTCTGCCATCCATTTGCTCAGACCTAACAAGTACGCCTCGCGCTGCTTTTCCCTGTCTCTCCTCCCCTTTATCCGACCCGTGAGTATTAAGTTCTCTAAGCCCTCCCTCCTCATTACGTGTCCCAGGAACATCATTTGTCTCTTCCTAATAATTAGTATGAATTTTCTTCTCGTTTGCACCCTTTCTAACACCTCATCGTTGCACACGTGCTCCGTTCATGAAATCCTCAGCATCCTTCTGTAAAACCACGTTTCTGCTGCCTTAAGCTTCTCTTTCATCATTGATGAGATCGTCCAGTATTCACTTCCATACAGAAGAACAGGTATTACATAGCAATCTATCACTCTTTTGTTTGTTTCTAATGAGATGTTCCTGTCATTCAGTTTGAGTAGTGCGGAAGTCTCAACGAAAATAAGAGCAACACAAAAACTTATTTTAACAATCAGAAAGAGACAATTAAACTTTATGGAACATATATTGAGGAAAGAGGGCTTGGAGAATTTAGCACTACCAGGACATGTTGAAGAAAAAAAAATTATTGACTGACTGATCTATTTTTTACGACTTACCATACATTTCAAGGGTATTTAAAGCCAGAAATATTTTTTTAGATTCTAAGAATTTTGTAGGAATAAGAAATATTTACTGATACAATTCCGACTAATTAACCTGCATGGGGGGGGGGAGAATAGGTAGATTTATATATTTCCTAGAATTACTTGCGCGTAAGTGAATATAACGAACATGATTGGAATTGAAACACAGCTTTCCGATTTCCAAATCTGAGCCGTTATCAGTTACCACCTACGCACCCAAACTTACAACACCTGGTATTCACAAGCGGTCACCGAACTAGATACTGACTAGGCTCGACGTTGTTTAACTTTGGTGATCGTACGAGAACCGGTGTTTCAACGTGATATGGCCGTATGTCTTTTGAAGACAGATTGAGCAGAGGGTAATCCTTCTGAACGAGTTTGTGCAAATAAATGGTAGAATGTGGACAAAATGGATGGTAACAATCAAAATTTACTAAGAACAAAATATAGGAAGATGTGGAGAGCCATCATTGCTCACGCCATGAAGAGTTTTTTGTGCATAAAAGAAAAAAATACGAAAGCAGAAAAAATATAATAACAAAAAAGAAAAAGAAAACATGATAGAAGTAGAAATAGCTAGGAAAAAAAACAAGAAAAAGAGAGAATACGAGAGAAAGAATCAAAAAACGATAAGAGACGCGGACAAAATAAGAAAGAAAGAAAAAATGAACAATATATATATATATATATATATATATATATATATGGGTAAGTTAATAATAATAAAAGGAAAAGAAATAAAAGATGTCTAATCTAAGAAATGCGCCATATCATTTTTCTTCCCTCGAGGCTTGAATCTAATCGTCATCATCTTTTATAATAACAGACCGCGCAAGTCTAAATTACTAAGATGGCCGCCTATTGTCATTCGGTCTGTTTGGTAATCCCTTTTCCGACGTGTCTCTGAGACATTTTATCGGTATGCCTCAATTGTAATGGACTCAGTGTCTACGTCTATGTGTACCAGGAAGTCGCATCACAAGCAGGTATTAAAAAATAAATAAATAAAGGAATAATAATAATAATAAAAAAAGAACTCTCGATTTTAATACACGTTAAGCGTCGGTCATTTCATCAGCAGATAAGCAAATTAATGAAAATCGTTGAAACCTTAACCGTATACTGAGACGATCAAGGAAATTTATTGCACAATATATCACGAAAATTGAAGTCAATGTTATCATTTCAGGGCATCTGAAACAACGTCGGATTTTTTTTTTCTCCAATTGAAGTAGATAGATCTATCTATCGCCCGGTTCACACCCCACCCACGTCTATTGAACAGGTTAAGCGGCTCATCCCTTGTTCCCTGTTTAGGATGTGGTTTCCGGCTTTCTCTTTTCCAATCTTTTCACTATTACGTAGCCCCCTGTACATCAGTGGCGTTACCGCCTTGCTCGGGATGATACGATTAAAAAAAATCGGCCTCAGACTAATAATTAATCATTCTGAAGATTGTTCTCAGGCAAATCAACTGCTATTTATCAGTCATGTGATTGTAAGGAAATTTTATTTTACATTATTTGCCTATAGGTTTAATTTCGCAGAAAAATCTTCCATCAATAATCTTACAGCGAGGACCGGAAACTTAGCTTTCGACACTAAAATCTGAAAATATTTTAGGTAGGTATGAATAGAGATAGATAAATCAACAGATAGATGTGAATTGAAATAGATTGTTAACTTTATTCATAATCTATCTCTACACACACACACACACACACATATATATATATATATATATATATATATAGAGAGAGAGAGAGAGAGAGAGAAAGAGAGAGAGAGAGAAAGAAAGATAGATATTAATAAAAAATAATGCGAACAGACGAGTGGATAGATAGATAGATAGATAGATAGATAGATAGATAGATAGATAGATAGATAGATAGAGACAGGAAGATAGATATTAATAGAGACAAATGCGAACAGACGAGTGTAAATACACTGCTCAAAAAAATTAGACGAGCACTTCGAAAACACATCAGTTCTAAACAGGGTAAAATGATCGTGATATCTTTCCTTATAATAAGTAGGTGATCTATTAGTAACAAAATGATGCCACATAATTTGATAGAAATAAAAATTATCACCCTCTAGAGTAGGGAAATCAAAGACATTCCAAAAATAAACGTGAAAAATGATGCAGCAGACTGGTCCATTTTGCCAAAATGTCATTTAGAAACTCAAAATAATTCTCAGTAATTTGTGTTGCCCCCACGTGCTTGTACGCCTGCCTGACAACGTCGAGGCATGCTCCTAATGAAATGACGGATAGTGTCCTGTTATGGATCAGGAGGAACCCAGGTCCCACTGCACCAGCGTAGGTTCTGACAATTGGTCCAAGGATTTCATCCCGATATGTAATAGCAGTCAGTGTGCCATTATCTAATCTGTAAAGGTCTGTGTGTCCATCCAGGGATATGCCTCCCCAGACCATCACTGACCCATCACCAAACCGGTCATGATGAATGATGTTGCAGGCAGCATAACGTTCTCCACGGCATCTCCAGACCATTTCACGTCTGTCACATTTGCTCAGATTCAACCTGCTCATCGGTGAATTCTGGTGATCTATGGCAAATGCCAATCGAGCTCTACGATGCTGGGCAGTGAACACAAGGCCTCCTACTGGACGTCAGGCCCTCATGGAGCCTGTTTCTGATTGTTTGGTCAGAAGCATTAATACCAGTTGCCTGCTGGAGTTCATTTTGTAGGGCTCTGGCAGTGCTCATCCAGTTCCTCCTTGCACAAAGGCGCAGACACCGATCCTGCTGCGGGTTTTAAGGTTCTTCTACGGCCCTGTTCAGCTCTCCTGGAATCACCTCCATGCTCTTGAGACTGAGCCGGAAGACACAGCAAACGTTCTTGCAACGGCACGTATTGATGTGCCATCCTGGAGGAGTTGCACTACTTGTGCAACCTCTGTAGCGTCCAGGTACCGCACCATGCTATCAACAGAGATGTTGATTCAAGACTAATGAAAAACTACAGTAATAGAAAGTCAGTCAGTAAAATATCAGCCAAAAGAGAAGAGAAGGGAAAATAACTATCTGTGGCCTCAACTATTCCTAGTTTTTTTTGTTTTGTTTTTTTTTTGTTTTTGGTGGGGGGGGTCTCATTGTTGCCCCTCTGAAGAACCTGTTGTTGATTTCATTAACAACAAAGCAGTTGAAACTGATTAACAACCCCCTCTGCTACTTAACTGACCAGATCAATATCCCAAAAGTTTGACTGATAGGTTGCTATATTTTGATTAAAAAAAGTGTTCCTCTAATTTTTTGAGCAGTGTATATCTATACATCTAGATAAATATATAGAAGTAGACATACATAGACATGAATACAGACAGATAGATACGAACAGACGAATACACACACACACACACACACACACACATATATATATATGTGCGTGTGTGTGTATAAAGAGACGGAGGGAGAGAGATACGAATAGTGTGTGACAGTTTTGTTAACCTTAAGAAACTTCAGCTCAAAGCTACATTCATGAAGTTTTGTACCGTAGGCCTAACTGATTACGAACGATTTTTCGATATTGTCATATTTTTGGTCGCTTTATAAACTCTCCTAAACATGACCATCGTATGACAAAGTGTAGATGATTTCATTGTTATTCTTATACAATTGTCTATTATTCTGTATTTGTCCCATTTAAGAATAGTAGCCGTAAAAAAACGGCAAAATTATTAACGTTTCAATCAGCTGTTCTCCCAGCGAGCTTCCCAAAGGATTATATTTCGCAGCCCATCACAACTGCTTATGATTAAGATAATATCAGTGCGCCTAGTGAAAAATGTTATACGCATATACATACACGGGCCGAGACAGAGAGGGAAACATATATATATACCCATATATATATATATAGTATATCGAGGCAGCAAGTAATTTTCTAAACATATGCTGTTAAATATAAGTGACAATGAATGTCTATTATGTTTAATCATGAGCCGCTCTAAACGTCATATTTTGGCTTTAATTTCAGTTGAAAATAAAGACAAAAATTCTCCAACATTTGGATAATTATTTATTGGTTTTCTTCTTTCTATGTCAATAAATAATTATTTATTGGTTCTTCTATGTCAATAAATAATTATTTATTGGTTTTTCTTCTTTCTATGCCAACACAAAATAAAATCGTCGGTGATGGTGGATTTTATAATATTTCAGTTTAAACAGCCTCTCTGAAGATGGCTCATGTGAGCCGAAAGCTTAGAAGAAAACCAATAAATAATTATCCAAATGTTGGAGAATTTTTGTCTTTATTTTCAACTGAAATTAAAGCAAAAATGCGACGTTTAGAACGGCTCATGATTAAACATAATAGACATTCATTGTCTCTTCCATTTAACAGCATATGTTTAGAATATATATATATCTATATATATATATATATATATAGTCATCCGCAGACAGATCGGTTTCGCTTTATCACAGTTCATTAGTACGGTTAGATATCCGATTGCTTTTAGCCAGGATTGAAACCCGACCGAATTGACATCACTCGGTGATTCTACTTCTGAGCTTTCAGTGTGTGATATACCATGTAAACATCCGCTGGTTCTAATTCATAACTGAATGAACGATACGTAGATGCTAGAGTAGCTTATGTTTTTTCAGTCTACCATTCTTTTAGAGTGCTCAATCAGGGTATTTCAGTCAGTCAGTTAAGTGCCCTACGTGAAACACGCTTGGGCGATCATGTCTCGAAAGAGACATGACTGACTGGGCAGAAGATTATCCCGCAGTAGGTTGCCATTGCTTTCTGCGGTAGACTGATTGCCTGTCAAGGCTATAGAACCCAATCTGACCTGTTATTTAACCCATAACTGGAAAGAATAGTAGGATTAATAATTTTCCCAAGGGTTTTTGCGCGTAAGTGAATGCAATGAATTCAACTGGAATTCGAACTCGGCAATTCAACTGGAATTCGAACTCGGCTCCCCGATTTCTCGTTCCGAGCCGATATCCATTGTACCACAACGCACATCCACAGGGTATTTACGTTTGATAAAAGGCTGCCTAGATATGCAAAATGCCCCAATTGTTGTATAACAGATGGTAATATAAAACTGTGGTAATATGGTATTTGGGTGGATTGTGCCAGAAGTCTGGTTTTCCTGATGTTTACTGTTTGATGTACGTTGTGGTGCAGTGGATATCGACTCGGAACGACAAATCCGGGAGCCGAGTTTGAATTCCAGATGAATTCCTTGCATTCACTTAAGCACAAATACTCTTGGGAAAGGTATAAATCCGTCTCTTCCCTCCAGTTATGGGTTAAATAACAGAACAGAATGAGTTCTATAGCCTTGGTCGGCAACCAGTCTACTGCAGAAAGCAATGTCAATCTACTGCGGAATAATCTTCTGCCCAGTTAGTCATGTCTCTTTCGGGACACGATCGCCCAAAGCGTGTACCACGTATGACACTTAACTGACCAAAACAATGGTAGGTCATAGCGAAGTTGTTCACCCGCAGCATAATGATGAGATATTTTTACACAAAAACACTAGTATCTCGCAACAAGTTCTTCAACTAAATTAAGCGACACTTTCTATGCTTGTAGCACGGCACCACAAATAAATGTTGGCATGCTAAATTAGATGTTAAAAGTTGGAAGGACTGAATTAGATGTTAAAATCGGTGTGGGTCTAAAATAGATGTTAATTAGCTGTTTCCTTCTGAGGAAACATCCGGCATTCATTGATCGAACAGACAGTACTACTGATAACTGAAATTTATAAAACAATGTTTATTGAGACAATAGATTTCTCTAGTCCAGTAGTTGTTATCGCTTTTTCCAGCAAAAAATTGGAAAGGTCTAAAACTAGATGTTAAAATTGGTGTTGGGGAAAAGGTTAAACCAAGTGTTATGTTTCAAAATTCATTATTTTATATTTTTATCTCTCATCTCACAAAATTAATATTATATATATATATACACTAGCAGTATAGTCCGGCGTTGCTCGGGTGTAATGAAAGCTTTAAAACTAATCCATGGTCCTGGAGCTCAGACACTTTGGACATTGGCACGAAAGACTAAAAAGCAATAGTTGTTTCCAGTTAAAGCGAAACCGTAGACTGAAAGAAAAATGAATGAATGTAAGTCAAATTTTGATTTCCTGGTATCACTATCAAATAAGTTTTTTTTTCGTCGTAAACTGAATTTTGAAGGCTAAATAAGTCCTCTGAGTAAATGGTATCATGGCTGAGACTAAGAACTACAATTTTACCTACTTAGAGCCAAACCCGAAGCAAAAACTAAAATAAAAGGGCTGAAAAAAAAAAATACAGACATACAGGCAGATAAACAGACACGCACACAAACATCTTGCCTTATATATATGTATATATATATATTACCGATTTTCTGCACTATTGTAAGAACTGCAACCTTTAAACTTCTGAATATCGTTTCTTATGTCTTTGTCTATGAGTGTATCAAATTTCATTAAAATCAGACCACTCCTTCTATAACCCGATTTTTGATTATCGATTTTCGATATTTATCGGGGATACCTCGGCACAAAACGTAGCTAAGAACACTCGCAGATGCTTATAGTACAAGTGTGTAAATTTTCAAGAAAATCGGTTCAGCCGTTTCGAAGTCTATAGGTAACACACACACACACAGTCAAAGTTCCATTTATAAATAAGTTTAGATATATATTATTCTGCGGTAAGCATTTTTTTCTTGTTTTGATCATAAATACATTTATTTTTTTCGCATGTATATATTACGTCTAATTTTTTTCGCATATACAACTTATGTAAGATTATACACAAACTTTATAAGCTAGAGATGCATATGTTATATGGAACGAAAGCAACTACTAAAAAGTAATTCCTACGGATGTCAGTTCCCCAAAGTTAACTTCATATTGTATTATTTTATTTTATATCACTCACTTGCTTGCTAAGTCGTATAAACGAATGACAGTGCTTCTAGCAATCATCATGTATAATAAGAAACAGGTAAAACACTGCCAACTTATACGATCCAAGCTCACGGAATCACATAGCCAAACGATATGTGTGAAACGGCTAATCTATCTATTGTCAGTTATGGCAGACGAAAGCTACTGCGATATCATCCGATTTTTTTTTTCTTGGAATGTGCTCAAGAAAACATGCCAATGTTTTTGGTTCGGCTTAATGTTGCCCAGCAAATGCTCCGGAACGTCATGGTTTCTCAGATTTCTAAATATCGAATTTTTGTACGTTAGGGTAAAAAAAGAAGAAAAGAACAACCCCTTCAAGTAACCTTCTCCCCGCTCACGAAAAGAAAAGAAAACTCAATAAAAAAGAAACAAACAAAAAAACGAAAGAAAGAAATAGACAAAAAAAGAAAATGAAAAAAGAAAAAGTTAACACTATCGTCAAAATATTCTAAAGTGGGAGTCGCGTGTGCAATTGAGAATTTTAAATATTTTTTGATATTCTAGCATTTGGGTCATGATTTGTTAGATTCTGAAATTATTCCTTAAAAAAAAAACTTTGTGATTCTACATGCACAAATTGAAACCGTATCGGAAGATTCATATTAAACAATAGTCATATTAAACAATAGTACAACGTCCTAGATTTAAATATAATCTTACTTACAGATGCAACATCCTTTTTAACTAGAATGATTTACAAAAACAAAAACAAAACTTATTTTTATTAAATACCGTGGTCGGCAGAAATACCTTCCACATATACCTCCAAGATATCGGTAAGAAATTAGCGAGATGAAGACACCGTTGCCACTAATGTTTTATCATTATGTGGGAGGTATTTCTGCCACAGCCTGTATTTATGAATTATTTCTTTTGATTATGAGTAGAAGGTTCTGAGAAGACTTTCATGCATTTACGATCTTCCGTAGAAAAACAAATTACCAATTGTTGACTTTACCAGAAATGTGCCAAGATGCTTAGGCGATAACTTCAACAATAATAAATAATGGGAGAACATCAACACGCGTCAGGGTTTTCAAAAATTTATCGTATTTTAAATATTTTGATAAAAAAATGTAAATATTATGATGATTGTGCTTTTCTCTTCGTTAGTTCGCACAACCGTTACGTCCTGCTAATATCTCATGAATCATGGACTATTCCGTTTTGGATAGAGGGAAAAAGATATTACTTGGTTGCGGTGAGAAAATGAAAGAAAAAATAAGGGCAGGAAGAAATGGAGAAATAGAATCACATTAAGCTGATAAGAACAGGTTTTACACTTTGATCTTAGCCAAAAGCCCAGAAAGCTATTGTATTTTTTGGCCGCCCAAGGTCAAGTTAAGGTGAGGAGCTGAACGCTGAGAACCTGGGCCAGGTCCAAAATTAGCCGTCGGTTGCGCTGGAATCGGTATTTCTACCGATCCACCCCACCACTTTACTGCAGTGAGGTATGTAATGCTCTGTGGAATTGTTTTCCGAGACCAGGCACCTCTTTCATTTGCGCTCTGTCCGAAGACAGAGACAAAAGTTTACCCGCCCGAGGACAGATACTACACTTTGATCTTAACTAAAAAGCCGAGAAGCGGTATTTACCACCCCACTGAGGCGAGTTGTGACATAAGGTCGGTTTTAACGTGGTGACCTCAGGACGCTGGCCAACGTTTAATTAGTCCCTGCATACATGATGACTGAGTATTCGGCTGGTCTAAGCTGGTCTTACTGGTCAGACCTCCAGGCTACAAGTGATAGCAACTCCGATGCAAGCATCAATTTTCATATGCAGTATCGAACGACAGAAACCGTTTAGGATGATCACCAAAACTACAGTTACCACAAATAAAATAAAATAGTCTACTGAATTATTTTAAAATTTTTATTAAGAGAAATGTTCAGCTTTTATTCCAAATGTAATCTCCGTTTTTTGAATAAACAATAGTGACAATCCTTGTCTATTTCCCTAAAAAAGGTACACTCGGCGAAAAATAAATCAGTATGCGATAACAATATGAATATTATTTTAAAGTAAATGAACTATTATACAATGGTCATATCGTTGCCACTCATGTAGACACGCTCGTGAGTTACTACGTCTTCTCCTATGTGCCTTGTCCTTTCAGGATATAGGCCATCATGGCCTTCCACGTCTCCCTATCCCTGGTGGCTCTTAGCACGCTTTCTCCTGTTACTCCACGCAACCCCCGTTCTGTCATCCACCTGCACAGGCCCTTCAAATATGTTATCCGCTGCTTTCCTCTGTCTCTTTTTCCCTCTATGTGGCCTGTTAGTATCTGGTTCTCTAAGCCTTTCTTCCTCATTGCATGTTACAAAAACTTGGTCATTAATATAACAATCAATGTTTAATCACTGGACCATGTTCTAGACACAGTTAGTCTATTGTTAGACGCCACTAAAAAACGATATGCCCGGCATTCATGTCAAGACACAGCCATTTGCGACAGGATTTGCTAGATTTGGGAGTAAAGGCAGAATTTTATAACATGTTCTCTTTCAAGAATATAAAAACTTAAAAATTACGTATCTATTACTCACTATTTTTTATTATAAACGAGTGTATCTCTGCCGTCAAACCTGTTATATATATATTTTTTTAATCATATCACCCCGAGCAAGGCGGTAACGCCACTGATGAGCAAGGGGCTACGTAAGAGTGCAAAGATTGGAAAAGAGAAAACCGGAAACCACATCCTAAACAGGAAACAAGGGATGAGCCTCTTCACCTGTTCAATAAACATGGGTGGAGTGTAAACCGGGCGATAGTTTAGTCTATCTACTCCAATTGAGAAAAAAAAAGAGTGAAAAGATTGGAAAAGAGAAAACCAGAAACCACATCCTAAATAGGAAACAAGGGATGAGCCTCTTCACCTGTTCAATAGACATGGGTGGAGTATAAACCGGGCGATAGTTTAGTCTATCTACTCCAATTATATATATATATATATCTACTCCAAATATATATATAAGACAACGGTTTTTATTATAATAGAGAGGACAATTGAGTAAATCATTGTAGCAAAGGTAAATGCTACGAAGGCCATATTATTCTTGTAACTCAAAACATTTATCAGAACGACATGAATATATATTTTTCCTGTAATATTAATTATGATTCAAGATTAAATTCCAAACTCTTGAACGAAGTGTTCACATCAGTTTCAATTCTTATATTGAATCCTAAAATCATAGAAAATAAATTTTGTTTTACAATTTACCACTTAGAACTGAGTCTCTACTGTAATATGCAGCCATGGTTTCCGCTATCATGTCTAAACTTGTTACCCACTAAGCATACGGACTCGATGCTATCCTCCTTGTCCTAAAGAAATGTCCTTAAATGTATTCTGTTCCCACTAGACTCTACAATCAATGCCTCCCAGTTTCTTACTTTTAAGCTTGTTGAAAATCCTTTTGCGTATTTCTTGCTTTTTTAATAACTCGAGCAAAGCGTCTCATCATTCGAAAGACCAACTTCTCCCGGGTATTTGGCGAGGTACACCCGAATTAGGAGGTGCGTTGTGGTGCATTCGATATCGGCTCGGAACGAGAAATCGGGGCAGCCGAGTTCGAATTCCAGCTGAATTCATTGCATTCATATACGCGCAAATACCCTTGGGAAAGGTATTAATCCGTCTATTCCTTCCAGTTATGGGTTAAATAACAGGACAGATTGGGTTCTATAGCCTTGGTCGGCAACCAGTCTACCGCAGAAAGCAATGGCAACCTACTGAGTGATAGTCTTCTGCCCAGTCAGTCATGTCTCTTTCGAGACATGATCGCCCAAGCGTGTATCACGTATGGCACTTAACTGACTGACACCCGAATTGGTTAAGTATCTTACTTAGCAGGATCTGTTTTCAAACAATGTGGCTGTCGTTTCCCTATGTCAACTGCCGATGTGTTGACGGTTATTTCTGAGTCCGTCAAGTTTGAGATAAAAATGGTGAAAATCGAGCTATTGCGCCAATTATCTCGAAGGCGGTATTTGACAAGCTGGTTTTCTTTGTAAGTTTAAAGGCCATGTCATTTCTGTTCGTTTCTTTGATTTGATTCAGTCTTTCTTGTCAAATCGTGGAATGAAACTTGTCTGGCCACTCTTCTAGAACATTTTACATTAACGAATCTCCCAGAGCTCTATCTTTGGAATTACTTCGTTCTTAATTTTCATCAACGACCTCCCCGATTTCTTAAGTCCTAATTCGGTATCTATGCTAACGACACAAACATTTACTCCTTTCTGGTTCGATAAAATTAGATCGGCAGCTTTTTCTCAAAAAAGACCTTCAATCTGTTGTTAACGGGGGCAGGAACTGGCTTGTTGCGATAGCTGAAACTAAACTGCTCTCTTTTAAATAATTCGGAGAACCTTCTTTTTAGCCTTCCATCAGAATGGCTGTTGCTAACCTCCAGAACAGTAGCTCGTTCTCCGTCAAAACTGTTTCAATTGATATAAATTGGAACGATTATTATATCAAATCAATTGGAAAGTCTGCTGCTAGGTAAGTTCACTACGCCGTGATAACTAATTCTTCTCCCGAATCAATCTTGCTCCTCTATTAATCAACCATTCGTCCGTGCATTGAACATCGTTGCTATATCTGGTCTGGTGCTTCTACTATGTATCTAGGTATTCTTGACAAAATTTGCAGTGTTATTGATCCTAACCTGGCATCTTGTCTTCGGTCGCTTTCATCGTAATTACAGTCATGAGTTTCCCCCTTTGGTTCCTCGACTTCAAGCATTTACGCGCAGTAGAAGATTGGCAGCGAAGTCTCATTATTTTCTTGTTGAAATCGCTAAAAGTGACCATAAGTTATATACTAACCATTTCTTCTCTCATACTTCTCGTTTGTGGAACTCTCTTCCAGCTACTTCCCTGTTAACGAGAATCTTCAAAAATGTAAATGCAACGTCAGCCATCATCTATCTCTTTGAATCCTGTCCTCTTTTCTCAATAACGATTGATCAGTTTCTTTCATGCTCAGTAACCCCTGCTACCCCTATCCACGTAAATTCATGAAATTTCAAGAAATTAAATTCTCTAGGAAAAATTGATTTTATCAGTTAAATGCAGGACCCATTGGGGATTGTAAATCATCTATTATTTTTTTTTAAACCATTTAGCCTCTTTTACCGAAAATCTGCTCCGAATAGTAAAATTAAAAATGCAATAAAACTATAACATTATTTAATTAGATAAGCTTTTAATTGCTTTAATAAATAATATAAATTTCAGACGTTATAGACTGAAGATAAAATTGTTTTTGATTAATAATGAAAGAATTGTTTTCATTTTTTTTTTTAATTATAATAATTTATAACGTTTCAAAAACATTTTTTAAATATTTCCAAGACTTGTAGAGGTTTGGCTGGTAAATAATTAAGTGATAACTATATTTACTAATCAAAAATTCAAAAGTCTAATATAAATCATCTAGCCATCGTTTTTTTTAAATAATTTTCAATTTTTTTTTTTGAGTGCGTATTTAAAGATGTTTTTTTGAATTTCAATATGTACATTAAAAGGTCAAGTGTTTTAGGGTTTCTTCCCCTTAGAGGAAAAAAATGCACAATTATGTCACTTACGATCGCCATACACTTATTTTGAATCTTGCGAGCTGTCAACACATTTAAAATATGGCAAAAGGTAAAAAAAAGTTCAACTTTGTGATTACGAAATAGTTTTATTCTAAATTTAATGCTATAAAGAAGTAATACTTGTGTAAATCAGATTAATTTAATATTACATTTGCTAATTTTTCAAATATAATGTGTCACAGGTGTATATTTTTTGCAAGATTTTAAAACCGAGAATTATTTTTTTTTACAAATGTGTCGATAGCTCAAAAATGGCAGAAAAACTGAACATTTTTGTAAAATCTCAAAATGTTATATTCCAATCATTATAATTTCTGTCTGAAATAAACCAGAGTATTTTTCTTACTGGAAATAGTAAATTTAATAATTTAGCTTTCAATTAAAACTAAAATAAAAATGTCAAAAAAATTCTTATTTTCAAAAATTCAATTGAAAAGTTAGTTCTCGAAAATGAGTGGAGTTACCTAATTTTATATTACTTTATAGTTTGTGTCCAGCAGTATTATGCTGTTATATACACTTTTATCTATTTTTTGTTTCTATTAATTATGATCAAACAAATCTTATTTATCATGAAGACTTTTTTGTAATATTTCACAGTTTTTATAGTTTCTACTTATCGTACACATTAAAAACATAACATATTTTTCTTGTGGAGATTCATAATTAGAGTTTGAATATATTTTCTATTCAATCTATCTAATTATTAGATTATTATAAAGTCGATATCATTTGTATTAGATTCTAATTAATAGATTATTATAAAGTCGATATCATTTGTATTAGATTCTAATTATTAGATTATTATAAAGTCGATATCATTTGTATTAGATTCTAATTATTAGATTATTATAAAGTCGATATCATTTGTATTAGATTCTAATTATTAGATTATTATAAAGTCGATATCATTTGTATTAGATTCTAATTATTAGATTATTATAAAGTCGATATCATTTGTATTAGATTCTAATTATTAGATTATTATAAAGTCGATATCATTTGTATTAGATTCTAATTAATAGATTATTATAAAGTCGATACCATTTGTATTAGATTCTAATTATTAGATTATTATAAAGTCGATATCATTTGTATTAGATTCTAATTATTAGATTATTATAAAGTCGATATCATTTGTATTAGATTCTAATTATTAGATTATTATAAAGTCGATATCATTTGTATTAGATTCTAATTATTAGATTATTATAAAGTCGATATCATTTGTATTAGATTCTAATTATTAGATTATTATAAAGTCGATATCATTTGTATTAGATTCTAATTATTAGATTATTATAAAGTCGATATCATTTGTATTAGATTCTAATTATTAGATTATTATAAAGTCGATATCATTTGTATTAGATTCTAATTATTAGATTATTATAAAGTCGATATCATTTGTATTAGATTCTAATTATTAGATTATTATAAAGTCGATATCATTTGTATTAGATTCTAATTATTAGATTATTATAAAGTCGATATCATTTGTATTAGATTCTAATTATTAGATTATTATAAAGTCGATATCATTTGTATTAGATTCTAATTATTAGATTATTATAAAGTCGATATCATTTGTATTAGATTCTAATTATTAGATTATTATAAAGTCGATATCATTTGTATTAGATTCTAATTATTAGATTATTATAAAGTCGATATCATTTGTATTAGATTCTAATTATTAGATTATTATAAAGTCGATATCATTTGTATTAGATTCTAATTATTAGATTATTATAAAGTCGATATCATTTGTATTAGATTCTAATTAATAGATTATTATAAAGTCGATACCATTTGTATTAGATTCTAATTATTAGATTATTATAAAGTCGATATCATTTGTATTAGATTCTAATTATTAGATTATTATAAAGTCGATATCATTTGTATTAGATTCTAATTATTAGATTATTATAAAGTCGATATCATTTGTATTAGATTCTAATTATTAGATTATTATAAAGTCGATATCATTTGTATTAGATTCTAATTATTAGATTATTATAAAGTCGATATCATTTGTATTAGATTCTAATTATTAGATTATTATAAAGTCGATATCATTTGTATTAGATTCTAATTATTAGATTATTATAAAGTCGATATCATTTGTATTAGATTCTAATTATTAGATTATTATAAAGTCGATATCATTTGTATTAGATTCTAATTATTAGATTATTATAAAGTCGATATCATTTGTATTAGATTCTAATTATTAGATTATTATAAAGTCGATATCATTTGTATTAGATTCTAATTATTAGATTATTATAAAGTCGATATCATTTGTATTAGATTCTAATTATTAGATTATTATAAAGTCGATATCATTTGTATTAGATTCTAATTATTAGATTATTATAAAGTCGATATCATTTGTATTAGATTCTAATTATTAGATTATTATAAAGTCGATATCATTTGTATTAGATTCTAATTATTAGATTATTATAAAGTCGATATCATTTGTATTAGATTCTAATTAATAGATTATTATAAAGTCGATATCATTTGTATTAGATTCTAATTATTAGATTATTATAAAGTCGATATCATTTGTATTAGATTCTAATTATTAGATTATTATAAAGTCGATATCATTTGTATTAGATTCTAATTATTAGATTATTATAAAGTCGATATCATTTGTATTAGATTCTAATTATTAGATTATTATAAAGTCGATATCATTTGTATTAGATTCTAATTATTAGATTATTATAAAGTCGATATCATTTGTATTAGATTCTAATTATTAGATTATTATAAAGTCGATATCATTTGTATTAGATTCTAATTATTAGATTATTATAAAGTCGATATCATTTGTATTAGATTCTAATTATTAGATTATTATAAAGTCGATATCATTTGTATTAGATTCTAATACAAATGATATCGATTTTATTCTGATTTATCCTTGAAATAGTAAAATTTTGAAGTACGTTTCTAAGTAAAAATCTGCAGAAATTATGTATTTCTGTACATTTTTCAAACGACCTTTAAAAGTAAATGATTAAAAATCGATAAAATGTATGTATTCAATTTTTGGTGGCAGTGCGTATCACATTAAACCGCAGGCCGCTTAAACACGGAGTGCAATGTTGATTTTCTAAATATAAAAAAACAAATGGGAAAAATCAACCTACCCTAGTTTTATTCACTCGTTTATATCCTGTAGCTAATCGTCTGTTTTCTAAAAACTGTTTCATAAGGATAGAAAAGAACGAAAGGACATTTATTTTGTGTGGGCGGACAGGGAGTGATTAAAAGAAAAGAGGAGTAGACCTGCATTTTCTTACGGGTGTTAGTCCCACTTTGGCCGGCGCCAAGTTACAGTTTTGCTTCTAGTCGCTGCTTTCGATTCGAACTGGTTACCCCTCTGTGATAACGGACCTCCTGCTGCGCAAGAATGTTGCGCAACATATATCACAGATGTGGAGATTACAACGATAATTACCCGGCACGAATCGTTCAGTGTATAAGGTGCAGTGATTTTCGGCTTAAGCAGACTGGAGCCGACCAAAGTGTCCCTAAAATAGTGTTAAGATAGGAATCTCCGCGGGATGTCGGTAGATGATAGAATTTCTACAGGAATTCATTGCCTCGATTTCTTCGTGTCGTGTCTCTGGGTCAGTTAGCAGTAATTGCATGTACAAGGCCGTTCAGTGAAATCCTGCGTGTCACACACACACACACATCTCTCTCTCTCTCTCTCTCTCTCTCTCTCTATCTATCTATCTATCTATATATATATATATATATACACCATATAATACACACACACACACACACACACACACACACATATATATATATATATATATAAGGTCATTCCTGGTTATATATATATATATATATATAGCCAGGAATGACCATTCGTTGAAAGGCATGAACTCGAACACAAGCTCTTCTACCATTCTGAAGATTAGATTTTGATCTCGAAATATTAATGTATAATAAATAGGTAATACCCAAAAACTTCTTTACTTTCCTTTATTTTACTAAACGCATGATGACATCCTTCAAGATCTAACCATACACCTAACATACACAATGCTTCAAGCAAATTACAAAACTTTTCTATACATATATATATATGTTTTCATTAAAGAAACATTTGTCATTCATTAACCGAGCTGTTTGTACTACTACCAGTTGAAATTTATTAAATCTTTCTCTTAAACAATGTTTCAGGAAATTAGGTTTCTCAAGTTCATTAGACTTTATCGCTCTTTCTAGTATTGATGCAGTTTCCTTCCTAATCTTTTATTTGAAGTAGCGTGGAAAGTTAAAATCGTGATCATATCATTATTTTGAGTTATATGTAATAACCATTTTATTTTTTTTTTATGTTGAAATGTCTTCAAGTTATATGGTTTATATTATTTGACACGGTTCTTTGTTTGTGATTCTGTAGCAACGGTCCACAAGGTTTGAAGAAATGTGTTCTTCACCAAAATCCACAAGCTTCACTCGCTCAAAGAAATAGTTAATCATTGATCGAAAAAAAAACCAGTTGTGTGCAGCTGACAGTTTAGAGATTTCTGGATTGGAATGGCACCATGCATTCCATATATCGTTATTTTATGCAAGAAAAAATGAGTGTCTTTTTAATTCATTGTAACGAATATAAAAGTTCTATCTTTTAAATATTAAACACTAGTAAAACTACTTGCATTATTACGCTAAAAAAAGTTAGCAAAAACAAAATATAAGTACAATAAAAATATTTAAATTCCTTCTCATATTTGATGATTCTTAAACCATGGATGAAATATTTCTGTAATGTTAAAAAAAAGCAACAATTAAGGAGGGGGCTACAATATAACGGATTAATCAACAATTTTATCTGTAACTATAGAATGCATTATATATATATATATATATATATATATATATATATATATATATATATATATATATATATCCGAGTGAGTACAGAACGAAGAAATAAATTTTTTCACCGTCCAAAACATTCATTTAAAACAGTGCTCGATATATGATGTATAGAGCTGTGAATATTTATTATAAATTATGTTTTAGAACATGTACATAATTTTTTCTATATATGTCCTCTACAATCATATGATTGTTTCGACGTTGGGTACCCAGTCGAATCAAAACACTAGCTAACCACGCCACTGTCCTAAAAATTCTTAAGGTCAACAAACAAAATGGGTTCCCTAATCACCCCCCCACAACTAACCAAGTAATCAACCCCCACACACCACGTTCAGCGAAATTCTAACCAAAAGATATACCCGACCAATAAAAACTTACATTCTAACAGATAATACCATTAATCAACCATTTAGCATTTACACACCAAGGTCTTCAAAAGTCTAACGGTCAACAAGGAAAGACATATTCCCTTTATTATCAATAACCCCAACCAACCCCACAACAACAATGAACCAAATATAGACAGCGGATGATTTCAGTTCTTGCCCATTCCTCCTGATGAGACGCTCGAAACAACCATATGATTGTAGAGGACATATATAGAAAAAATTATGTACATGTTCTAAACATAATATATATATATAATAGACTCCGATTTTAGTTCTACACACTCACGCAGAAAGAAAGAAAAATACTGGATTTTAAAATTAAATACACACAGGCTATGGTTAAATAGGGACTTAGGTGTTTTGAATCTTTATAAATATTTCAATAGTCAAACATTTTTTTTAGATACACTTAAAAAAATTTTCTCTAAAACAAAATTTATAAGTATTATTAAAGATCGGTTTACGTTTACAAATATTTAAAAAAATCTGTCGCTTTCTGCGTCACGTGATGTAAACAATCTCTCTCGCGAAATACGTTTCTAATTTAAATTCTACAATCATTTGTTTCTGATGAAAGGCCGAGGACAGTCTGAAATATCAAATATAATAACAGAAATAAATAAATACTGTCAAAATAATACATTTTTAAACTTACAACATTTTAGTAGTTTTTCCTATATATATATATATATATATATATATATATATATATATATAAGTGGTTTTAACTAATGGATATATCAGTCAGTTAAGTGGCATACGCGAAACCTGCTTTGGGTGATCATGTCTCGAAAGATTATCCCGCAGTAGGTTGGCGTTGCTTTCTGTGGTAGACGGGTTGCCAGCCAAGGCTATAGAACCCAATCTTTTCTCTTATTTAACCTATAATTATAGGGAAGAGACAGATTTCTCAAGGGTATTTGTGCGTAAGAGAAGGCCATGAATTCAACTGGAATTCGAACTCGGTCCCCCGATTTGTCGTTTCTAGTCGATATCCACCACACCACAGTGCACATCCAATGAATATATATTCCACAGCTTAATATTTACTTTTTATATAAAGTGCTCAATACAGAAGTAGAGCTTATAGATATATAGCTTTTACTATTGTTACAATAATAGCATACTATAGTGCATTGAACACCGAAATTTGATAGCTTTTGAGTTACAATATGCTATTATTATAACAATAACTATATATATAATTTTGACATAAACAAGTTAATCTGCTCAAAGGAGAAAACAATTCACTACAACGTAAATATCTAGAAAGAGCCTTGATCGCAAGTTCATCTACAGTAAAAGTGCGCCTTGGGCCTTACAACATTTGACCATTCCTGCCAGATCATCTATTACCCTAGTCAACACGACTTTTGGTGCCAAAAACAAAACACTTTTTTTAAACTAATTTAATTGTGCTGATTCCAAAAATACGCTTAGATTTTCATAGCTAGCTACCGTTTTTGCTAGACGGAAATTGTTCATTTTTGGAAAAAAAGATTAATTTACGATATTGACTGATAGCAACATTTAGTTGATGAAGGTCGTAGAAACCCATGAATTTTCAGGTAGGCCGAGCATTTTATGTCACCTGAAATAAACTATTTTTATAAAAAAAAAATTTTTAAGGCAAAAATTATAAAATAGAAGTACCGAATTTTCCAGTTTATCGCCAAATTTCAAATTAACTGATAAACTTTATAAGTAATACGCTAATATGAGTATTAAGATTAATTTTTTACATAGTCATCTAGATAAATTTCTGAATAATTGCGTCGGCAAGAGAACGATTTCATCAGGATATCAAAACAATGAAAGAGCCCTACCAGGAACGGTGGAACAAGAGAATGATGGCTGACTACTGCTGAAGTATCAAAAGGAACTTAAATAACATTGAACATGACAATCAAGAAAGAGAAAATTGTTAGCATTGTTCTCGTGTTCATGAAGGTTTTAATTCTGATGTTAGTTTATTAAATGATTTGATGAAAATACTTGTTGGTCTTGGTATATTCAATCGTGTTATTTTTAAAGACTTGGGCGTCTGATTGTTACTGAAAATATAGTATTTCTCAATAAGCAGAAGAATATTTGTTGGCTTGATTACGAGTTGAGAGATTTCTACGATTCTACTTTCGGAAATATTTCCATCGATTAATCTAAACTTATTTATAAATGAAACTGTGTCTGTATGTCCGTTACCTATAGACTCTGAAACGGCTGAACCGATTTTCTTGAAAATTTACACATTGTACTATAAGCGTCTGCGAGTGTTCTTAGCTAGGTTTTGTGTCGAGGTACCACTGATAAATATCGAAAATCGACAATCGAAAAAATCGGGTTATAGAAGGAGTGGTCCGATTTTAATCAAATTTGATACACTCATAGACAAAGACATAAGAAACGATATTCAGAAGTTTCAAGGTTGCAGTTCTTACAATAGTGCAGAAAATCGATAATATGTATATATATGTATATATAAAAAAGACAAGATCTTCGTGTGTTTATCTGTTTATCTGTCTGTATGTCCTTTATACAAATCCAAAATTTTTATCCAATTCTCACCAAACTTCACATAAATAATCTTTAGGTTGAGTCTGAGATCCAGAACCATGGATTAGTTTTAAAGCTTTCATTACACCCGAGCAACGCCGGGCTATACTGCTAGTATCATATATACAGAAAACGAATGAAAAATATGTTTTTTTTCCTCCAAAAATTAGGCATATGTGTACAGCAAAAACGGTAGCTAACCAAGAAAATGTAAGGTCAGTTTCAGATTCAGCGCCCTTAAGTTAGCTAAAAAAAGATGTTTGATGTCTCGACACTATTTCAATTTTTTTTTTTTGTTTTGTTTTGTTGACCTGTGTTATCACAGTCGAGAATACTTAATAACAAAAGTGATGGAAAGAAAAAGAAAAAATAGTCTAAATGAATTCAACTGGATATATATATATATATATATTAGTCATCCACATACAAGCCTGTTTCACTGTATTACAGCTCATCAATGCGGCTAGACGCATCCACTTGCTTCTGGCTGGGATCGAAACTCGACCGATTATGGTGTTAGTCAGAGTCGATACACCCTAAGCCATAGGCACATGGAGTCAGAGAAGGAAAATTTTAACGTGTTCTATAGAAGCAGTGTATACACACGCCAGTCACCGAAAGAACTCAATTCATTCCTGAAGAATAATGCATATATCGCAGAAGTGGAAAACTGTTTTTAAAATTTTCTTTTCTCTAGAGAGCTCAATCGTAACGAGAGCATAATATATATATAAACAAAAAAAAATAAATAAATAAAATCACACCACTAAAATCACACCACCCCTAGTTCGTGCGCATGTGTAGTTGTACTAACATAACAAATTTAGTCTGACGAAGTTCTGAAGGACGAAACGCGTCACAAGTGAACGTTTCCCATTTTGTTATGCAT
Organism: Ascarosepion bandense; assembly: GCA_037127315.1. NCBI lineage: Eukaryota > Metazoa > Mollusca > Cephalopoda > Sepiida > Sepiidae > Ascarosepion > Ascarosepion bandense. Next base: position 95,888 of record JBBBDQ010000137.1, read on the forward strand.
TTGCCACAACTTATGTATATGTGTTTGTTTGTATGTGAAAGTAGGAACGAAATATCTTCTTCTTCTATCTGCCCTGTCCCTTCAGGTCGTAGGCGATCATGGTTCTCCACGTCTCCCTATCCCTGGTAGCTCTTAGTATATTTGCTCCTGTTACACCTCACAACACCCGTTCTATCATCCACCTGATCAGGCCCTGCAAATATGTTATCTGCTGCCTTCCTCTGTCTCTTTTTCCTTCTATCTGGCCTGTCAGTAGCAGGTTCTTCAAGCTCTCCTTCCTTATTGCATGTCCCAGGAACTTCAGTTGTCTCTTCCTGATGCTCAGTATTAATTTCCTTTTTGTTACCATTCTTTCCAACACCTCATCGTTGCTCACATGTTCGGTCCATGGCATCTTCAGCATCCTTCTATAGAACCACATTTCCGCTGCTTCAAATTTTGTCCTCATTTTCGATGATATTGTCCAGCATTCACTGTCGTATTGAAGAACTGACATCACACAGCAATCCAGCACTCTTTCTTTGTTTCTAGTGAAATTTTCTTGTGTGTTAGAACTTTACTCAGCTTCTGGAACGAGTCCTTTGCCATGCCAATTCGCCTTCACAGATATATATTACTTAAAAAGTTATTTTTAGTGGATACTCGTATTTGAGGAGACGTTCCGATTATTTATTAAACAGAATATTATCTATATTCGTATAACGGCCTGAATACTCGAGAAATTTTATTAGAGAAAAACATGCGTATATTTTTCTCTAAGATTTCTCGAATATTCAAGTAGACGAAAATAAATAGACTGTTTGATAAATAAATGGAACGTCTACTCAAATACGAATATCCACTAAATATAACGTTTAGGTAATAAAAATCTATCGGATTTATGACTAAAAAATTCACTACTTTATTTCTTGCCCTTTTTCTTATTTTAGGGTTTTTTTTTAAGTTTAATAATGTAATCAGTTTGGGCGTCTACTCAAATACGAGTATCCACTAAATATAACGTTTCTGTCGGATTAATAAATAAAATATCCATTGCTTTATTTCTTGCCCTTTTTCCGGTTTTAGTTTTTCTTTTTAAGTTTCTTTTTAAGTTTAATAAATTTAATAATCAGTTTGGGCGTCTACTCACATACGACTATCCACTAAATATAGAGTTTAAGTAATATATATAAATGTTGCTTCAAGAAATTTAGAAAATATGTAATCAACTTCAACAGAAATAAAAAAAACTCCATTAAATTGTTTTAATTTTTTTTTGTAACCAAACCCATCCTAATTATAAACAAGATATAAATGCCATTAAAAATATAATTCGCCAGTGTATAAAAGTTACTGAACCTAACAAATACCTTAATTTTATCATTTATTATTAATCGTGGAATATAATTCTTAGAAAGAATTCATCACCTCAAAGATCCACGCTATGTAAAATGTAATTTAATTTTAAAAATTTAGAAAAAATAATATAAGCCATGAACTTGATATAAGCAAAAATAAAAACTCAATTGAATTGTTTTATTTTAACTAAATGCATTCTAATAAAAATGTTTAATGGTTTTGAATGTATGCTGACTTTTTAAGCGCTACTTAGATGTTGCACAAGGCCGAAAGTATATGGGTACCCAGTGAGGATTGAACTCACTGTTCAGCGATTTCAACGGTTTTATTCCTTTATCGTTAATTTTCTTTTATTAATATTGTAACTTATTTTTATACTGAAAAATATTTTAACAGTGACGATGCATGGTATCAAGTTCCCTTGTTATCAGATATAACATTTTTGTGTGGACATCATCATTATTATTATTATTAGCTGTAAAAGTATATATATATATATATATATATATATATATATAATGATTGGTAAACACATTCCTATCAGTCAGTTAATTGCCATACGTGATACACGCTTTGGGCGATCATATCTCCAAAAATACATGACAGACTAGGCAGAAGATTATCCCACAGTAGGTTGCCATTACTTTATGCGTTAGACTGGTTGCCAGCCAAGGCTATAGAACCCAATCTGTCCTGTTATTTAACTCATAACTGGAGGGAAGAGACGGATTAATACATTTCCTAAGGGTATTTGTGCGTAAGTAAATGCAAGGAATTCAACTGGAATTCGAACTCGGCTTCCCGATTTCTCGTTCCAAGCCGATATCTACTGCACCACAACGCACATCCATCAAAAGATACATATTTTAGACGGACGAGCCGACTTAATTGTTGTTGAGCAATGGAGATTGGGTACGATTTGGAATTGATGGTGACCAAAGAAAATGATAAATACGCTTTTTTTGTAATGAATACCATCAGCAATATTCTTCTATATGCCTTGTCCTTTCAGGACATAAGCGATTATGGACTTCCATGTCTCCCTATCCCTGGTGGCTCTTTGCGCGCTTTCTCCTTTAACACCACGCAACCCCCGTTCTGTCATCCACCTGCTTAGATCCGTCACTTATACGCTGTTTTCCCCTGTCTCTCTTTCCCTTTAACTGGCCTGTTAGCATCAGATTCTCCAAGCCCTCCTTCCTCATTGCATGTCCCAGAAACTTCAGCTGTCTCTTTCTGATTCTCAGTCTAACGTTAATACTTCAAATAATCAAACAGAACATCACCCGGCGCACCAAAGATGCCAGTCGAGACCCAACCCAAAGAACATTAGGACAGGTAGATTCTTCTCTTTTTTGAGAAAATCGATATTGCATTCGTTGTGAAAGATGGGGTTTGATATAATAATTACTGATTCCTATTATTATATTTATAGCCTCTAGAAATGTTACAAAATTTAGTTTTAAATATAGTCTAAAAATGCACAGAAACGCCTAATTTCTACAGATTTTTGCTTACAAACGGACTTCAAAATTTTACTTTTTCAAAAATAAATTCAAATAAAGTTGATATCTTTTGTATTAGATACATTGAATGGAAAATATATTTAAATCAGAATTCTAATTATGAATCAATACAAGCAAAAAATTTTACTGCTTTCGATAAGCAAACTAGTGTAAAAAGATTGTAAAAGAAAAAAGCGACTCAATAAATAGCATTTCTTAGATCATAATTAAGAAAAACAAAAGATATATAAAAATATAAAAAAATATATAAAAATACTGCTGGGCAAAATTATAAGATAAACTGTTTTAAATTTGCTTTATTTATTGAAAATTACACTAAAACTACTGCACTGTATAACGTATAAAATAATATATATAAACTGTTCAGTATAACTTTCCTTTGAAGTAAATGAAGGTTTTATTTAATGGCATAATGATTTAGTAATAATACTATTTTTTCAATAAAAATCAGACCTTAATTCTTTTAAAATATCACGATTGAATATACAAAGACCAACAAGTATTTTCATTAAATCGTTTAATAAACTAACAGCAGATATAAAACTTTCATGAACATGAAAACTATGATAAAAAAATTTCTTTCTTGATTGCCTATCATGTTCAATGTTATTTAAGTTCCTTTTGATACGCCAGCAGTAGTCAGCCATCATTCGTTTGTTCCACCATTTCTGATAGCGCTCTTCTATTGTTTTTTCATGTCCTGATGGAATCGTTCTCTTTGCTCATCAATCACATTGCTGCAATTATCCGGAAATTCATCTAGATGGCAATGTAAAAAATGAACCTTAATGCTCATATTAGCGTATTATTGATAAAGTTTATCAGTTAATTTGATTTTTGGCGATACATTTTAAAAAAATTCGATACTTCTATTTTCGAAGTTTTGACTCAAAAACATTTTTTTAATAGTTTATTTCAGGCGGCTGACATAAATTACTCGCCCTATTTGAAAATTGATAGGTTTCTACGGCCATTATTAACTAAATGTTGCGATCAGCCGAGATCGTAAATTAATTTTTTTTCCCAAAATGAGCATTGTCAGTGCAGAAAAAATGGTCGCTAAATATGAACATGAATATGAAGATTATTTTCGGGTCCAGCACCTTTAAATTAGCTAAAAAAAACATGTTTTCTTTCTTTGTACCAAAAATCGTGTTGACCAGTGTAATCAGTTCAAAGACCAGAAGCCATTACGGCATTGCTGGTGTTACATCGGGGTATTTAAAACATTAATAAATAACTCAATAAAAGTTTAAGGAAAGGAAAAGAAGAAAACGAATCTAGAGTGATTATGAAAAGTATTGGTAGATAGAGATAGAGAGATAGAGAGATAGAGATAGAGAGTGGATATGCAACGCGTGTAACTTTATTGTGTACGACGCTACATATAGCAATGTCATTAGAAAAAAAAACAATGACAAACAACAAGAAAGAGTGGATGAAAGACAAGAAAAGAGAAAGATAGGAGACAAGAAAAGATAGAAACAGCCAGCAACAACAAAAAAGGAGAGAAAGAGAATAAAATATAAGGAGTGAAAAATTGATAAAAGAAAAAAATGAGCGATAAAGAGGAAAAAAGAATGAACGTCAAGAAAAATAATGGAGAAAAAGTGGAAAATATGAAATTAGCGAGAATGAAGGAAAGACAAGAAAAAACGAAGGAAAGACAGAAAAGAAAAAAAGAAGAAAACAGAGAGAATGAAAGAGAAGAAAATAAAGAAAAATGTAAGTTATGGAAAGAATGAAAATAAAAGGCAGGAAAAAAGAAAGAGAGGAGAAAAATATGAAAAGAGGGAGAATGAAATATCAAAGAGAAAAAGGGAGAGAATAAAATATCAGAAAGAGAGAGAGAGAGAGAGAGAGAGAGACAGTGAAAGAATAAAAGATCAGAGAGAGAGAGAGAGTGAGAGAATGAAAGCTCAGAGACTGATAGGAAGGAAAAGATCTTGAATGAAAAAACAAGAGAAGAGAAAAAATGAAAGAGTGAAAGCTGAGAGAGAGAGAGAGAGAGACAGAGAGAGAGTGTGTGTGAAAGACAGGAAAAGAGCGAGAAAGTAAAACAAAGACGAGAGAGAATGAAAAACAAGACAGACATAAATGAACGATAACGAGCGAGACTTGGCAAGGATGAAAAAAGAATGCAAGAGAAGAAAAGAAGGAAAATGAAAAAAGGAAGGAAGATAAGAAATAAGAGATGAATGAAAAAGAAGAAAAGAGACAGAACGCAAGGCAATTCAAGAGAGTGAATGAAAGAATAGAAAATTAGAAAAGAGAGAGAGAAAGAAATATAAAGATGAAGGAATGACAGAGATTAAAAACATGAATGATAAAAAAAAAGAGAAAATAAAGTTGAAAAAACAAACAAACAAAAAAAAAACGAAACAATGACAACAAAATTAAGAGAAATAAAAAAAAAACAAGTAAATAGACGGAATATGAGAAGACAAGTGAATAAATGAAGGGATATTTTTTCTTTTATAGGTGGAAAAAAAAGGTAGAAGAAACGTGTAAAGGAATTTATGTTAGGGAGAACCGCAGAAAAGGAGAGGAAAGCAAGGGAAACTATATATATATATATATATATATATATATATATATATATATATAAATATATATATGTATGTATGTATGTATGTACGTATGTATGTATAAGGTGGTATAGTTCGTGTCTGCCCTTCGTATTAAGTTTTATTAGAAGCAAACTCGAGCCAACCGCTTGCCAAAGTGGAATGTATGCAACAGTGTTTGCACAAAAACAAATATTTTTGTTTCCATCAATTAAAACGTCACGATAAATAATGAATGTTGGTATTCAAAAAGTTTCCAATTTTCTCTGCAATTTCTTTATTCTTGCTTGTTTCGTTTTCTTATTTGCCTACCGTTTCTTTTACAGCCTTTTCTTTTTTTTTTCTTTTCTGAATGATCTCTCGCAACCAGAGACAGTTTTTCGATATGTAAAATCAGAGAATTTTCTTTAAAGAATATCTCAGCCGAGCTAGGCAATTGGCTATTTTTAAAGACTTAATTATCTTTATTTTGTTGCTGAAAATCGAATTTAAAAAAGTGTTGCTTTATCTAAGTCCCCTAGCTATGGAATTACTGAAAAAGTCTTCTCAATAATAAAGGCAGTTAAAGACAGTTGTTAACGGCCAGTTCTCCGGAGCCCTAGCAATCAACGCAGGCGTCCACCAGTGATCGTTTCTCGGACCAGCTCTCTTTTTGCTTTGCATAAATCGTCTGCCTAAGTAGTTTGTGAATATCTATGCTGATGACACAATGATGTATGGGTGCACTTCCAAGACTCTAGATGACCCTAATTTGGCAGCTGATCTCTCCCCCGATCAAGCTCTAACATCTCACTCGAGGAAAACTGACTGGTTACATTCAATATCTCCAAAACCAAAGCAGTTACATTCCATCATCTCCGAACAGATCCTGAACTAGCATCAGTTGAGATGAATGGATGATCTTTCATGGAAGCCCCGTTTCTTAAGCGATCACTGAGCTTGAAACACAATCTAGACCCCACGTGAAACTCGTACATACGATCAATTGCCAAAGATGCAGGAAAAATGGTCAGTTCCCTGTACCACTCCATTGAGTACCTGACTCCTCGTGCTATCGTCTACCTTCTTAAAAGCCATAGTCAGGCCTAAATATAGAGTACTGCTGTCATATTTGGGCAAGAGTTGACCTGTCCCCACTTTCCAGCCTCGATACAGTCCAAAATAATTTACGAAACCTTGTGGGTGACAAATTTTACTTGTAACTCCTCTCGAAGGGAAGTCTCTAACTGTTCTATCCCTATTTATATGGAAAGTGATAAGAGGAGCTTCATTCTTTAATTGCACCAGTTCGAACCTTCACAGCTACAACCCGCCTTGTTACACGCATTTTAACGAACCACCCTCATTCGCTAAGTTTTCCCAATACGCGCCGGTCCTGGGTATGACTCTAAACTGCACTCAGCAGCAAGGCCTCTGATTGGGAGGTTGTGAGGAGTATGGAACCACCTCTTAATTGCTGTTGTTCCCAAGTCCACTCTGACCCGAAGTGGTAGCACCTGTTAGGTCCCAGCTATGGGTAAATAGTTAATCCCCAAACCGAGTTCAAAATGCTATGAAAGTATTTGCCAACAAAAATTTTTTTCAATGAAAAAAATTACCAACAAAACGTTTTGAAGAAAAAATGTTTCCAACAAAAATACGTGAAGGAAAAAATAAATATTACCAGCAATACATCTGACTCTCAACGAGACCCACTTTACAAAGAAAGTATATTCTGTTCACACAAATCTATTGTAAAAATCTCGTCGGCATTAAATGACCCATTGAGGTTGATATGCCGTAAACCAAACCAAACCAAACCAATACATGCCACTGTTGCAGAAACATATTACCAAAATCACAAGCAATCCTATAACAAGAAGAACGACACAGAAACCACATTTCTGGGTACCCTTTGAGCTACAAGGCACGAGAAGAGATTGGCGTGTATTCTTATTGTTTCGTACCAGCGAAGTTAGTTATCAAGTAGTATTAACGCTGGATTACAAGTTTACTGTTTCCTTTTATATATATATATATATATATATATATATATATATATATATATATTTCACCCCGAACAAGGCGGTAACGCCACTGATGCGCAGGGGGCTACGTAAGAGTGAAAAGATTGAAAAAGAGAAAGCCGGAAACCACATCCTATACAGGGAACAAGGGAAGAGCCTCTTCACCTGTTCAATAGACGTGGGTGGAGTGTGAACTGGGCGATAGTTTAGTTTAGTCTATCTACTCCAACTGAAAAAAAAAAGGAAAGAGTGGAAAGTTTGGAAAAGAAAAAGCCGGAAACCATATCCTAAACAGGGAACAAGGGATGAGCCTCTTTACCTGTTCAATAGACATGGGTGGAGTGTGAACCAGGCGATAGTTTAGCCTATCTACTCCAATTGAAAAAAAAAAAAAAAAAAAAAAAAGAAAAGAAGGAAAAGATTGGAAAAGAGAAAGCCGGAAACCACATCCTAAACAGAGAACAAGGGATGAGCCTCTTCACCTGTTCAATAGACGTGGGTGGAGTGAACCGGGCGATAGTTTAGCCTATCTACTCCAATTGAAAAAAAAAAAAAAAAAAAAAAGAAAAGAAGGAAAAGATTGGAAAAGAGAAAGGCCGGACATCCTAAACAGAGAACAAGGGATGAGCCTCTTCACCTGTTCAATAGACGTGGGTGGAGTGTGAAATCCACGATTTTATTTCTTTTTTTATTTTTTTATTTATTTATTTCTTTTTTTCGTTTTTTATATTCAAAACTTTTTATTAAGGCGCAAAAAGAAGCAATCAGACATAAACAAGATGATTATGATCAAACTTACTCAGAGGCTGAAATGCTGACGAGCGGGAAAATCCGTCTTCTACTCAAAGCGATCATCAAGATATACAAGCGATGAGAAACAAAACAGGATAATGGTTCACAAGTGTAAACAGACAGCTTGCAGAAATGATTGAGAAGATTTACACGCAGATTAGACAATCCAAATAATAAATAAGACAGGATGAAAATTTACAGAACAGTGCAATCCGGTTGAGCGGCCAAGTGTTGGCCATTGTTGAAAAATTAATGTAAACGTTGAATTTATAAAATAGTGGCGAAAAATATTTCGAATGTTATATAGAATCAATGTGTTTTTTTTTCTTTAACTATACACTAAATTTAATTCACTACAAGGCGCAAAAGGTACTTATGGTAGCAGGTTACTGAATAAGATGTGAGATATAAACATGAGAGAAGTTTCTTTTTGGTTTAGTTTGGTTTATTTAGGGGCATATATTCTTCTATGTGCCATGCCCCATCAGGACGTAAGCGATCATGGCTTTCCACATCTTCCTATTCCCTGGTGGCTCTTAGCACGCTTTCTCCTGTTACCCCACCTAAACCCCGCTCTGCCATCCACCTGCTCAGACCCTTCAAATCCGCAGCTTTCCCCTATCTCTTTTCCATCTATCTGACCTGTGAGTATCAGACTCTTCAAGCCTTCCTTCCTCATTACATGTCCCAAGAACTTCAGCTGTCTTTTCCTGATGCTCAGTATTAATTTCCTTTTCGTTTTCATCCTTTCCAAAACCTCATCATTGCTCACATGCTCGATCCACGATCTCCGTAGCATCCTTGTGTAGAACCACATTTCAGTTGCTTCAAGTTTTTCCCAATCTTTGATGATATTGTCCAGTATTCACTGCCATATTGCACGACAGACGTCACACATCTATTCAGTACTCTCTTCTTTGTGTCTAGCGAAATTTTCCTGTCTCTTAATACTTTGCTCAGCTTCTGGAATGCGTCTTTGGCTATTCCAATTCGCCTTCGGATCTCAGTGTCGCACTTTCCGTCTTCCATTAGAACACTTCCCAAGTACTTAAAATTTTGTACTTGCTTGATGGTTTATTTAATACAGAAATTTTATTTTTTTAGATTTGGTACTTTTTATTTTTCCCAAAAATGTATTTTTTTTCTTTTTAGCATTTGTCTATGTTTTTGGGATGAGATAGTATTTACACTATTTACATTATTCGGACTATTGTCCTCATCTTTGTTGTCATTTCTTCATGTGCTAGGAATTTCGAACCTAACCCTTAAAGACACATGGCCCAGAGGATATAGACGTTGGTTAGTTCCAGTGACTTGACCCAAAGAAATGAGAATGATATACCCCAGTGATCGTAATAAAGGCTTCGGTTCAAAATTTCTAGCACCTGAAGAAGGCCGGAGCTTACAACGGCCGAAACGTCGTACAAATGGCAACAAAGATGAGGACAACAGTCCGAATGATGTAAATAGTGTATTTCCTTTTCTTTATTTTTTTACTACTATGAAAATGTATTGCAGGTAATTTTTTTTTCTAATCTACTTCTATATTTTCTTGGTTTGATCCCAGTGTGAGGATTCACTATTTTTTTATAGCTGGGAACCTAACAGGATGAACATGGGAACAACAACGATTGAGAAATAGCTCGACGCTTCTGAAAACATCACTATTAAAGATCTTGCTGTCGGATGTAATTTATAGTCATAAAGACGCCGAGAGAAGGTAGGAGGTGAAGAGGGCAGATAGCAACTGACCCTTAACTTGAGGTGGTTAAGATTGCGGCATTCAGGAAAGCATTTACGCGGGAGCTTTTCCCAAAAGTAGCGGTTTTCACAGGAAAAAGATGCATGATTGCAACTGGAATATGGAGGAAATGTCAATGATTCGACTAGGTGGAACTAACATGGCGAGTCCTAGCTGAAAAGGCCTGAACTGGTGGAACTAGAGTGGAGATCATTTAAAACATTTACCATAGAACTATTGATCGATTGATGATATGCTTGCAATAGACTGTGGGAAAGGAATTAATAATGGTATCTCCGAGACAGAATAGCTAAAATCTGCAAGAGGATTGGCAATCAGCTATTTATTAAACTTAGCTAAATCTGGCCATATATCTAGTTCCATTTCTATCTATTTATTGAACCAATTCTCTTCAGAACTATTAGACTGTTAACCAGATAAGACTCTCATGATTTATCTATATATCTACCTCAGTTTATTTTATTTTATTTTTTTTTTAATTGTATCACCCCGAGCAAGGCGGTAACGCCACTGATGTGCAGGGGGCTACGTAATAGTATAAAGATTGGAAAAGAGAAAGCCGGAAACCACATCCTAAACAGGGAACAAGGGATGAGCCTCTTAACCTGTTCAATAGACGTGGGTGGAGTGTGAACCGGGCGATAGATAGATCTATCTACTCCAATTAAATTTATATCTACCAATTGAAGTCTCTTCATCATATCTATATAATTATCTTCTTATTTGTTTCTCTCTCTCTCTCACTCACTCTCTCTCTCCCTATATATATATATATATATATATATATTTCTCCATTCTCTCGACTTAGTATAAAAAACTTAGTAATTTTTTTCTTTTTTTAACTTAATTTTTTTAAAAATTGGAGTAGATAGTTCCTACTATCGTCCAGTTTCACACTCCACCCTCTTCTTTTGAACAGGAGTAGAGGTGATCGCCTTATTTCTTGTTTAAGGGGTTCCCGGTTTTCTTCCCTCTTCTTCGGTCTTAGTTTTAGTTCAGTCGCAAACTTCTTGCAGTATTTGAGGATGATGTCAACGTCTCTTCATTCTGAGGGTACCGAGTTGGCAGTTTCCTGGTTGCTGCTTCTGACAGGTAATTAGAAGCTCGAACTCTTGCGTAGCGTCTTGAGAGACTGCTCTGATCAACAGTTGAATAATATCGGGGTTTCTTGTAGTGCCGTGTCGCGCATGGATGGGTGTCCCTGCATGAACCTCTGGTGGGCAACTCCGAGGCCACATTTGCTGCAGACTGTGGCAGTCTCCATCCTGCACATGCTGCATACAGCAACCGACTGATTCTACTCTAGCCTTCTCTCTCTTAATATAATCACTATGAATAAATACAAACAAAATAGCAAAACTAAACCAGCTAATCAGAAAACGCCTAAACCTGTTAGTGTCTCCTTCGCAAATATACGAGGTATACGTACTGACAGCGTAGAATCATTCCTTCAAACTCACCTGACATCTTAGCTCTCTGTAAAACTAACCTTGACCCTTCTATCCCCTCTTCTAAGTTTTACGTTCCTGGGTACCTTCCCCTCTTCAGGAAGGACTCCAATGTCCATATGCATGGGCTTGGTGTTTATGTCAGTGAACATCTTCCTCTAGCTAGGGTGATCTCTCTTGAATCCCTAGATAATTCTTTCATGTGTTTCCGTCTCTCACATTTAGCTATCTCTTCTTTCACTACCGCCCCCCCTCAACTCCTGACTGCTTAGTACTGATAACATCTCTAATAATATCGATAAGGCCATTTCTTCTCATCCATCTGCCCATATATTTGTGTTTGGTGACTTTAATGCCCACCATGCCAAGCCGCTTGAAAACGCTGTCATCGATCTTGCTGGTGTCAACACCATGAATTTTTTAATCAACCAGTCTCTTATGCAAGTGTTGAATTTTTCTACGCGTTTCTCCAATAACCCTAATGGTAGTGACTCACTGCTAGACCTCTGCTTTATTTCCATCCCATACTCTTTCAATGTCAAGCGCTCTGCCCTCTCGGAAACTCTGACCATGCGGTGGTCTCCGTCAACATCTCCTTCCACTCCAACTCCACCCAAGAAACTCAGACCAGTAGAATATCCTACTGCTACCAAAGAGCAGAATTCCTGTGTGACGTCCATTGGAATAATGTTTTTAGTCTTCCCGTTGAAGGCTGTACATCCGAGGTCACCTCTTGGGTTAAGGCTGGCATCGATGCTTTCATCCCAGCCAGGAAGTTTCGGCTTAAATCCCATTCGTCCTCTTAGTTACTCGGCCGCTATTGACAACCGGAATCACTTCTTCATTCTTTATAGAAGCCACGCGTCGGACCATAACAGGCGCCTTTTCGCCTAAGCTCTTAATAAGTGCAAACAGATACTTAATGAAGCTAAAATGTTGTTTGCTGCCAGAATGAAGCAGCACATAGAATCCCGTAAGTTCGGTACCAAAGACTATTCTAAGCTCTACAACTACTGCCTATCTGCTTCCTGCTTTCCTGCCTGTTGGAAGTATTCCTCTGCAGTTTCTATATTTAAGAATATTGGAGAACCCTCGGACCCCGCTAATTACCGACTTATCAGCTTCCTACCGATCTTTGGCAAAGTGTTCGAAGCCATTATCAACGCCGAGGTGGTTCAGCCTCTCACAGCCCACAGACTCTTCTTGGACAAACAGTATGGTTTCCGCTTCACCGGGTCTACTGCTGATATGCTAACGACCATCACTGAGTATATATACCAGGCTTTCGACACAAATGTCGAAGCTAGAACTGTTGCCCTGGATATTTCCAAAGCGTTTGACAGAGTCTGGTATGCTGGCCTTCTACGCAAGCTGCAGAGCTATGGTGTAACTGAACAATTGTTTGACCTAATCCAGTCATTCCTCTCAAATCGCACAATGAAGGTAGTATTGAACGGACATGCCTCCCAAAACTACCATACGAACGCGGGCGTCCCTCAAGACTCTATTCTAGGTCCTACGCTTTTTTCTGATCTACATTAACGATCTCTCCAAAGTAATAAGACTGTGGTAAGAAATGGCTCGTAAATGTTAATGCTTCCAAAACGAAGTTGCTATCTATTAACCATCATAGACAATCGCTCCTACTCCCCCATTAGTATGGAACAGGCTAGCCTCTATAAGAGTAAAATACTATGCCTCACACTCTCAGCGGACCTCAAGTGAAATGACTATATCGAATCAGTTGTTAAATCCGTTGCTAAGAAGGTCGGTTCACTGTACAAGGCCAGAAAGTTTTTCCAGTCTGAGTCCATCCTGCACAGATATAAATCTACCATCCGCCCATGTATTGAATACTGCTGCCACATCTGGTCGGGTGCTCCTGCTATTCACCTCGAAGTTCTTGACAAAATCCAACGGAGAATCTGTAATGTGATCGATACCGACTTGGCAGCTCGACTGCAGTCGTTACCACACCGGCGTGACGTAGCTTCCCTTTACCTCTTTTATAAATACTTTCACGCCTCTGCTCCAATGAACTTAGATCACTGGTGCCTCCTAGGTATTAATTTACACGAGCTACTAGATTAGCAACTAGGTCGCACCCTTTTACAGTGAAACCTATAAAATGTAACCGCAATTTCTACTCTAAAAGCTTCTTTTCACGCATTTTTCGCCGGTGGAATTATCTTCCATATATTGCTTCCCCGACAGCTACAATTTTCAGGAATTTAAATGTAAGGTCAATAGACATCTCCTATCTCACTAACTCGCATCCATTCTCTCAAGCTCTTTTTCCATCTAGTCAACCCCATCATCGCTATTCTCATTCGTCTATTACCCTACTCCTGACAATTCCTATAGCTAACCTCTCTTTCTCATCACTGTTTCCTATGTAACTCTCTGTGCAACAGTGGCAGTAGAATGTCTTGCTTGGGGTGAAATGATTAAAAAAATCTATCTATCTATCTATCTATCTATCTATCTATCTATCTATCTATCAGCGGATGTCTATTATTGTCTAACCACACTGATGAGCTGTGATACAGCGAAACAGGCTTGTATGTGGATGATTATCTACAATATATATTTCTGTTCATATCTATCTATCTATCTATCTATCTATCTATCTATCTATCTATCTATCTCTGTCTGTCTATCTATCTATCTATCTATCTATCTATCTATCTATCTATCTATCTATCTATCTATCTATCTATCTATCTCTGTCTGTTCTATCTATCTATCTATCTACTATCTCTGTCTGTTCCCTATCTATCTATCTATCTATCTATCTATCTATCTATCTATCTATCTCTGTCTGTTCCCTATCTATCTATCTATCTATCTATCTATCTATCTATCTATCTATCTATCTATCTATCTCTGTCTGTTCCCTATCTATCTATCTATCTATCTATCTATCTATCTATCTATCTATCTATCTATCTATCTATCTCTGTCTGTCTATCTATCTATCTATCTATCTATCTATCTATCTATCTATCTATCTATCTATCTATCTCTGTCTGTTCCCTATCTATCTATCTATCTATCTATCTATCTATCTATCTATCTATCTATCTCTGTCTGTCCTATCCCTATCTATCTATCTATCTATCTATCTATCTATCTATCTATCTATCTATCTATCTCTGTCTGTTCCCTATCTATCTATCTATCTATCTATCTATCTATCTATCTATCTATCTATCTATCTCTGTCTGTTCCCTATCTATCTATCTATCTATCTATCTATCTATCTATCTATCTATCTATTTCTCTCTATATATCTGTTTCTCCATATCTATCTATTTATGTCTTCTCAGATTTATAGTCTTTTTTATATCTGTTCATCTGTATTTTGGCCTTCACTCTAAGCCAGACGATAAAGCTACTAAAGGGGAGGTAATGTGTCTAAAAGAATCTGATCTAAAAACCGTATTAAAGAGAAAGGGCAACGAAAGAACAAGAATGATACTTGTATTTAGATTCATAAAGATATTTACACAGGCAAGAGTTACTAGTATTAGCATGGACATTAAAATTTCATGTAGTAACTTCAAATCTAAGGTGATGTGACCTCGACGCCAATTTAGTACTACGCTAAATAATCCAAAAGAGCAATTATTAAACATAATCAGATCTGTGTATTTCACTATGGTTTATATATATATATATATATATATATATATATATATATATATATATATATAATAAAAGATTTTAGATTATTACAATGGGTAATACATATTTCACCGCGTCCTCATGTTATTATCGCGGTTCGTCAGACTCAAATGGTACAACAGTTTGTCCTCAAAATATCTCTTCAAAAAAAAAATTCTTTTCTTTTATTTAATGTTACATAGACGCTCACATATCCATATTAGTATAGACATTTGTAACGGTTATTTACGAAATTTTCTCGCTTATTCGAAAAAGAACCCCAAAGAAAGAGGAAAGAGCCAGGATAAAGAAAAGATAGACGATTGATTAATGTAAAGAAGAGAAAAAAGGCAGAGAAAAAAAGGGGAAAAAGAAAAAAATAAAAAAGAGAAAAAATAAAAAAGAGAAAAGAAGAAGAAAAAAGGGAAACGGAAAAAGTGAATGGAAAGCAAGAAGAGAAAAAGAAAGGACAAAGAGATACAATAAAAGGAAATACAGTATCACGAGAAATGAATCGTAACAGCGTCTCAAATCTCCTAACTGTTCTCTTAGAAAAACATAGAACAAATTTAACTTCAAATATACTGGGATATATTTACGGTACAAAAATAAAATTGTACATAATATATAATCATTATCTCAGTATGTTCATTATCTATGTAAGTACATTCATTATCTATCAGTCTACCAATTGCTGTATGTTCATAATCTATATATTTAATCGAAGCATGTTCACTATATATCTAGATAGCTATCTGTATATATGTATGTATCGGTATGTTCAGAATCTGTCTATGTCAGTATGCATGTTTTCTATCTATCTTTGTATATTCAATATTTATTTATCTGTCTTTCTTTCTATCTCTTTAGCAAATAATCTATCTATCGTAGTGTGTTCTTTATCTATTAATCTATCGTAGAATGTTTACCTGTCCATCTATCTATGTTCATTATCTATCTTTCTCAGTATGTTCATATCTATATATCTATCAGATAGATAGATATATTGTTGATGTTCATGATATATATATATATATATATATATATATATATATTAATGCAGGTTTCATTGAATAATATAGACAAGTTCTGTCTATTAATTTTGTGTAGGATCCGTTCATACCGTCTGATATACTTGATGGTGATATCGTTGAAAGACAACAAAAAATCACAGTAATTGTTGATTTTTTTAAAGGATGAAATCAGAGAAGGGAAATTTTAACGTGTTGTATATAAGCAGTGTATACACACGCCAGTCGCCGAAAGAACTCAATTAATTTCTGAAGAGTCACGCATATATCACAGAAGTGGAAAATTGTTGGGACGCCCGCGCCTATTCGGCTATAATGGACTATTCCATTACTATGTAAAGTAATGGTGGCATCTACGTAAGAGAGGGTGCCGAGCAGCCGATCGACAAGTCAGTCGTAGACTTCCGGTGACGACCC
This sequence comes from Ascarosepion bandense, assembly GCA_037127315.1. Lineage (NCBI taxonomy): Eukaryota > Metazoa > Mollusca > Cephalopoda > Sepiida > Sepiidae > Ascarosepion > Ascarosepion bandense. Next base: position 112,441 of record JBBBDQ010000137.1, read on the forward strand.
GGAAGTACGCATTCCTCATACTACGTCTTACGATTGAGACGATTAACCTTTATTCTTGTATTGGATACTAATAACCTTTGTAAATACTATTTTCACAGAATACAACAATTAACCTATTCCCGTTGTTGAGTTATTTATTCTTACTCACGACATAAAAATGTTTTTTATTTCTCTCTCTCTCTCTCTCTCTCTCTCTCTATATATATATATATATATATATAGATCGATAGCAATATACTCATTATCTGTCTCTATATCTCAGTATGTTCATTATCTATCTTTTGATTTTTTGTTATCCGTATCACCTTACGCAAGCCACTATAAAACATGGGCCTTCATGATATAGAAAAATTACGAACAGAAAGATTAATAATGACTGGGAAGATGAAACTGTAATCGGGAACGACTGGCATTGAATTTAAATTTTTGCAAATTAAAGTTGGCTGGAAAGCATGGAACCAGAAGGGAGTTCCACGAGCGAGAACTGCGAGAAAAACAAACTGTTTTATTTATTGTTACATCTAGCCCGTTCAACTGTAAATTGACGGGATCTCGACGCCAGTATTGTACTCCACTTAAAGCCGAGGAATCTAGATACCATAATGAATAGCTCATCTGAACAGTTACCACGAACGTGTTTATCTTTCTATATTTTAGTATGTTCACTCTTTAACATTGTTATCAATATGTTATATATACATGTCTTTAAGCCGGTGAGAAAGTGACTGAAGCTGAGCAGACAGATCAGGACCAATAATATTGCGGATTCTTCTTTAGATCTGAGCAAGCAGTTCAAGGTAAATAGCATGGGCATCGGACCTTATATGGTAGCAATTTTATAAGCATAGACGAATGGTAGTTTTATATACAGGGTGGGCCATAAGTCGTGCACCAACACATTTAAAGCAATTCTGATAATAAACGTTATTTTATTAAAATCAGGCTTAACTAATGAAAACTTTTGGCTTTGATGATACGTCGCATGGTGATTCTTGGGACACCGAGCTCACTTGATGATCGTCGCAATGATTTCATTGGACTCTTCTGAACTTTTTCGAGGACGTGTTTTCGAGTTTCGTCAGACACTCTTGGAGGGCCACTTCGTGGTTTGTCTAGGACACTACCAGTTTATCGAAATTTCGATATCAAACGTTCTACTCTCGTGTGAGAGATGGGCTCACGATCAGGATAAATTCGAATAAATTTCTCAGCAACAGATCGATTAATGGCGCCATTAGCACCAGACATGAACACTAGTTTAACTCGTTCGTCAATTGTTAAGGGCATATCTGAAAATTAAAATTAAAATTCTTAAAGGCAAATCATCACTGAAAAAACTTTGATAAAAGAACATTTATTTTATACCCAAGGAAAGGAAAAAATATTTTACCCCGCTGATTTTACATTGTTTCACATCACTTCACGTAATTCTTTGGTGCGCGAATTATGGCCCACCCTATATATGAAAAAAAGATTCTGGAGAGTAAAATTTTCTTGCATAGAATTCAAATGTCTCAGTAGCTGACCTAGCAATGGATTCAATATAGTTTTAGCATTTCATGTCAGCTGAGAACGTTAAACCGAGATAAAACACAAAGATTCACTTTCTTGGGGGTTAGCATCAGCTATGCTGATGGAAGGCAGATAGGGTACTCTCAGTTAATTCATGGAGAGAAATTTAGCTTTTGAAGCGTTAAAACAAACAAGCCATCTTTTGCCCAGTTAACGATGGACTTGAGGCCGTTTTAAACATCGGCTAACTTGTCGGACTGATCAGCCTTACTATCGAAACAGGGTCAAATGTTTGTGCCATAAGCGTACATAACAAGTTGAGGGATGATGCAGTTGGGGAAGTCATTAATGAAAATTAAAAACAAAGGAGGACTAAGTATGGAGCCCTGGGTAACACCCGTATTAGTATGAAAGGATCTAGATTAGAGGCCGTTCATTTAACCATTTCATATGAATGATTGGATCAGTTCAAAAATATATCCGGAGACACCGTAACTTTTCAGTTTGTGGAGAAGACCTGTATGTCAAAGCTGTCAAAGGCTTTCGAGATGTCCAGTACAACTACCCGGGTTTTGCCGTTTTTTACTGAGAGTTTGATAGACTCTTTCTGCAATTATCGTCAGAACATCAGCAGCTGACCTTGATAATCAAAAGCTTATCTTTCTATATTTTAGTATGTTCACTCTTTAACATTGTGATCAATATGTTATATATACATATCTCATCTTATCCATATGTGAATTATGTCTTAATCTCTTCTTCTCTATCTGTATCAGTCAGTTAAGTGCCATACGTGATACACACTTGGGCGATCATGTCTCCTTCGAGAGATGACTGACTAAGCAGAAAATTTTCCCACAGTAGGTTGCAATTAATTTCTATGGTAGACTGGTTGCCAATCTAGGCTATAGAACCCAATCTGTCCTGGTATTTAACCCATAGCTAGGGGAAAAATTTATTCATCCATTTCCTAAGTATCATCATCATCACCATCATCATCTCAACTGTTACACCCAATTGTGTGTAGGGCAGTAACTTAACTGTTTTTTATGGGGCAGAGTTGTTAGCCCTGCGCCTAACCCCCAAACCTGGAGGACCAGTGGACCATTCTTGCTCCTTACGTTTACAGCACCTGGTATTTCCAAACGGTCACCCATCTAAGTACTGACCAGGCTTAACTTCGGTGATCGGACGAGAACCGGTGTATTCAACGCGATATAGCCGTCGACTATCACAAGTGTATTTGCATGTAAGTTAATGGAACGAATTGGAATTCGAACTTGGCTCGCTGGTTTTTCATTCCATTGCCACACAGCGCACATCCTGATGTTCTGACGATAATATCTATATATCCTTCTCAAAATGTTAATCATGCTGATTCTCGTTTCGATCACAGATAAGCAGCACCGAACCCACCACCGAACCGAATCAAGCTCCTAAAATCCAAAGTATGTTTCAGCTTTAAATAACCAACAATAGGTCGATAAGTCGTAAAACAAGAAACCAGTCAATCAAAAATGTTTTTACTGTTATTTTTTTTTATCCAAACTCTTCGTTCTAAATTCCATTTATAAAAACAAGAAAGGAAAAAATTCGTTTGTGTTGCCAAAGAATTCGATTCATTATCTCGAAAGCAATCAAACGCGTGACTCAAGCAACAACGGCTGCTGTCGTCCAGTTTTTCATTCATATTTTCGCTTTTTTTATTGCCTCTTTCTTCGAGCAAAATGCGGGGTAATAGTTCGAGTGTCGAAGTTGAAACGTTTCTTGTATTGCCCTTGTCACACGCTGACACTTCAGCAAGTAACAATGACACCTCAGTGATGGATGGCCAAACATAAACAAAAGCTTGGCCATGTCTTACAAGGCTATTACCTCAACAAAGATGGATCACTTTAAGAAATCGAGTACAGCTTTGCCTGTCGTCCAGACATCAGATTCACTTGTGGCTGGGTTTCCGTGGGGAGGTGTTGAATAACAGACAACACGTTTACCGCTGCAATTATTATTGTTGTTTAACCCAAAGTAAAATTAACACGGACGCGTTTAAAAATTCGCCAAGTTACAATAAGAATTCCATGTATCTCATAGACATTCTTCGTTTTTTTTAATGCCATACCCATACAAGTGGTGGCACGTTGGAGTAATGGGTAGTGGTTCGGATTGAGAAATCTTAGAACAGAGTTCGAATTCCAGTCGAGTCGTTACAATCATTAATGTGCTAATACCCTTGGGAAAGTTATGAATCTATCTATTCACCCTCAGCTATGGGTAAATAGCAGGACAGGCTGGGTTCTATAGCGTTAGACGGTATATGGTATAGGAGAAGGAAAAAACTACCTCGCCCGAGAGATAAAAGGTTTTGCGTAGGGGTCAATACCTGTCAGTCAGTAAAGTGCCATACGTGATACACGCTTGGGCGAGCATGGCTCGAAAGTGACATGACTGACTGGACAGAAGATTTTCCCGTAGTGGGTTGCCATTACTTTACGGTAAACTGGTTGCTAGCTAAGGCTATAGAACCCAATCTATCCTGTTATTTAACCCATAACTGGAGGGAAGAGTCGGATTATTACATTTCCTCAGGGTATTTGCGCGTAAGTGAATGCAAGAAATTAAACTGGAATTCGAACTCAGCTCTCCGATTTCTCGTTCCGAGCCGATTCCCACTGCACCACAACGCACATAAAATAGCAGGTTACATAAACCCGTAACGAAACAGCCCAAAACGGAGAGCGATGACGAGGTCTCGTCGATGGCCTATGCTCTACTGGGAGCGAGGTGCTAAGAGATGTTTTCCATTAAGTAGTAGGCGTTCATGGCTCTCCACAATTTTCTTTTCCTTCTTTCTTTATTTTTCTTTATTTTTATTTTTTTGTGAATTGTCATGTGCTATTGGGGGAAACAATAGAGTTATTTAATGCTGTCTTCTTCGCAGTTTGGAATTAATATTTTCTCTTCTCTTAGAGTGAATGTCACTCAAGACTAGAAAACCCAGTCTACCTTGCTATCATAGCTGGTAAGAGAAGAGGCAGAAGCATGCCTTTCACGATAGCATTATTGCGAAAGTTAACGTAACAAACTTGTCCAGAATTTGAACTAGGATTGATACACGTTAAACTACCCGCACATCTATCGCTTAGATTAGTATCCTCATTTTTATTGCTTTTATTATGTCTTTTCAGTGGTCCCCGCTATGTACGAATTTACTCGAGCTACTAGACTAGCAACTAGGTCCCACTCTTTTACAGTAAAACCGATAAAATGTAACCGCAATTTCTACTTTTATAGTTACTGTTTTCGTACTTCCCGCCTGTGGAATTCCCCTTCCGTATATTTGCTTCCCCGACAGCTACAATCTCCAAGAATTTAAATGTAAGGTCAATAGTCATCATCTATCTTACTGACTCGCATAATTTCTCTCAAGCTCTTTTCTCCATCTACCCCACTCCCATCACACTAGTATCCTCATCCTTCTATTACCCTCCTCCTGACACCTCCTATAACCTATTTATCTTTCTCATAACTTACTCTATGTAATCCCCTGCGTAACAGTGGCAATAAAACTGCCTTGCTTGGAATGAAACAATTAAAAAAAGTATGTACAATCCCACAGGTCGTTGATAAAGATGGCTGACTTGCCGTTAATGTACCTTTACTACGTCTATTATTTCATTGTTTTGTGATTTTTATTTTATAATTCAAAGACTTGTTGCGAACCAAATTACTAATATAACGTGCTTTATCTTCACTAGGTGTCCCGCTAAAATTGAGCTTAGTAAATAATACGAGTGTACTAATGCAAATCATTAGTACTGTGTTGTAAGTTTGGTCCTCACTCAAGACTTTTGATATCAGGGCTAGTGGCCAATAACTTTTCTGTTTATAATACAGAAATGTCTACTCAAACACACTAAATAAATAAATATAATGTCTGCATAAAAAAGAAATAGAGTCGGTTTAAAAAATCCATGAATCATTTTATATATATATATATATATCTTTGTTACGAAAATGTGTGTCATTCGGCAGGATATTTCTAACAAAAATTTATCGTAAATAATCAGGCCGGTAGAAATAAATAAATAATACTGTTTGATTATAAACAGAATATCTACTGAAATACGAGTATCGATCAAAAATAATAATATAATAATTTATATACATATGAAAAATTCATGGATTTCATTTTTTAATATGACATATTTTTATGACTTCAAATGTTACTTTTAGTGGATACCCGTATTTGAGCAGACGCTCCGTTTATTTAAACTACTATCCGCCAGTGCATTGAATATTGCTGCCATATCTGGTCGGGTGCTCCTGCTATCCACATTGGTGTCCTTGACAAATTCGAACGGAGAATCTGTAATGTGATAGATCCCGACTTGGTAGCTTGGATACAGTCACTTTCTCACCGGCGCAATGTGGCTTCCCCGTGTCTCTTCTACAAATATTTTCACGGCTTCTGCTCCAATGAACTTAGCTCACTGGTGCCCCCTATATATAAATTTACTCGAGCCACAAGATTAGCAACTAGGTTCCAACCTTATACTGTGAAACCAATAAATTTTAAACGCAAATTCTACTCTAACAGCTTCTTTTCTCGCACTTCCCGTCTGTGGAAATGTAAAGTCATCTCCTATCTCAATATCCTAACCAAAATTATTGGCGCAGTTCAATAACATTTTTGAGAATATATCAAACAAGTTCAACAATTCAAATATCTGGGAAGTGTTTTGACAGGGGAGGGAAAATGCGACATTGAAATCTGAAAACGTCTTGAGATAGCAAAGTGCTTTCCAAAAACAAAGTAAAGTATTAAGAAACAGAAATATTTCGTTATAAACAAAGAAAAGAATTCCGAACTGTTACGTAATATCAGTCCTCCTATATGACAATGAATGCTGGGCAATTTCGTCAACGACGAAGAGACTTGAAGCAACAGAATGTTGTTCCACAGGAGGATGCGGGGAGTACCATTAACCAAATATGTGAGTTTTAAGAAAATGGAAAGGAAAATAACATTTATAATTAATATCAGGGAGAGACAGTTGAAATTTCTAGGGCATATAATGAAGAAAGAGGGCTTCGAAAATCTTATATTCACATAACAGTTTGAAGGCAAGGACAAAGAAAAATGATGTATAATTTACTCAATGAACTTGAGTAAATGAATCGTGGAACAGGGTTTAAGAGAAATGACAAAAAGACAAAAGGGAGACTCGAATGCCAAAGTAGGCAAAGAGAGGGATGGTGAAACAGTTGGCAAATTCGGACTAGGAATCCGCAATGAGCGCGGAGAAAATGGGTTCAGTGGTGTACGGCGAATGACCAGGTATTAGCCAACATCTGGTTTAAAGATTACCCAAAGCGTATATGGACATAAAGAAGCCCAGAATAAAAAACAAAAAAACAAAACAAAAGTCGATTACAGAATTATCAGCAAGAGATTCGGAAATGCAGTTTTACAATGCAAAACATCTTTAAGTGGCGACTGGAAGCGATCACTTTCCAATGACATGTAAACTTTGAGTGAAACTGCGGAAATCGAACAGGCTGCGGCCATGATCGGGAAGAAAGTCTTAATATGACATTAACATTTGAATTAAACGTTTCTTGAAATTTTATTCTATGAGACTAGAATTTTGTTCACTTTTGGGATAAGAAGTGGAAATTTTTCCACTGATATAGTTTGATTCTTACCGTGGGGATACTTTTTATTTAATAAAACTATAGATGATCTAGGCAGGACGATGATCATTTTCTTCTTTTTCTATGTGCCGAGTCCTTTCAGAACGTAGGTGATCAAGACCTTCCACACCACCTATTCCTAGTGGTACTTAGCAGGCTTTCTCCTGTTACCCCACCGCTCTGCAGTCCACTTGCTCAAGCCCGTTAATCATGTTACGCACTGCTTTTCCTTGTCTCTCTTTCCCACTATCTGACCTATGAGTATCAGATTCTCTAATACCTCCTTCCTCAATTACATGTCCGAGGAACTTTAGCTGTCTTTTCCTGGTATTAGGTATTAGTTTCTTTTTCGTTTCCAACTTCTCCAAAACCTCATCGTTGCTCACATACTCATCATCCTTCTGTAGAATCACATTTCGGTTGCTTCCAGTCTCTTCTTCATCTTAGAGGAGATTGTCCAGCATTCACTGCCATATTGAAGAACAGATATCACATAGCAATCCAGTATTCTCTTCTTTGTTTCTAGCAAAATTTTCTTAAGTCTCAATACTCTACTTAGCTTCTGAAATTCATCCTTGGCCATGCCAATCCCCCTTCAAATCTCAGTGTCGCACTTTACGTCTTCTGTTAAAATACTTCTCATGTATTTAAATTTCTGTACTTGCTTGATTTTAGCATTCCTTCACCTGTAGTTGATATTTTGGGCTACTCTTTTTTTGACGACCATGCATTCGGTTTTTTTGTAGTTTATTTGTCGTCCTTTCTTTTCGCTTGCTTCAGCTACCTACCGTAGGGAGTCTTATCGTTTCCTTTCAGTGTCTGCTATCAGCACTTTATTATTTTCGCATCTTTTATTGTTGAGATTGTGGCCGTCGATGATGAATCCTGGTATGACTTCTAGGGCCCTCAGAATAGTCTCGCTGTACAAGTTGAATGGATCCAATGAAAAGCCGCATCCTTGTCTTACAACCTTTCTATCTTTTTATATCTGCTGAATTCGTTTCCTGTCTGTATGCAGGCGGTTTGTTGCCAGTAGAGGTTCTTGATTAGTCTAATGTCTTTTCTAAATATGTCTGGGTTAATGAGCATTTCTTTCATGTCCTTGTGGCGTACTTTGTCGAATGTCTTTGTGTAGTCTATAAAACACAAGTACACGTCTTTCTTCATTTGTATTGCCCTTTCTGATATCCTTCTAAACAAAAATATCGCGTTTCTTGCTCCGGTGTCCTTGACGAAACCGGAATGTCCTATCTTTGCCCTAATTCTACTGCACGCTCTATTCATCAGGAGTCGGATGATGAGTTTTGTTATGTGACTTATTAAGCTGATTTTTCGGTGGAGTTTATATTCGTTTGCACCTGTCTTCTTAGGCAGTGCTATGAAAATCGATCTGCTGGGATCTTCCGGTATCTCACCACTGTTATAGATTTCATTTGTTATTTCTGTAATTTTCTCTTTGCCGAAATCGTCTAAGGCTGTCAGTATCTCTATTACAATATCATCTGGTCCAACTACTTTGTTTCTATTCAGTTTAGCCATTGCAGTTTTCACTTCGGATTTTAATATTTCCGGTCCGTCAGTATTTCTTTTTTTTATTTCTATTGACGGTTGCTCCCGCTTGTCGTAGAAGTGATCTTTTATATGTTCTTTCCATCGGTGGAGTATTTCCTCTTTTTCGAATATGAGCTTTCCATCTTTGGAGTTTATACACCCTGTGGAGGAGCATATCCTTTGTCCTGTTAGTTTCCTTATTTTTTATGTATATCTCCTTTATTAGTCGTGCCCAATCCTTCTATTTCTGCATATTTGTTGTTGAGCCATTCATCTTTAAACTGTCTGCATTTGCTTCTTATTTCTTTGGGCAGTTTTCTGTATTCTGTTCCTTGTCTTGGCACCATTTTCTACCTCCTTTGTATCATGTCCAGAATCTCTTCAGTCATCTTCTTGTTTTTTCTTCTACGTATGATTTCCTTTAGAACAATGTTACTTGCTGATGTCACTACCGCTTCCTTTAGTTTGTCCCATTTCGAGTTTCCGTTTCCTATTTGTTTCTTGTATTCGTTTTTCACACTGGCAGTGCATTTTTCCTGCAAGCTGAGGTCATTCCTAAGTCTGTTGTGTTGCAGTCTGGGTGCTGCACTAGGCTTCTTCAGTCTCCAAAGTTTCATCCTTAGACTGATAGGTGGTCGCTTTTACAGTCGGCCCTTAGATGAGTTTTGCACTGAACAACATCATTCCTGTATCTTCTGTTTATATTTATCACCCGGTTCACACCCCACCCATGTCTATTGAACAGGTGTAGGGCTCATCCCTTGTTCCCTGTTTAGGGTGTGGTTTCCGGCTTTCTTTTTTCCAATCTTTTCACTGTTTTCTTTTTCTTTTTTTTTCAATTGGAGTAGATAGACTAAACTATCACCCGGTTCACACCCCACCCATGTCTATTGAACAGGTGTGGAGGCTCATCCCTTGTTCCCTGTTTAGGATGTGGTTTCCGGCTTTCTTTTTTTCCAATCTTTTCACTGTTTTCTTTTTCTTTTTTTTTTCAATTGGAGTAGATAGACTAAACTATCGCCCTGGTTCACACCCCACCCATGTCTATTGAACAGGTGTGGAGGCTCATCCCTTGTTCCCTGTTTAGGATGTGGTTTCCGGCTTTCTTTTTTCCAATCTTTTCACTGTTTTCTTTTTTCTTTTTTCTTTTTTTTTCAATTGGAGTAGATAGACTAAACTATCGCCCGGTTCACACCCCACCCATGTCTATTGAACAGGTGTGGAGGCTCATCCCTTGTTCCCTGTTTAGGATGTGGTTTCCGGCTTTCTTTTTTCCAATCTTTTCACTGTTTTCTTTTTCTTTTTCTTTTTTTTTTTAATTGGAGTAGATAGACTAAACTATCACCCTGGTTCACACCCCACCCATGTCTATTGAACAGGTGTGGAGGCTCATCCCTTGTTCCCTGTTTAGGATGTGGTTTCCGGCTTTCTTTTTTCCAATCTTTTCACTGTTTTCTTTTTCTTTTTTCTTTTTTTTTTCAATTGGAGTAGATAGACTAAACTATCGCCCGGTTCACACCCCACCCATGTCTATTGAACAGTTGTGGAGGCTCATCCCTTGTTCCCTGTTTAGGATGTGGTTTCCGGCTTTCTTTTTCCAATCTTTTCACTGTTTTCTTTTTCTTTTTTTCTTTTTTTTTTTCAATTGGAGTAGATAGACTAAACTATCACCCGGTTCACACCCCACCCATGTCTATTGAACAGGTGTGGAGGCTCATCCCTTGTTCCCTGTTTAGGATGTGGTTTCCGGCTTTCTTTTTTCCAATCTTTTCACTGTTTTCTTTTTTCTTTTTCTTTTTTTTTTTAATTGGAGTAGATAGACTAAACTATCGCCCGGTTCACACCCACCCATGTCTATTGAACAGGTTAAGAGGCTCATCCCTTGTTCCCTGTTTAGGATGGGTTTTCTGGCTTTCTTTTTTGAAATCTTTCACTCTTATGTAGCCCCCTGCGTATCAGTGGCGTTACCGCCTTGCTCGGGGTGAATTGATTAAAAAAATAAAATGTAATTGATGATCATCTTACTGTTTTCAGAAAATAGTGATGTCCAGGAGTAGCACTCAGAGAGACCTGACTATAATTCTCTATATGTGTTTTGTTAAACATGAAGGACACCGAATATTTTGTAATTTTTATTCTGCGTGTGTGTGTGCGTGTGTGTGTGTGCGCGCGCGCTTGTAGCGGGGGTTGGGGGTCCTTCTCCTTACAGTTTGCGTTTTTTATTGTTTAGGAAAAAATTTTGTGTTGAGAATTTGACCAAGAATAATACTGGAGCCATTTTTAATGGCGTTAAATTACCGTCGTGGTGCAGTAGATATCGGCTCGGAACAAGAAATCAAGGAGCCGAGTTCAAATTCCAGTTTAATTCCATGCATTCACTTACGCGCAAATACCTTTGGGAAAGGTATTAATCTGTCTCTTCCCTCCAGTGATGGGTTAAATAACAATACAAATTGGGTTCTATAGTCTTGGTCGGCAACCAGTCTACCACACAAAGTAATGGTAACCTACTGCGGGATAATCTTCTGCCCAGTCTTAATTTGACATTAAAATTTGAATTAAATGTTCCGTGAAGTTTTTATTTATTTATGAGACTGAGATTTTGTTTACTTTTGGGATAAGAGGTGGGATTTTTTTTTCCATTGATCTGATTTGAGCCTTACCGAGAGGGTACATTTTATTTAATAAAGCTATAGATGATCTGGGCCGGTCGATTATTTTACTGTTTTCAGAAAATAGTGATGTCCAGGAGTAGCACTCAGAGAGACCTGACTATAATTCTCTATATGTGTTTTGTTAAACATGAAGGACACCGAATATTTTGTGTTTTTTTTAATTTCGCTTGTGTGTATCCTTACAATTTTTTATGCTTAAGAACAAGATGTGTTGAGAATATGACCAAGGGTTTATTGTCTAGAGCGCTTTCGGGTAATACTGGGGCTGTTTTTAATATCGTTTAATTTTCGTGGTACTGAAGTTTGTTTGTAAATTTACCGCAAAAATTAAACTTACTTGAAAAACAAATGCATAACCTTCCTGGAGAGCTTTTGTGAGTGGATGACGGAGTAGGTTTTTGGGAGAGATAGCAAAAAAAAGACAAAAATTTATTAAACGTTACAAAGGATAAAAAATTATGGAAGGCCATGACCGCCAACGCTTTGAAGGAATGAAGAAGAAATAGAAAGAAAAGAAAGAAGTATTTTGATAAAATGACCCAGAATGCATTGCACCCAAAATAATTTTTTAGATTTATTTCAGTCAAACCCTATAATTAAACAACAAAACCCCTCCGTTACTATAACTCGCGTAATACAGGCTTACGACCACATTATGTTGAAACACCGCCCCCACCGTACAATCACCAAAGTTAAGCAACGTCGAACCTGATCAGTACCTAGATGGGTGACAGTTTGGTACTACCAGATGTAAGCTTGGCTGTGCAGTTGGTGCAATGGATACTGGCAGGGAATCGTTAATTGGAGAACCGAGTTATACTTCTAGTTGGGTTCATTATATTCACTTAGGCGAAGATTACCCTAGGGAAAGGGTATGAGTCCATCTAGTCTCCCCGCCCCCGCCAATTATGGGTTTAGTCGTAAAACTTGTATCACTTGTTATCTCCAAACAAATAGTAAATACAATTGCATATATGTATATATATTTCAATATCAATTAAGCCACAGAGGTTGATATGACGATAAACAAAAAAAAAAAATAACATTGAGAAATAATTGAGGACCAGTTGATACCACGATGTACTAAACTGACTCAGCAGACTGGATATACACTGACGAAGCGAGTAACAAAGAATTCTTAAATAAAATACCAACAGAAAAATTTTGAGTTTGAGCTTTGTTTAACGGCATATCAACCTCTGTGGGTTATTTAATGCCAAAAAAGTGGGGTTTAAGATATTTTTTTAATGTTCGGTTATAGTGAGAAGGTTGATTTAGTTAAATTTTAATAAAAGATTTTTTGTTTTTATTCTTTTTTTTATTTTAGAAAACTGAAAATATCTTCTAGTTTTGTATTGAAAATGTTTTGCTGAGAATAATTTTTTTTTCTTCAAAAATGTGTTATGGTAATAATTTTTTCTTCAAAAATATATTGTTGGCAATATATTTCCTTCAAAAATGTATATTTGTCTATAAAAGTCTATTTTTATGTATATATTTCTATAAAAGTGTATTTTTATACTTTTATAATGTTTTGACCCCAGTTTGGGGGTTAACTATTTGCCCATAGCTGAGACCTTAATAGGTGCTACCACCCCAGGTTAGGGTAAACCTGGAAACAACACCAATTAAGAGGTGGTTCCATGCTCCTCACAACCCCCCAATCAGAGGCCTTGCTGCCGGATGCAGTTTATCGTCATGCCCAGAACCATCAGCAGAAAGAACACTAATAATTAGAATCAAGACAACTGAAATGCCTTTGGCACAAAATGAGGTTGTATTATTTACGGTTTATCAACCCTTTGTGGGTTATTTAAAGAAACATATTTTAGATTATAATAATAATATTTTTTTTTTTGCAAGTGTTTTAACATTTTTATGAATAACATTTATTTTTGCAGATACAAGTCCTGCTATTTAATCTATATCTGGTAGAAGAATAGAGTCATACATTTTCCAATGGTAATTGCGCGTAAGTGAATGTTATGAACCCAAATGAAATTCGAACTCGGTTCTCTGATTTTGGAAGTGAAATTCATGTTGAGTAAATATAGCGCCAATATACCTTGGCATCTATTCACAGTTTAATGTCTTGATCCCTTTTATTTATTTATTCATTTTCATCAGATCTTAGATCTGACAGGTAGAACTTGTCAATCTATGCGTTTCTTTTGATTTTCGGTAATTTGGTATAATTCTTAATTTAAGGTGCGATAAACAAATGATTTATTTGAGTACAATTTGAACATCATTGTTATTTTTGAAATCATACAATCAAAGCAATAATATATATATATATATATATATATATATATATATATATATATAAACTACTTGACTTGTGGTCAATGTACGAAAGAAATAAATAAACACGATTAATATATGTTGCTTGTCAGATATCGTAATCTTCCGAAACACAAGAACTCACGAGAAACATTTCGAGTTTTGAGTCACTCTTATATACCAAATACAAGTGCCGGTAAAACTGAATTATTTTTTTTAATTTTCCACTCGACACAGCGTTTATTTGGTGTGGTACACTTTTTTTTTTAATTTCCTTTATCTTGTATTTGGCACATACCAAGAGAAATTGGGAAAATTTACTTTCAAAGAGATCTTTAAATAGTCTAGTATCAAAAGGATCAGCATATAAATTTGATTTGAAGCAAATTTACAACATATTCATATACAGTGATGTGAAAACATGTATTTGGACAGTAAAAAAAACAGATTTAGAATCATGTATTGAAAGAAAAGCATTGTCTAAAGCTCACAATATATTCGTAAAACAATTATAAATGCAAATATAAATTATTTGACACGTATGTATATTTTATATACAAATTATTAAAACAGGTAGTGAAAAAAGTAATTGGACAGAATATAAATTATGCTTTAAATGTGTTTAATATTTAGTTGGTCCTCCTTCATTTGCAGCCACAGCTCTCAGTCTGTTCCTGTAACTCTCTACAAGCGCCTGGCATGATTTGGTGGGAATTTTAGCCCACTCTTCTTCTGCAAAAACTTACAAGTCAATGAGGTTCTTTGGTCGCCTTTCACGGATCTGATTCTTCAGTGTTTTCCAAAAATTCTCTATTGAATTCCGGCAATTGGCTGGGCCATGTCAACACGTTGATGTTATTGTTTTGAAGCCGTGCACGTGTTGCTTCGGCTGTATCTTTTGCATTATTATCCTGTTGAAAAACCTAATCTGGTCTAAGTTTTAATTTTTCAACTGATGACTGCAATCAATCTTCTAAAATCTGAATATATTTGGCTGCATTCATTGTGCCCTCAATAATTTTCAGTTGTCCTGTACAATTATATGCAAAGCATCCCCAAACCATAATGCTTCCGCCTCCGTGCTTCACGGTGGGTTTGGTGTTCTTTTGATTGAAGGCTGTTCCATCCATTCTTCAAACATGTGTAGCATCGTTGTGGCCATAACTTTCAATCTTGCTTTCCTCAGATCATAAAATGTGCTTATAATAGTCATCATGCTTTTGTAAATTAGTTTTGGCAAAGTCAAGCCTGGATTTTAAATGACGTTTTTTTAGCAATGGGGTTTTGTGAAGAGTGCGAGATTTTAATTGTTGTCGGTGAAGTTCAGAACTTATGGTCCTCTTGCATACGTGAGATCCTGCATTGCTGAGATCTTTTTAAAGTTCTCTCCAAGTCACAAAAGGATCATTTTTTACGCGCCGTATTATATTTTTCGTGAACATTTTTGTGATATTTTGCGCGATGCACCTGTTCTTGACATATTTTCACAAGTACCGAAGGCTTTCCATTTCTTAATTATGTACCCAACAGTGCTCACAGATACACATAGGTCTTTAGAAATATTACGATAGCTTTTTTTTCTTTATGTGCAGAAATAATTCGATCTTTAAGATCTTTCGACAGCTCTCCTTGCTTTGGCATCCTGCAGTACTGTTAGTGCGACGTCTTGGGAGGAAATGACCATCAACATCTTTAAGTAATGTCGTCCTAGACTATTCCATAAATTTCTAACACATTCAAGCATGAAATATACTCAAAACATTAATTTTAAACATAATTTCGGAACTGTCCAAATACTTTTTAAACTACCTGTTTTAATAATTTGTAGATAATATATATATATATACGTGTCAAATAATTTATTTTAGCTGTTTATTTGCATTTATAATTGTTTTACGAATATATTGTGAGCTTCAGACAATGCTTTTCTTTCAATATATGATTCTAAATCCATTTTTTACTGTCCAAATACTTGTTTCACCTCACTGTGTCTACTATTCGCCGCTATGTTGGCTGGGGCTTCATAATATACCTACTGCATCTCTGCGGAGAGGTACCACCCACTCAATGAGGCGTCATGGGTATGACGATACATCTGGATCCTGGGTTTGATTATAAACTGCATCCAGCAGCAAGGCCTCTAATTGGGAAATTTTGACAAGCATAGAGCCATCTCTTAATTGCTGTTGTTCCTCGGTTCACCCTGACCCAGGGTGGTAGCATCTGTTAGGGTCTCAGCTATGGGCAAATAGTTAATCCCTAAACTGGGGTCAAAATACTATAAAAGTATAAAAATATATTTTTATAATGAAAATTATAGCAATACTTTTATGGAGAAAAAATATTACTAGCAATACATGAAATCAAAACATATGAGCAGCATGAAGAAAAAATATTACCAACAATACATCTTTAAAGAAAAATTTTTCACAGCAATATATTAATGAATAAAAAATATATATATATAGCAGTAATACATCTGATTATCTACAAAACTCTCTTTACAAAACAATGTTAATGAAACCTGATCTACCAATTGATTCCTTACGAAGAATACATATTCTATTGGCTTACGGCCTATCACGTTGAATACACCGGTTCTCGCTCGATCACTGAAGTTTAAGCAACGTTAAACCTGGTAAGTACTTAGATGGGTGACCGCTTGGGAATATCAGGTGCTCTAAGCGTTTAGTGACGGATGTGCGTTGTGGTGCAGTAGATATCGGTTCGGAAAGAGAAATCGGTGAGCCGAGTTCGAATTCCAGTTGAATACCCTGCATTCACTTAAGCACTGGTACCCTTGGGAAAAGTATTAATCCGTCCCTTTAACCCACCAGTTATGGGTTAAATTACAAGGGTAAGACTTGTGGACCCTGCCCTTAAAAACAAATCCCAATGAATCTTGATACTCGGAAAAAAAAAGTATTACTAAACACAAAACTTATATAAAAAACAACAATAAATTATTGAAAAAAAAAAGGGTATTACCAGCAATAAATAAATGAAATTTAGTTGGCAATAAATGACCCGCCGAGGTTGATATGCCATAAAAACAAACCAACCAACCAACATATTCTATTTATACAAACCTGTTGTAAAGATCTTTGCATTAAATAACCCATTGAGGTTGTTACACCGTTGAACCAATCTACCATTCATCCATATTGCTACCACATATAGTTCAGAGCTCTTGCTGTATATTTAGAGATTGTGGATGAAATCCAAAAAAGAATCAGAAATATTATTGATCCTGATATAGCATCTCGGATTCAGTCACTTTCCCACCGTCGTAGCTTAACTTTCCTGTGCGTTTTCTATAAATACATTAATGGTAATTGTTCAGATCAGATCTTCACTTCGGTACCGAGACTTTATGAATTTAAGCGCAGTACCTGATTATCGGCAAGGTACCATCAATTCACATTTGAAATGGCTAGATGTAACCGTAAGTCCTATGCTGTTTCTTTTCTCTCACTTCTTGCTTGTGGAACTCTCCTTCAGCTCCAAGCTTTTCAGTCAACTTTGAACGTCAAAAATTTCAATGAAATGTCAATCGTTATATACACACATGCTAGGTTTTCCTATCTTGCCCTTTTATTTAGACATGTGTAGAAATGAAAGAGGACCCATGACTCACTCAACTGTAACAGTTTCAAATAAACGCACGCTCTCCAAATGCCATTTGAACACACTGATTCTATACCCTGTGCGATTAGGATAACAGCATCTACAAAATATTAGTATGACAATGTAAGCCATTAGGGTCACATGCTGTAGCAGATAGTGGTGTGTCTTGGGCAACCCCCTCTCCAGGCTGGTTTGAATTCACAGTTTTCCTTCCACTACATTGGTTGCCAACCAAGTCTATAGAGGCTAGTATTTTTTTTTTATTTAATCATATCACCCCGAGCAAGGCGGTAACGCCACTGAAGCGCAGGGGGCTACATAGGAGTGAAAAGATTGGAAAAGATAAAGCCGGAAACCACATCCTAAACAGGGAACAAGGGATGAGCCTCTTAACCTGTTCAATAGACGTGGGTGGAGTGTGAACCGGGCGATAGTTTAGTCTATCTACTCCATCCTGTTATTTACATATAGATGGGGAAGAGGGAGGGATTCATATTTACATATGGAGGGGGAGAAGAGAGGTATTCATACCTTTCATAAGAGTATTTGCTTGTAAGTGAATGCTACGAACACGAGTGGAATTCGAACTTCTCCGATTTCTCATTCTGAGTAGTTATCCATTACACCACCCCACATGCGATACCCGCTTAATTCTCGTCAAAACTGACAGCATTGTTTCCGAGTAACTGCTAAAGAATTAGTATTAGATTGTATAGGTCAGTACTATCTGGTTTGAATATCGAAAGCCAGTCTTTATTTCAGATACGTATGAACTGGAATGCTAACACCTTAGACACCTTTCATATTCCACGTCGGAATCCCAATTGTGCAAGTTTTTTTTTAATTTTTTTTTTATGTGAGACCTTTGTCAGCAAGTACTAAGAGGTCGATCAAGTGCTTTTCTTTTGTGCAAAAAGTTAGTACCGATTCAACGCTTTTCTAAAAAATATCTTCCGTTCTCTATTCAATTTTTATTGTTTTTCTTATTGCTTTAGCTATTATCACACCTATTCACTCTTACTTCTCTCAATATTATTATTATCAGTATTATTGCGTGAGAGAGCAGCACGCCAAAAAAGTGACGCTGGTATACAAATATTCGACGCCCAATATACCCACCATTCTGATCAGGGTATACCAAACATATACAGCCACATGTGAACGATATTATAACAGGTTTTGCTAAAAGCTGGTGATGTTCAGTTAGAAATACTTTCAGATTGGGTAACTCAGTCCGCTCAAATGGTCTTCGATTAAATGCGTTCCTAGGTATCTAGACGTGATTCTCAAATTGCCTTGGCTGCTCACGCGTCAAGAAAAAAATCTTGACACCTTCCAACTATAACCCTCTCACACTTGGAGTATGGATAAAATCAGGATAGTTCGACTCAGTGGAAGTAGCATGTCGTATATTATTATTATTATTATTATTATTATTATTATTATTATTATAACGAAAAATAAGAAACTTGCTTATTAATTGATATGGCTTGTCCCGCGGATCGTAACATAGCAACCAAGATATTCGAATAACTGCCAAAATATAAAGACCTGAAAATTGAAATAGAGAAAATATGGAAATTGAAAACAAGTATCGTACCAGTGATAGTGGGTGCACTTGGAATGATAAAAAATGGAACAAAAATACATTGAAAGAATCCCTAGCTTAAGAGATATACAAAAATTATTTTGTTAAGTACAGCTCACACACTAAGAAGAACATTGTGTATGTAACGCTAGGGATGTTAGAGAGGTAAGAAAAAACATGAAATGGACTCATAACAACACACCACTACCTGCCTTAGGTCTTCCTGCAGACTTGATAGGTAGTGTGACTGTAGCAGAAACCGATTTATAATGAAAAATGGAATAATAATAATAATAATAATAATAATAATAATAATAATAATTATTATTATTATTATTATTATTATGTCATTTTTTCATCATATTTCGATTTCTGCTTTGGTCTCACTACCAACCAAGTCTGCAGGGAGACCTAAGGCAGGTCGTGGCGTGTTGTTATGACTCCATTTCATGTTTTTCTATCTTCCCTAGCATTACATAGATAAAGTTTTCCTTAGTGTGTGGGCTGTACTTAATAAGACAATTTTTTGTATATCTCTTAAGCTAGGGTTTCCAGGGATTCTTTCAATGTGTTGTTTTGTTCCTTTTTTTATCATTCCAAGTGCACCTACTATCACTGGCACAACTCTTGTTTTCAATTCCCACATTTTTTCTATTTCAATTTCCAGGTCTTTATATTTTGACAGTTTTTCAAATTCCTTGATTGCTAATTATTATTATTATTATTATTTTAATGGCTACTCGAATTCGAGTATATCCGTCTGCTAGGGTGGCGAAATCCTTGTTGCAGACACCGAACAAGGCACATTTGTAATTTGAACTGCAATTATGTGGAGGAGACTTTAGTTAGTTTCTAAGAGCGAGCACAGAATTTGGTAATTGAACAGGACATGCAACTTCTTGTTAGCACAGCCAACGACTTATATATATATATATATATGTTTAATTGTAACAATGTTTACGGCTAAGGCTGTTGTTTTTTCAGTGATTTTACTGATAAAATGTATTTTGGCAAGCAGGATTTTTTTCGCAAAGTGCTCGATATCGGGGATAGAGCGTTGATAAGTAAAAAAAAAAAGAGTAGATTCATGCCGACTTTGAAGTTTCTTGAGGAAACCGGCCCTGAAGAGTGTGAACATCATAACGGTGTCCCCACGAAACTTTCAAGTCGGCATAAACCCGCTCCGTTAAAGTGATGAAGTCTTTGTGCTTATAATGTGTATGTATATATATATATATATATATATATATGTGTGTGTGTGTGTGTGTGTGTGCATACATACATATATCAGTATTTACTGTGAACTACATCATGTGTGTGTGTGTGTGTGTGTGTGTGTGTGTGTGTGTGTGTGTTTTATACTGCCCAAGACTTGTATTGGAACTGGTAGTTGTTTTTTATTTTGTTTTAAATCCATTTTATACCGTGTTTTATTTCATAGAGAGTCCTGGGTATGAGGGCAAACTACATCCGAGGGCAAGGCCTATGATTTCTGAGATTTGAGGAGCGTGAAATCGCTTCTTAATTGCTGTTGTCGCCATGGCCTTCCTGATCTGCAGTGTTAGCACCAGTTAGGGTCCCAGCTATAAGCAAATAGTGAACACCAAACAAAATCAAAACACTATGAAAGTATAAAAATATATTTTTGTTGTATAATTACCGGCAAAAATTACCAACAATACCTTTTTATAGTAAAATTACCAGCAATACAATATTATAGCAGTGTCACAAACAATAGATTTTATTTGTAGTTGAAGATATGCAATTACGATCAAAATAATTTTAGCTGAAGCCATAAAATTGGGTTCAAAATATTTAGACTTCGATATTAAATAACCCATAGAGGTGTTGATATGCCGCTAAACAAAACAAAAACTTTCATAGTGTTTGCTCATGTCCAAGGTCTTAACGCGCGATTCGTTTTCAATTCAACTTAGCAACCCGAAATACTGACCACAAAGAAATAGTTCTTATTCATCTTGCATTGACAGAGAAAGGAGAAGTTATTAATTTATGCATAAATGAATATATACAGATATACTCACAGGTAATCACATCTGTAACATCTGTAACATCTGTAACGATAGTAACAAATAAATCACTAAGTAACCTCTGGCCCTTAAGTACTAGAATATGTAAGATTATGAAAACAAAATAATTAATAATAAAAGAAAAATTAAAAGTTAAGTAATGAAATTACTTTAAAATAAAGATAAGAATAGTAATTCACAAAAAATAAACAAAAAGCGAGATTATAAAAAATAGTCAAACAAATATGAAACTCCCATCATGCAACGAAACATGGGTTTTTGCCACCCAAGTTCCTGGCACCTGAAGAAGGCCGAAACAAACGAAACGTCATTTGTAATCTTTCCTTTTAATTTTTTAAGAATTCTTTAAAAACAGAATTTCGACTTTCAGAAAAACGTGACAGATATTAATTATTTCTCTGCTGGTCGAAAATTGGAATTCAGTTGAACATTGAATTAAGCCAGCGTGGTTGTTTGATGGTACAGAAATTTGATCTAAACAGCAGTTTAGGCTGTTATATTTGGGTCGACAAAAACAATAGAGATAAATGAAATAATGACTTTGATAAGGAGGATTTTGGAGGAGTTTAAATATCGAGACGTGTTTGTTTACTAATGGTGAAATATGAATCTGGCGTAAGTTATATGCCCGTTTAATGTCGGAGGTCACATGATCTATGGCTGTAGCAACAGACACTCATGTTAAGTGCGTGGCGACCTAGCTTATAACCACCTGTCTTCTATATAAGCACGTCGTAATGCTAACTTAACAGAGTCGTCTCACAACCGGAGAAGCATACAGGCCGTGTGTCATCGGGTTTCTTCGATGAGAGGCGGGTGCTGACAAGAGAGACCAAAGAGCGAGTCACCCCCCCCCCCCCCGCTGGAGTAAGGTTGTGGAGAGAGCAGGACGGCGATCGTAAAAGAACACAGACGTATGTGGGATCGGAACTCTCTCAAGTGTGCGGACAAGTTAGAAACAAGAACTTTGAGAAATATTATCGTTGTAACAGTCGCATTGAAAAACCGCTGAGTATATGAAACTTTGCATTCGCTGCTAGCACAACAACTATTGGGATTACATCCCCCTTTCCGAACCCTTGCAATACACATGGCCCCAGCATTTTATTTGAGAATTGACTCCGTCGAAAATGTCTGAAGAACATTGTTGAATAGAGTTATATATCTTCTGAAACGAATCAACAAGAAGTGACCTATACCCTCCTCTCTCTCTCTCTCTCTCTCTCTATCTCTTTATCTCTCTCTCTCTGTCTAGACTAGTGTGTGAGTTGTTATGCTAGAAATTTTTACTTTCTGTAACTTTTTTCTTTTTTATTCTTTTCTTGTACATAAAAGACATTAACAGTGCAACTACCAAACAGTTGTTTGTTCGGCTTTCTACGGACATATTTTTCTTTCATTTTGCAGTATTTTAAATGTTTAATACATGTGTCTACATCTTCAGTCCACGAACGACCAACTCGTCTGCTTTATGGGTCTAATAATCACAACGTAGGCAGGAAGCAGATTTAAACCAGTGAGCCAGTGGACTGACCTATGGATGCTCAAGGACCTAGGGGCTTTTAGTTTTAAATGCCAACTGAAGTAGAAAATTTTCTCTCTTTACCTTCGATGGTCAAACGAAGCAGATGTTCCGGGGACAGCGTTCTAAAATACCAAGTGACATCCACCAGATAAGCAGATACTTTTCATCTTTGAACATTGAAATATACAAAAAAATTTTCTGAAATGTATGATAAAGCATTTTATCGTTTTTATGTTACTTTTTGTATGTGATTTGCTTGTAAATTTCCTAGTGTCGTTTTAACCGCCAAAAGCACATACCCACGTTATATATATATAAAGAATGTGCATTCAGACAAGGCCAACGTATTATCAGTACAATAATAGCCCATCGATACCATTATTTGTTTAAGTATGTAAAAGGGCT
Organism: Ascarosepion bandense; assembly: GCA_037127315.1. Classification (NCBI taxonomy): domain Eukaryota; kingdom Metazoa; phylum Mollusca; class Cephalopoda; order Sepiida; family Sepiidae; genus Ascarosepion; species Ascarosepion bandense. The sequence continues at coordinate 135,352 of JBBBDQ010000137.1, forward strand.
GTTTTGAAAGTCTCTATTCTAAATTATTAACAGAACTCTAACATCGATCGCTTTATTGGTATAATACAAAATTTTTTAAAAAATGGCTTTTCAGAAAGCATTTCGACTAATATATTCTGTGGCCTTCTTCAAATGCATGTTACATCCCATTCTTTTCAGAAAATTTCATCATAATTATTATTCTTCACAAGAACTTAGCTTTCAGTCCTGCGATTCAGTTAGATCGAGGTTTTCTAAAAAGAAAAGAGATTAAAAAGAAAATAAAAATAACACAGATACTTTCGAAGGCGAGTAGCTACATTATACACTGAATACATTATAACTATTATAATATATTCAGTGTATAATACATTATACACTGAAGTGCGTCTGAAGAAAAAAAAGTTGTAAAAATAAAAAGAATAGGATCCAAAATGAATTAGAAAAAGTCAATAATGAAGAGGTTCCGAAAAGTTTTAGGAACGTAAGTTACTCTGACATAAGGCCAACAGATAAGCGCACCCAATGGAGATGGAACTCACTATGAGAGGAATAGTTTTCGAAACAACAGAAGAGCCTTGAAAAATAGGGCGATGACAATCTGTCTTTTCAGAAGACAAGCAAACATTGTCTTTTAACAACGAATTAAACTTTGAAGTAAACCATTTTAAAAATAATGACATTTGTCAAGAACTTCTCAAATTGAAATAATGTTTCTTCTACTAAAATGGTGACTGCAAATGAAACTGCAAATATTGGCCGTTTCAGTAGTGATTCTTGAACCAGAAGCTGTTGGCCTCTTGGAAGAAAATTTAAAATCTAACTAAAAGAAAAAATATCTTAACCAGAAGAAGAATTAAAGAGGGATTTCCATAATAATATAACTTAATAAGATCACTAGGTTTACGTTCATGCTAATTCATGTAGCAATGATTCGATTCGCACATTTGGGCGAGGGCTGCCTAGTCTTCATTTTCCAGTTTCAATAGAGTCTAAAAGCGTCTCCAAGTCCTTGTGGGTGACAAATTATTTTCCACCCTTCAACCTTTCACTTACAAGCGGAATATAGCAACCCTCTCACTGCTCTATCGCTACTTCCAATGAAAGTGCTCGGACAAAGATTATTCCTTGGTTCCGCCAGTTCTAACCTTTACGGCTATGACTCACCATGCCACTCACGATGTAGAAAACCACCCACATTCTCCTTTGTATTCAGTTAATGCAAAGTAAGTTCCATTCGAACAGTTTCTTCTCGCCAACCAATGCTCGGTGGAATAAACGCCTAAGAGGATGCTTACCCGATCTCTACAATCTTAAACTGTTAAAGTCTAGGGTTAACCATTATCTTCCCCTCTTATCCGCATGAACTGCCTCTTAATGTAACTCTCCACTTCGTGTGGCCTCCGAAGTTATTTAGTACAAAGTGACCTTACTGTAGAAAATAAAATTGTGTTTTTGCGGATCGTGAAAAAAAAAATCAATATTGATAAAGAGAGGGGAAAAAAATTAAAAGATTATAAACTTCCGGCTTGCCGATTAAACTTCCGGTGTAGAGACGATTAAATTTTTTTATTGAATTTTTTAATAGACCAATTACAGTTAATGAAATTTTGTTTTCTTATTTTGTAGGTGAAAAGTGGAGCATTTTTATTAATAGAAACAAAATTATTATTTTTAATAAAGGATAGATTTACACAGTGAAATGTCAGAATATATATGTTTTGATATTATCTGTAGATTTCACTATCAATGAAGAGTCTTTGAACCTATCAATAACGGATACGAGGTCATGATACGTATACAAAATATACAAACAAAAAGACAAGTGTATTATGAAGTATTTTCCAGCCTGTAAAGCACATTCATTAGTGAAACGTATCCTTAGTTTACAAGAGCACAAAAATGATTGATAGCTTTTGTCACAGACACAAATTTACTGTATCGGTCAATTCTTCAGTAAAGGTTATCCTGTACCTAGTATAATCGAATTCGACGCATAGATATTCTATTAGCAAATATGATGTAGATTCTTACAGCTGCTACTACTACTATTAAAACAGCAATATTGCCCCAAGAACACTTTCATCAGATGACGACCTTGTGTTGGGGCATAGCTTAGATGCAGAAGCATTATTACGACTCAACTTTGGCGCTTCTGTAGAACCACTAGATTTTATTAGTTTTCTTTTACAATAGAGAAAGGTGAAATTCAACCTCTGTCAGTGAGGTATATAATATATTATATTAAATATATTTCCTTTTTTATGATGACTACAATCCAAGTTTAGTTGGATTAGTCGAGATCGAGTTGGCCAAAAAACCTTAGTATCCGACTTCGATAGGAAATATATTAGTCGCCCAGTCATATCTAATACATTGCAAATCAGTTTTACCAGTTTATATTGGTATGAAAAGTCAGTAGTTTCTTCAGAAGAAATTGTAAATTCAACATTATTTTTTAGATCAACAAATTAGATCATAAAGTCAAGAAGGATACACACATCTTTTATATACTAAATCCAATAAACTATTTCAAACCCAACGTAGTGCCAAACGAATATATAAGAGTTTGAGTTTTGTTTAACGGCATATCAACCTCTGTGGGTTATTTAATGCCAAAAAGGTGTGGTTTTTAGGCATTTTTAAAAATCTTCGGTTATAGTGAGAAGGTTGATTTAGTGAGATTTTGATGTATTTTTTTATTTTTTATTTTAGAAAACTGAAAATGTCTTTTTGTTTTGTATTAAAAATGTATTGCTGGTAATAATTTTTTTTTCTTCAGAAATGTATTGTTGGCACTATTTTTCCTTAAAAATGTCCATTTTTCTATTAAAGTGTATTTTATGTATATATTTCTATAAAAGTCTATTTTTATACTTGCATAGTGTCCTGACCCCAGTTTGGAGGTTAACTATTTGCTCATAGCTTGGACCCTAACAGGTATTACCAGTCCGGGTCAGGGTGGATCTTGGAACAACAGCAATGAAGAGGTGGTTCCATGCTCTTCACAACCTTCAAATCAGAGGCCTTGCTGCGGGATGCAGTTTATCGTCATGCACAGGACCGAATATATACGAAAAATATATACCAAACAAATAAATCAATGAATATAGTATACAACTGAATAAAATAATGAATATATAAATAAAATAGACAATCGAAATACCACGATCATAAATATTCCAAATCATTAACTAAAAATGAATGAAGACCACAGAATCCCCCAGTGACATATATATATATATATATATATATATATATATATTGTCATCCGCAGACAGATCTGTTTCGCCGTATCACAGCTCATCAGTACGGTTAGACTCCGATTGCTTTTTTACCCGAAATGGCGTCAGTCGACGACTCTACCCCTGGACTATGGGCGTTCGGTGGAAGTAGGCAGACTTTTTAGCGCATATCATTATACGCGCCTAATAGCTAGCGCGCTCTAATTCATTTCACTGAATGAGCGATTATATATATATATATATATATATACAGAGCCCCCTTAAGTAGTAGTGACATATTGTCAGACGATCGCTACAGGCGTGAACATGAGTCAGTGTTGAATCCTATGGCCACATTGTCTATATGTGTATATGTGTACGTTTGCTTTTAAGATTGTTTCGAGAATGTTAGTAATACGCAGTGAAAATATTATGACAACATATTTATGCAAATGTTCACCCAATCAGTCAGTCAAGTGCCATACGTGATACACGCTTGGACGATCATGTATCCCGCAGTAGGTTGCCATTTATTTCTGTGGTAGACTGGTTGCCAACTAAGGCTATAGAATCCAATCTGTCCTGTTATTTAACCGATAACTGGAGGGAAGAGACTGATTAATACCTTTTCCAAGAGTATTTGTGCGTGAGTGAATACAAGGAATTTAACTGGAATTCGAACTCGGCTTCCTGATTTCTCGTTTCGATTCGATATCCTCTGCACCACAACAACGCTTCCCTCCAATCAATCCTGCCCATATACAAGTCTACCATCCGCCCGTGCATTGAGTATTGCTGCCATATCTGGTCCGGTGCTCCTACTATCCACTTAGGCGTCCTCGACCGAATCCAACGGAGAATCTGTAATGTGATCGATCCCGACTTGGCAGCTAGGATACAGTAGCTTTCTCACCGACGCAGTGTGGCTTCCCTGTGTTTCTTCTACAAATACTTTCACTGCTTCTGCTCCGATGAACTTAGCTCACTAGCACCCCCTATATACAAATTTCCTCGAGCCAGAAGATTAGCAACTAGGTCCCACCCTTTTAATGTGAAACCAATAAATTTTAAACGCAAATTCTACTCTAATAGCTTCTTTTCTCGCACTTCCCGCCTGTGGAATTCTCTTCCGCATACTTGCTTTCCTGACAGTTACAATCCCCAATAATTTAAGTGTAAAGTCAATAGTCTTCTCCTGTCATTTTCTACATCCACCCCACTCTCTTCCTGACACCCCCTGCAACCTCTTACTTCTCATAACAATCCTCCTCGTTCACTCTACTCTCATCAGTAATCTCTTCTCTCTCCTACTCTTTTCCTGATAGCCCCTACAACCTCTCACTCCTCATTTCTATGTAACCCCCTGCACAACAGGGGCAGTAAAATGCCTTGCTTGGAGCGACACGATTATACAAAAATAAAAATAAAAACGTTTTAGGTAATATAGCCCAATCCTCTACAGTTTGAATTCCTAACTAAAGCTACAGAGCCAAGTCTGTCTTGGTATTTACTGGGAGCTTGAAGGAAAAGAGATGGCCTCATACATTACTCGAGGGCATTTGCGTGTCAGAAAATCGACTGAAATTCGAACTCGGATTTCTCATTACGATGCCGCCATCCATTCCACCACCACACATCTATTTACTAGATTCATTCAGTTAAGTGATACATGCTTAGGCGATCATGCCCCGAAAGTAGGTTTTCCCGTAGTAGGTTGCCATTACTTTTTGCGGTAGACTGGTTGCTAAACAAGGATATGAAACTAAATCAATCCTGCTATTTAAACCATAGCTGGAGGGAATAGAGACGGATTAATAACTTTCCAAAGGGTATTTGCTTGTAAGTGAATGCAACGAATTCAACTGGAATTCGAACATGGCTTTAGTATTGTAAATCTATGAGGTAATATTTCCTTTATGAATGACAAATTACTAAATTGAACGAGTCGATATCAAACTACACCACAACGCAGTAACTTAACGTTAACTTAAAACCTTTATTAGTATTGTAAATCTATGGAGTAATATTTCCTTTATGAATGACAAATTAGTAAATTGAATGAGCCGATATCCACTACACCACAACGTACATCAGCTAGTTTACTAGATTTTACATTTACTAGATTCTTCCACTTAAATAATTTTACATTAAAAGATTTATACTTTTCTCGGAATGGCGTCATCACTCATCTCAGAGATTTTTTTCATTTTTATCAGAAGTTGTTGAAATGGAGGTCAAGAAGTGCATAACCAATCCTGTTGCACAACATTACACGCTTTTTGATTTGTTGGTTTCGTCTTGAATCGACCTTTTGAAATATTGAACATTACCCTTTTGCGTTTATTTCTATTTTTTTCAGTGACAAGTGTCTTGTTTAGACGTCATCCTTCAGCAACGAAAACATTACAGCTTTAACTGTTTGTCATAAATTGTTACACAAATTGTCATGAGGAATTCTGAAAAAAAAATACATCGTTACTTTGACACTTGTAAGAACCTAGTCATAACGAATAAACCTGTTGCTCGTCTTCGTGAACTTTTATCTCAGGTCAACGAAACGTACTTATAATTTCTCGAATTATTTTATTTTCTTTTTAATGTCATGTTCCTTCATAATATTGGCGTTCATGACTCTCTACAGATTCCTTTTCTTTATTAACTTCGGATTACCATACATTCTTAGGAAAGATAGTGAGGTGGTTTCATGTTGCATTCTCAACGAGTTCGAATTTTAAAATTGTCATTCTCCTAGACTGGCTGTCACTCCAGCCCAGTTTAGTCTGCTATTTGATCACTTACCTGGAAGAAGAAATGAACTGACCCCTTTCTGAATATTTGTGTGAAAGTGAACGCAACAGAAGAATTATTTTCGCCGTCCAACCTCTCTCTCAAAGGCGAGATGTAGCAAGTCTCTCACTGCTCTCTATCACTCCTTCCATGAAAGTTCTCAGACGAACTAGATTCCTTGCTTACGCCAAGTCTAACCTTCACGGCTAGGACCCGCCATACCGCTTACACAGTAGCAAATCATCCACATTTCCTCCGTATTCCATCGGAGGGAAGTAACTTTCGCTCAGATTATTCCCGCGAACCACTACCCTGTGAAACAGACTGTCAAGAGAATGTTTCCCTGACCACTGCAATCTTAACCTGTTCAAGTCTAGAGTTAGAAGTCGATTCGTCGTTCGCAGATTGCGGCTGCCGGATGAATTAACGTATCATTCCATTTGGCATATTAACAAGAGAATGGCCGACGTACATCGATTCGATATGGAAATACAGCAAGAATAATAAGCTATCGTCGGCTTCTTAGTAAAAGAAAATGAGCGTCGTTTATGCGTTTTTACGGCATCGCTCATCGGCTAACATGTGATGGCTTTGTGTTTAATGTATTGTAAAAGAGGGTAATAGTTTGATGGTACAACACCTGATGTAGGCAAACAGTCTGTTATCGGAACTAATCCAAAATGACAGAGAATGGCTATGAAACAATTTGATTCTATCTAACGCTACTTCCATAGAAAGTGCTCGGACTAGCTAGATACCTTAGTTACGCCAGGTCTAACTTTCACGGCTAGGACCCGCCATACCGCTTACACAGTAGCAAATCATCCACATTTCCCTCGTATTCCATCGGAGGGAAGTAGTTCCGCTCAGATTCTTCACGCAAATCACTACCCTGTGAAAGAGACTGTCAAAAGAATGTTTTCCTGCTCACTACAATCTTAACCTGTTCAAGTCTGGAGTTAACCGTTCTTCTTCTTCTATGTGCTCTGTTCTTTCAGGACGTAGGTGATCATGGCTTTCTACGTTTCCCTATCCCTGGTGGCTCTTAACACGCCTTCTCCTGTTAATGTATTGTGAAAGAGGCTAATAGTTTGATGGTACGAGACTTGATGTAGGCAACTAAAAAAAAAAAATAACAGAGAATGGCTATGAAACAATTTGATTCTATCTAACGTTACTTCCATAGAAAGTGCTCAGACGAGCTAGATACCTTAGTTACGCCAGGTCTAACTTTCACGGCTAGGACCCGCCATACCGCTTACTTAGTAGCAAACCAACCACAATTCTTTCCGTATTCCAACGGCGAGAAGTAAGTTCTAGTTAAAAATCTTCTTTTCGCGAACCACTGCTCCGTGGAAGAGATTCTAAAGAGGATGTTTCCCTGAACACTACAATCTTAACCTGTTCAAGTCTAGAGTTAATCGTTATCTTCCCCTCTTATCCATATTAACAACTTCTTAACGTAACCCTCTACACCGAGTAGATCAAAATTTCTACGGTGGGTAGCGAAATATAATTGTCCTGGTTTCTCTAATTATTTTTTTTAATGCCATGTCCTTCCAGGACATAGGCGGTCATAGTAAAGTCCGGCAAAATATCATGACTTCTTGTTGAGTAGTTCTCTTGACGATTTTGAGTTCAGAGTTCTTTGTCCTGGGTCTGACGATAAACTACATCTGGCTGCAAGGTATCTGATCTGGAGGTTCCAGGTCCACTTTGAACCGCGGTAGTAGCATCTGTTAGAGACCCAACTACGGGAAAATATTTAACGCCAAAACTGGGGTCAAAACACTATAAATGTATAAAAATAATTTTTTATAGTAAAAATACCAGCATCCCGTCTTTTGTAAAAGATTAGCAACAATATATTAAAAAAATATTACGAGCAATATATGTGATTCTCGACAAAGATTTTCTTTAAAAATACGTCAATGAAACCTGATCACTAAATTGGTTTCTTACAAGGAACATATATTCTATTCATACAAATGTATCTTAAAAAATCTTGTCGGCGTTAAATAACCTATTGAAGTTGATATGCCGTAAAACAAAACCAAATCTAAGTTGACTTCCTCCTAGACTAGCGACCATCCAAGATGTCTACCCTGCTATCTAACCTATAGCTGGAAGGAGAAAAAAAAAAGAAAAAAAGATTGATGCCATTCCCACGGACATTTGCGCGAAAGTAAACGGAACTGGCTGAGACGAAATTTGAACTCCGCTCGCCAATTTCACTTCAGCCATTATACTATCGCACGTCATATCTATTTATACATTCCATATCTAATTTCATAACAAAATCTCCATTTTTATTTCTTTCTTTAGTAAAGTGATACAAAACCTGTTAGACTTCCTATTCTAGATTTGCCTGTTGTTGTGCAGAAGGCCTTTATACCAGAAGACCTCGCCCTTGCTATTCTGGTTTCACATTCCCAAGCGTTTGTTTCTAATTCCGATCAGGGTCACTCCGAGCAGAGGAAGCTCCGGTCGTTGAGTCTAACCTCACGTCATTTGAACCGTCAGCTGTTCGTCTGCATCATTTCGACAGTCGATTGACGCGTCGGTATCCAGGCGGAGTATTCGACGCGGTACTGTTATCTGGGTGGAGAATAACTCACCTCGATGCAATCGCACTGATAGTGTCTTCAGAGTTCTGGGACCCGAATTTAGCAACGCCCTTAGAAAGCCTGGAGGAGTTGAGGGTAAGGGAGAGATCAGTACGGGAGATCACGAGTTTGACAACCGTCCAAGCTGTGGATTTCACACACTCATTCCAGAATTGTAATTAAGAGAAACCGTTTTTTTTTAAATCTTTTTTTTATTATTAAAGCGTGAGAATCATTTTCGGTATGGTTATCAGGCGTTGACCGTCAACATGTGGAAAATGGATACACGAAAAGCAAAACTCTAGAATTTATCTCATTAATTAAAAGTGACAAGATAAAAGACAACCTCTTTGCTCTAAATTACATGATAGTGTTGGGTGTGAGGATAGTGTTGGGGTTATTGGCGCGCACCGATGAGGGTTCAAATACTGGTCCAGTCGAATGCATTTCACTCTAACACCGATAAGAAAGGAGATTAACCTGTATCTTTTTAAATCTCTCCAACTATGAGTTAAATAGCAGCGTAGATTCGGCTCTATAGACTAAGGTGGCAGCTACGAGGACTATTTTGAATTCAAAACATTGAAAAAGACAATGGAAATCTCCCCATTTCTTTATCGAAAAATTCATAGCAATTCAGTCAGTTAAGTGCCATACGTGAAACACGCTTCCCTCCACTCATGGGTTAAATAACAGGACAGACTGGGTTCTATAGCCTTGGTTGGCGACCAGTCTACCGCAGAAAGCAATGGCAACCTACTGCGGGATAATTTTCTGCCCAGTCATTCATGTATCTTTCGAGACATGAACGCCCAAGCGTGTATCACGTATGGCACCTAACTGACTGACTGATAAAGAACAAAAAAACTTGTGTAAAAGAGAGAGATTTTAGAAATTTCCACTGGAAGAAATACTGGCTGCTCTATCAATGAATGACAAATGTTTCCCTATAAGGAAATAGCTAATATTATCATTACCCAAGTTAAGAAATATAAATATAAATATATATAAGCAAATAAGAAAATGAAAAAGAATTCATCATCATTTACTAACTTTTGTTTATTAGGCATTAAATTACATCACTTAGCTTTCGTCATAGTTTACCTTGACCTTTAGTTAGCCTAAACAATGTGAGCCTTGTTAAATTTAAAATAGGAACAAAATTTTTACTTTTGTTTATAAATACACTAGCAGTATAGCCCGGCGTTGCTCGGGTGTAATGAAAGCTTTAAAACTAATCCATGGTCCTGGAGCTCAGACTCTTTGGACGTTGGCACGAAAGACTAAAAACAATAGTTGTTTCCAGTTGAAGCGAAACCGTAGACTGAAAGAAAAATGAATGGATGTAAGTCAAATTTTGATTTCCTGGTATCGATATCAAATAAGTTTTTTTCGTCGTAAACTGAATTTTGAAGGTTAAATAAGTCCTCTGAGTAAATGGTATCATGGCTGAGACTAAGAACTACAATTATACCTATTTAGAGCCAAACCTGAAGCAAAAACTAAATTTAAAGGGCTGAAAAAATACAGACATACAGGCAGATGAACAGACACAAACACACACACACACATACACACACACACACACACACACACACACAAATATCTTGTCTTTTATGTATATATTATCGATTGCCTGCACTATTGTAAGAACTGCAACCTTGAAATTTCTGAATATCGTTTCTTATGTCTTTGTCTAAGAGTGTATCAAATTTGATTAAAATCAGACCAGTCCTTCTATAATCCGATTTTTTCGATTATCGATTTTCGATATTTATCGGGGGTACCTCGACACAAAACCGAGCTAAGAACACTCGCAGACGCTTATAGTACAACTGTGTAAATTTTCAAGAAAATCGGTTCAGCCGTTTCGGAGTCTATATGTAACAGATACACACACAGACAAAGTTCCATTTATAAATAAGTTTAGATATAAAATAAAATCTTAACATTTGCTTTGATAAATTCTATTCAAGTATGAAATGTGCTGGTTAGGAAAGGCGTTTGTTTTATTTTTATTCATACACTCACCAGAATACAACATGTGTAAGTGCAAATATACTTTTGTATTAATGCATGCATGCATCTGTTGATTTTAATGTATATGGCCACATCATTTCAGATTTGAACTGAATCCCTCCACCACATATATAGAGGATTTGTTTATAGTGATGAAAGTTTGCATAGAATTGAAAGAACTAATAACTCCCGTTAATAGTGTACAGCATAACATGTCCCACTGGTGCAATATTGCTACTCTATCTCTGTTTCCGAAGAAAAAGTTCTAATGTGCTACATTTCCTAGTTCCACCAGCCAAGATCTACTGTACAATATACATAGGGGTGAAACTTTTTCATTCCCCTTTTATTCCATTACTAAGAAAAAAGTTCCATTCAATCAGTTTCTTCCAAAGAACAAACTTCCAAGAAAATGCTTCCTGGATTACTACAGTCTTAATCTATTTAAGTCAAGGGTCAAATGTCATCTAATATAACACATATCTTCATAATCTTTACTTATTTCCCGATCAAGCCATGCAACAATTTCATATAGCAACCTTCGACCTTAAGTGGTTCTTGGACCTTGTGTTTGATGAGAAGATAGCATATTTTTTAAACAAAATTTATTATCAAAATCTTTCTTATTATTAAAAGGAAAGACCAAAGAAATCCGTGATTATTAAATTATATTATTTAACCCTTTTTAGAATCTTTCAAATTTAAGTTAATTTTTTCTTGCATCATATACTAAAAATCACTAATTGTGAGATTTTAAAAAGAACTTTCAGAGCTTATTCAAAAATTAGATTCTTTTAGAAACATTTCTTTTTTTAAAAAATCATGGTAAAAATTTATGTTTTTTAAATATTACTCCCACTCATTTATTTTCATAAAATTTTGAGAAATTCATTATTGTAGTGCTTAATATTTATACTACTTATAAGCATACGTCCTTGGAGAATAAAACAACTGTTTGTTTTTTGTAAAACAGTACAACCAGTTACAGAAAATCTGTTCTGAATTGTAAAATAAAATAATGCAATAAAACTAAGACATTATTTAATTAGAAAAGCTTTTAACTGCATTTAGGAATAAGATATATTATGGACACTATTGAGTTCAGAAAAAATTTATATGAATAATGAATTTTTACAAGAACTGTCTTCATTAGAAAACAAATGAATTAGAATGATTTATAAACTTCTAAATATTTGTAAATTCTGTATTAATTAGATGATATTTTTATTGAGTAAAACCTATATTTATTAATCATAAATGGAAAAGCTTACAGCATTTCCCCAATATTTTAAAAAGAATTTTGAATTATTTTGTGTGTACATATAAACGTGTCGATTTTTGTAAATATGGACGTCGATACATGACATTATCAGAAATTATGAGTGGTAATTAAAGTAGCAAATATTCAATAAAACATTACATAACTTGAAATATTTTCTTAAACTTTCAAGACTATTGGTTAGTAAAAAGCTTATATATAAAGGACGTTCCCATTGTATTTGTTAGGCTATTTTTACAGATATATCTACTGTCGAAAAAATAGTTCAATCAAGATGTCAAAAACACCAACCCCCGTTTTAAAAATACTTTTCTGTGACATTTTCAATTAAAAGTAATAATGCTTGAAATCAGATTAATGAAACTTTAAATCATCTCATCTTCCTCAAATAAAGTTTCAGAAAAATATATTTTATTTCTGAAAGTTTTTTTTTAATAAAAAGAATTGCGTTGTGCTGAGAGATTTTTAAATATGGCTAAAACCAGCCATTTTTATAAATATTAAAAAAATAATTTAATTTCAATCAATTTAAATTCATTTTGAAACACGGAATATATATATATATATATATATATATATATATATATATATATATATAAAACACATCACTCAATAAATCCCGAGCATAAATCATAAAACAACAACTTTTAGGTAAAATTCGACTTTATTCATCAACATAGTATTCTTCTAGGGAGATATACACATTCAAACGCTTCTCTAACAATTATATGCGTTTTTGGTAGAATGATTTGTATTTGGCCTCAAAATACGCCTCGGTTGCCGATATCACTTCTTCATTGGACACAAATCTCTTTTTCTGGAGCATTCTTCTGAGATCTGCAAATAGCCAGTAGTCGCTGAGAGCCAGATCTGAAGAATAGGGTGGATGCGGAAGCAATTGAAAGTGTAATTCATGTAGTTTTGCCATCGTTACGATCGACTTGTGACACGGTGCGTTGTCTTAGTGAAAAATCCCTTTTTCTTCTTCATTTGTGTCCATTTTTTGGCAATTTCTTTCTTCAAACGCACTAATAATGATATATAATATTCACTAATGATGGTTCTTCCTTTCTCAAGGTAATCGATGAACAAAATATTTTGTGCATCCCAAAATACGAGGCCAAAAACCATACCTGCTGATGCTTTCGTCTTTCGTCTCTTTGGATGTCTTTCACCTGCTACTGTCCACTGAGCTGACTACCGATCTGACTCCAGTGTGAAGTGGTGGATCCATGTTTCATCCATTGTCAGATATTTATGCAAAAACTCCATCTTGTTGCGTTGAAACAGTTGTTCTGAATCATCGACGCGTTGTTGCTTTGGATCGACTGTGAGCAAACGCGGCACCCACTTTGAACACAGCTTTCTCATTGACAAATGTTATGCAAAATGGTGAACACACTGCCTTCTGATATGTTCAAACCCTCTACTATCTCACGCAACTTCAATTTACGATGGGCCAAAACGAGTTTGTGATTTTTTTCGCTCGATTTTGGGCGACCTGAGCGTTCAGGATCATTTGTGTCTCTATGACTGATTTTAAAATCAGCATACCACCTCTTAACCGTTGTTTATGACAAAGCAGAGTCTGAATAATATTTATCAAGTCATTGCTTTGCATGAACAGTATTTTTCCCATCAAAAAGCAATACTTTATCAACACCAGAATTTCAGAGTTTTCCATTGTTTTGAAAATTTGCAATAGCAGCTTCACTTAAAAAACTGTAATTTGTAAACTAACAATCCGATTGGTCCTAAATTTTGTCACATGCTATTTGAAGGTTAGTACTTCCTAAAAGTTGTATTGATGTTTTATTAGTGGTACCATCTATATGTCAGGCCCTGGACTTATTGGGTGATATATATATATATATATATATATATATATATATATATATATATATATTATAGAGTCAGTGGCAGTCCATTAATGTTTCGTAACTGGAATTTGCATGTCTTATCGTATGTGTGCCACAGAGAAAGGGTCATGAAGTCAAGTGTGTGGGTCACTTCTTGGCAAGTTGGGGTTCACCTTAAATAAATTTATGCTAACGGCATTTTCTCCTACTGTGATTTTCTTTCACCTCCAACCAAATCTTGCAAAAACAAACGACGATATGGAATTAAATCTAGAATAGGTTTTGATGAAATTCGAAGCTTCTAGTCTTGAACCTGCACGTTGGTGGCGAATTTAGTCGTCAATGTCACCATAATTAAAGAGTAATGAGTTTTCGGATAAAAAATAATTCACCACCTTTAAGGCAACATCTTTTGAATTTTGAGTTTTGAAAATGAGAACTGGGCAGTTCCAGAACCGATAGGGGCAGAGCCAGTGCAAGAGTCTAATGCCTCCCCAGTCGAGTCTATGATACAGGGGCCCCAACTTCACTACATTTCAGCTTTCATAAGCTACCATTTATATAAAATACAAATTTTTTTATAAACTATGTACAGCAATGGATCCTATGCAATGTAGGTGATACAAAAGTCAACATATCACACCAACTTAAATAAATCAACAATATTTTGAGGTAGTTTTGAACATCAACTTGAAATGTTTCTTTTTAAAAAGTTGAATAATTTATGTCACTGAACATTACGGATAAAAAGCAAATAGTGAAGTTTATATAGTATTTTTTTCGAGACTTAGTATAGACAAATCAAATTCACAGATTTGGGAAAAAAGACCAAAATAACGTCAGAATCAGGGAAAAACATTTTCATCTTTTAATAGTCAGTTATGCATAGTTTAATTTGTAATGTATATAAATGTAGGTAAAAAAAAGAAGCAAATGTTGATAAGATGGCGAAAGTCACAAAACACAGCCCGGGGGCCTCCAATCAGGATCTCTCTCCACAGTCGAGGGCACCAGCCCTGAATATGGGCATCAACATTCCATTCTTGGTCTAATCTTACTATTCATCCCATGAATTTAGTAAATTAACGTATATTTTAAAATTTAAAATTTACAAAAGCCAAAACGTTACATGTGTAAAAATAGACGGGTGAAAGAGAAAAGTGCATTGGTCTGAAGGATAAATTCGACCTGGGTAGAGTTATGCACATAGTAAAGAGGGTAATAGACATTCTGATGATAAAATTTCCAGGAGTCTTTGATCATCTTGTGATCTAAATTGAAACACATATTCTGAGTTTTAAAATTGTAGTTTCTGTCAGTGAGTGTATATGTCTATAATATATATATATATATATATGCACTGAAGCATCACTGTAGGTACACATGCATGCCCTCCCTCACACACCCATACTAAATAAACAATGAACATATGTTTAAAAGCGACTAAAAGAAAAATGTTTAAAATAACTTTGTCAGGTACTTGTTTTTTCAAAACTTCATTTGTGCAATCACCAGAGCCAACTTTACTTGTTTTACCATTTGTAGGCAAGAGTAAAAAGGAGGAAGTAGTTAGATGTGGGAGTGGGGTGGCAGAAAGGTGTTTAAAGGTGGATTGGGAGGAGCTAGTTGGGCATTGGGGAGAGGAAGGAGGAGACAGAATTTCATTGCTATCATGTTCTTGTTAACAATGAAGTCATGGTTTTGCTTTTCTGAAATTTTCTTGTTACCAAGTTGCATTTTATTGGCAAAAGTGTGAAAAACAAAAGAAAATGAAGAATTTATTAAAACATTCAGTAGAGATGACATTCTTCTAAGGCAGGCAAGATTCTACAGGGATAATTTGAGAAAGAAAATAATTATGCCATTAGAGAAGCTGTCTTGTAAGTATTTTTTAAAAGATGTGAAGGATGTTGAAAATTAAAAAAATTCTCTGATTAAAAAAAAAGTAATATTTCATTTATATATACATTGTCAATGAACGAGTTTCATATGGTACACTTAAATCATGGCCATACAGAGAGCACTTAACAACTTAATATACAGAGCTGCCATTAACTGAATGATCTCCAAGACAATGTAGTAGGCAAAAGTAATTTAGTACACATGACATGGACAGTGGAATAAGAACAATCGACTCCTATAGATTAAATAAAAGGTTCAGGGCAGTGTTTAAATTTTCATTTCGCAAAAACCTGTGTGTCAAATGAATTTGTTTTTACCTTGACATCACTATTATTTTAATTATTTTCACCCTTTGGGTATATTTATCATTTTAAATAGCGATGATTAGAATAAAAAAAAATGTGAAATTGAATTTTTAGATTTTCTTTGTCCTTGAGAATTGACAACAAAAGTAATTGTTGTAATGTTGTCTGTTCAATATGGACGTAATTAGAGTATCAAAGAAAGAGAAGACTAGGTAAAGAAAACGAAGAAGAATAGGTTTATTAAAAACTCGTACACAAATCGGAAAGACTTATGTAAATCAAATACAACTCAGATTCTACTCTAATAGGGCCACCCGCCATCTGTATAAGTAAGAATAGTCCATTGTCACAGTAGTAGGGTAGAGCAGGATGTACGGTGAGTTCACCTCTACAACAGAAAACAATAACAAAGAAAAGAAATAGAGAAAGGGCAAATGCAACAGAAAGATAACTACTACTACTACTACCACCACCACTACTACTACTACTACTACTACTAATAATAATAATAATGATGATGATGATGATGAAGATGATACCACAGATTTTTTACTAACAAGAGTATGACTAATCGAAGTGGCAAAAATAGCTTGTGCATGGACATTTCTTTCATTTTTCTACTGCGTTATGGTGGATGTGCGTTGTGTTGCAGTGGATATCGGCTCGGAACGAGAAATCGGGAAGCCGAGTTCAAATTCCAGCTGAATTCATTGCATTCACTTACGCACAAATACCATTGGGAAATGTATTAATCCGTCTCTTCTCCCAGTTATGGCTTAAATAACAGGGCAGGTTGAGTTCTATAGCCTTGGCTGGCAACCAGTCTACCGCAGAAAGTAATGGTCTACTTCGGGATAACCTTCTACCCAGTTACTTATGTCTCTTTGGAGACATGATCGCCAAAGCGTGTATCACGTATGACACTTAACTGACTATGGTGTCCTATCTACAGTGGAACGGACTCTTGCTCCTTCATATAATACTATTTCGAGAGGCAGTCGTGAAGCAGTCGAGACGCAGTGTAACTTGACCGTTCGGACGTACACTTCTATCTGCTGACTAATAACACTCTTATTTTGTATATATGTTCTGTTATTCCGATACAATGGTTCAACCTATCTTCTTCTTTTCGTGTCTTTCTTCCTGGCCCTAAGAGGCTACAACACACTGTACCCTTTTATGACATTGAGCAATCGACTCATATTTAGCGGAAACGAAACACTCCTTTCAATTTGGGTATTTAACACATCAAAAGCAATGTAGAATAGAGCGGTGAATGCAAGCTTTGAAATTCTTTCTGTGCATGATAAAAGCGCTTTTAAAAGAAAAGCAAACGTTTCTTCTCTATCATTTTCAGACAACATCGTTCAACATTTTCGAATTCAATGATCGGACGTGACAAGTCTGGCACGAGGGGGGTCTACCTTGATGTTGAACCTTCGTCACATTTATATGACCCACATATCATCATCTTTTTTTGCTTATAATAATAATAGTAGTAGTAGTAGTAATAATAATAATAATAATAATAATAATAATAATAATAATAATAATAAGAAGAAGAAGAAGAAGAAGAAGAAGAAGAAGAAGAAGTAAATTGTCTTGTTAAGTACAGCTCACACACTAAGGAGATTTTTGTCTATGTAAAACAAGTGATGCTATGGAAGATAGAAAAAACATGAAATGGGGCCATAACAACACACAACGACCGGCGTTAGGTTTTTTTCCGCAGACTTGGTAAGTAGTGCGACCATAGCAAAAATCGAATTATGCTGAAAAATGACATAATAATAATTTATAAGGCTTCTTTTTCTTCAGATTCGTATAATTCATCTACTTCTGTTGTTTTTATTAATAGTATTGTTCACCTAATACAAGGCCAATGAGCCACCCACGTTAGAGCAGAGATTCTCAACCAGTGGAGAATCCCTCAAGACGGACTTCCAGGGCCCTGAAGAGTTAAATTTTTTTTTCTTGTTTTTTATTTACAGAATTTTGTTTATTGAATTACAATACCCTGGCATTATAGTGAAATTTTTTATTATTGAATTCTGCTTCAGTTTATTTATTTAGTAATTAGTTAATAATTGCTATATATATTCGTATATAAGCCGGCTATATATATATATAGAATAAAACTTAACCTCCGTATAGTGCAATCCGTCACCGAAAATGTATGATTTTTCACCTCTTTTAAAAAATTACCTGTGTGTAGTGCGTCCCCATATTTTTTGCATAAAAATACTCACACTATATTCGAGTATGTACGGCAAAACAAATTACTGCACATGTATTCAATTTTTTTAAAAATACATAATTTTCTATTGGTTTTAAATATGTAAAATTCTTCCATAAAAATAATTCATTTAAATATGTGTATTAATATGGAAAAAGAATTAAAGGTTCATATTATTTGGAATGCACGTTTTGAACTGGAGTAGCTGTTTCAACCTTTTTTTAGTCATGACTCACTTTTTTTTATCATTTCACCAAGCAAGGCATTCTACTGCCACTGTTGCGCAGGGGGTTACATCGGGGAAAGTGATGAGAAAGAGTGGTTAGTTATAGGAAATGTCGGGAGGAGGGTGATAAACGGATGAGGATACCGAGAATGGGTGTGGGGTAGATAGAAAGAGAGTTTGAGAGAATGGATGCAAGTTAGTGTGATAAGAGGTGTCTATTGACTTTACATTTAAATTACTGGAGATTGTAGCTGTTGGGGAAGCAAGTATATGGAAGGGAATTCCACAGGCGGGAAGTGCGAGAAAAGAAGCTGTTAGAGTAGAAATTGCAGTTATCTTTTATCTGTTTCACTGTAAAAGGGTGGGACCCAACTGCCAATCTAGTATCTTGTGCAAATTCATATCTAGGCGACACCAGTGATCTAAGTTCATCGGATAAGAAGCCGTGAAAGTATTTATAGAAGATGTACAGGAAAGTCACATCACGCCGGTGAAAGAGTGACTGTAGCCGGGCTGCTAAGTCGGTATCAATCACATTACAGATTCTCCGTTGTATTTTGTCAAGAAATCCGAGGAAAATAGCAGGGCACCCGACCAGATGTGGCAGCAGTATTCAATACACGGATGGTAGATTTAAGCCATGCTTTTTAAAATCTTGTTGCCCACCTCCATCTGTGACAAAATTTTTATTATTCAAAAAATGAATTCCTATTCACTTGGAGGAAGCCTAAAAGGTTATTAATTTATCTTTACTTAAAAGAACTTGAGACTGCATATTATGTAATTGTATTAGAATTTTACAATATTTACGAATTTATTATGTTACTAACCGAAATGTAGGTGCCGGTATATTATGTGTTCGTCCTCTTTGATTCTGGTATAAGTATCAGTAAAAGCATATTTTTAAAAATATAAGTATTCGGCTATTTATTGAAACTAAATATTTTCCCTAACCTAACCATTGCCATACAGTTATAATACTTCCTTATAACACGCTTTTTAAAGTAGGACACACTATAACAGTGACATTAATTTCTTAGGCCACCCACCAATATATATATATATATATATACAGTACATACGTAATTACACAGGTACAGGGTGCGATGAGTAAATTGTCGGCTAAATTACGCAATAATGAAAATAACACTGACATCTCATTTTAACAGACGTATTTACGAAAATTTCACAAAAATATCTTGAAATACTAAAGAGTAAATTTATTCATTAAAGTCGCCACTGGCTTCAACCGCGGCTTCCAATCTTCTGGACGGTCTCCTTGTTTAAGTTGGTGAATGCTTGTTTTTTTTTATCATGGAGTTTTGTTGGTCTCTCGCTCCTCTGTGTCCCACATGTAATAATCAAGGAGGTTGCAGTCTGAGGACAGGTGGCCATATGTAAGGGATGCTGTGGCTTCAAAAATTGTCTGACAGCCATGACTGGGTTCTACTGCTTGTGTGGCATGATGTAGAGTCCTGTTGCCAGCAGCCGCTCTCTTGACCCAGGTAGCTCTACCGCCTCGTGACACTTGATGTATGTCTCCGTGTTGAGTCTGTGTCCTAGTGGGAAAATGAATGGAAGCATCACGTCGCCATCACTTCAAACACTTTTTAATCAGCATTAGACTCATCCAACTCTTTCCAAATACTCAGTACCGTCCTCAGATTGACACCGAAAATCTTCGTATTGGAACTTCCGAAACGAATACCAAGCAGTACAACATGCCGTTTAAAAATTTCTAACGGAGTAAATTGCGTCATTGAGTTTCTTTTTTTTAACAGACGGTGCCCAACTGACCTTACTATATTGTGTAGTTGACAAAATCAAAGACAAACAACGTGCGAACGCAAAATTAACAATATGAAATGACGACAATTTACCCATCACTCTATACATACATACATACATACATACATACAATTTGATGCCTTCTTTTATACGCACCGTATGTATTAAGAAACACAGACAGCCATACTCACTATAAAACATTCTCTCTTAATAACTCGTTCTCGAATTACACCCTCTTAAAAATCAAATTGCTTCCCTGTGCGGTAAGCGACTCACTTTGGGAACAATAAGAACGGCAGTGAAGGCAGTGAATGCTGGACAATATCATCGAAAATGAGGACAAAACTGGAAGCGGCCGAAATGTGGTTCTACAGAAGGATGCTACGGATATCGTGGACTGAGCATACAAGCAACGACGAGGTGTTAGAAAGAATGGCAACGAAAAGGAAATTGATGCTGAGCATCAGGAAGAGACAACTGAAGTTCCTGGGACATGCAATGAGGAAGGAGAGCCTGGAGAACCTGATACTGACTGGACAGATAGAATGAAGGAGAGACAGAGGAAGGCAGCGGATAACATATTTGCAGGGCCTGATCAGGTGGATGACGGAAAGGGGGTTGCCAGGAGCAACAGGAGCAAACATACTAAGAGCCACAAAGGATAGGGAGACGTGGAGATCCATGATCGCCTACGTCCTGAAGGGACAGGGCACATAAAAGAAGAAGAAGAATTGGACAATCTTGGAAAGAGGATGAATATGACATTCTGGATTATGGTAAAAAAGGTGCCCTGGGCAAAGAATGTTGAGGACAACTGCATTAGTTTGTTACTAAATGAGGTGTTTGCATAATAATGTCGTGTCACTTCAGAATTTTAACGATCATAGCCCTCCACAACTTCATATCTTCAGTCGTTTTACAGCTCTTTTTCCCCCCTTTCAGTCATTTACACGAACTCGCCAAGTAGTCGACTCACCGTTTTCCCTTACTTTTCTTGCCTGCAATATGACTTGTGAGTGTTAAATTCTCTAAGACCTATTTCCTCATTATGTGTTTCAGAAATGTTATCTACCTCTTTCCGATTGTAAGTTTATGTTTTCTTTAGAACTTCCATACCACTCACATGCTCTGTTCCTGACATTCTCGGCATTTGTCGAAATAAATGCACCTCTATTGATTCAAGACTCTTCATCGACAAAAAAACTGTCACTGGCATATAAAACATTAAATATGACCCAGAAGTTTAGCATTCTTTTCTTTCTTTCTTATTAATTTTTCACATGTAATACTTTTCTTAGTTTTCGGAAAGCATCTTTCTTTATTTCTATGCGGGTTCAAATTTCTGGGTTACATTTTCCACCATCTTTTACTAGACAATGTAAACTATTGAATTTCTGTTCGTGTTTGATTTTGTCATTCCCAATACTTTACTCACAGCTTTTTAAAAATTCTTTTTTCATTTATTTAATCATTTCATCTCAAGCAAGGCGAGATCGCTACGAGTGCACAGGGTTAGGGTTATATTGAGAGAAAAGATTGGGCATAAGGTGTATTGAGGAAAAGGATAAAACATAAATGGGATTCAAGAAGATTGAAGTTGGTAACTGACGTTGCATTTAAATTTTTGGAGATTGTAGCTATCAGGAAATCAAGTAAGTTGAAGGGAGTTTCACAGGTAGGAAGTGCGAGAAAAGAAACTGTTCGAGTAAAAGTGTCGGTTGCATTTAACTATTTCAACGGTAAAAGAATGGGCACCAGGGAAAATTTGTAGAAAGAGAAGACATAGAAAAGCCGCGTCACGTCGGTGAGAAAATGACAAAAGTCGAGGTGCCAAGTCAAGACCGATTACATTGCAGATCCTTCTTTGGATTTTGTCGTGAAACTCGAGATGAATAGCAGGAGCACCCGACCAGATATGGCAATAGTATTCAATGCAAGGACGAATAGTAAATTTATAAATGTGCACGATTCTGACGATTATTTCAGGTTTGTTGAAAAAATGCTTAGGCCGTCTCTTTTACCGAAACCCGTGCATTCTGTCTTCTGGTCTTTCTTTCATAAACTGATGATTTCAAACATTGATTAATTTGCTTGTTTAACGGCATCTCAACTGCTTGTGGATCAATGCCGGAATTTAATTTTCTTGGAAGCTTTGAAATAGTAAAATGCTGATATACGTTATTCTGCTTTCACAACTGAATACATGGTAGATGGCACTCAGGTTTTGTTCATATGCATGTTTGTGTGGACATAATCACTAGAGGCGGTGATATGTGTGTTCTCTGTTGTAGTTTTGTTGAAGTTAAATTTTGAAGTTGTTCTTGTCCTTAAGGACACATGGCCCAGTGGATATAGACGTTGGTTAGTTCCTGTGAGTTGACCCAAAGAGTTGTGAGTTCAATAACAGACTACAGCAGTGATGAACAAGTAACTTGCTGGGTTAGAGGGAGGTAACGCACAACTTATAATCGGGGCTTTACGCAAGGAATGAGGATGATATACTCCAGTGATTGTAATAAAGGGTTCGGTTCGAAATTCCTAGCACCTGAAGAAGGCCGGACTGTACAACGAACGAAACGTCTGTAACATGGCAACAAAGATGAAGACAATTGTGCAAATAATGTGCATGTTGTAAATACTACCTCATCTCAGAAATATTGACAAATATTAAATTTTTAAATCGAGTTTGATTTCATTAAGAAATTGTAAGATATTATATGGAGTAATGTCAAGAGAATTCTTTTATGATGGTTATTTGATTTTGTTTAGTAACATATTTTTTTTAATCATTTCACCCCAAGCAAAGCAGTTTTACTTCCACTGGTGCGGTGTCAATCACATTACAGATTCTCCGTTGGATTTTGTCAAGAACCCCGAGGTGAATAGCAGGGGCACATGAGTCATTTAATGCCGAAATCTAAATGTTTTGAACACATTTTTATGGTTTCAACTACAGTTAAAAAGTATTGTTGATCATTTTGCTATAAAATGTCAGTCACTCAGTCAGTCAGTCGAGTGCCGTAAGTAGTACGCGCTTAGGCGATCATGTCTCGAAAGCAACATAACTGACTGGGTAGAAGATTTTCCCACAGCAGGTTGCCATAACTTTCTGCAGTAGACTGGTTGCCAACCAAGGCAATAGAATACATTCTGTTCTAGTATTTAACCTATAGCTGGAGGGAGAAGCGATGATTTAATATCTTATTCAAGGCGATTTGCGCTTAAATGAATGCAACGAATTCAACTAGAATTCAAACTCAGTTCTCCAATTTCTCGTTCCAAGATTGTTGTTATTTTTTTTTAATTATTGCTGATGTTTTTACTATAAAAATGTATTCTTATACTTTCATAGTTTTTTGTTTTTGTTTGAGAGGGGTTTCACTATTTTTCCATAGCTGAGACCCTGACAGGTGATACCAGCTCAGGGTCAGTGTGGGCCTAGGAACAACAGTAATATACATGGTTGTCCAAAAGTAGGTGGACAGTAAATGATAACATTTATTTTTAGATTACATATACAATTATATTTACTAATACAATTATTACATTGACAATTAAACCTCATAATATACAATAATACAAAAGCGTATAAATTTTATCAACGCAGCTGCTCAAACTGTTTTGCATCACAATGTACATAGCTTCGACAATCATTTACAAAAATATTTTTGGGTATTTACCGGCAACCTTCCGATTGAGGCCGGATTTGATACAAGGCCGGTTTTTAACACAGAAATTCCGAGCCCTTAAACTCGGGCATAAATTTCCCGTAGATCTTGTATAAGGCAGGGTTGGAACTCTTGTCTAATTTTCCGCCGACGAGACCCTACCCTTCGACAGGGTCTCGTCTGGGTTCTTCTGAGCTCGAAGGCAGAGAGTCCAACAAGGTTGTGTTCGAGAGTATTCATTTCTTGAAATGCATCTATTAAGTAATTTTTTTACAACACCAGCACTTGTTGGTTTTGACTATAAAATTTGTCCTTTGAGTACTTCTCAAAAGAAGAAACCCATTGGGGTCGAGTCAGGTGAACGAGCTGGTCAATCCATTTCTCAGAAAATGGATCACCAAGATACTCACGGACTTCTCCTGAATAATGTGGAGGCTTCATATTGTTTGAAATAAAGGCCATATGAAATAAACCTATTCTACCTACTATCCATCTACTTTTGGACCACTCTGTATTATGGACACCTAAAAGTGTTGGTTCTACGTGAAGAAGTTTTTTCCCCCCCAATAAGGCTTCAATTCTACAGGTCTTCTAAGTTTGTTTTTTTTTTCACTTGGATCAAGTGTCAGGATATTAACAATATTCTCTTTAACTGTCACAAATTACGTTGTGGAGGTTCTGCAAACTTGTTGGTTTAAGACACAAATTATGTAATGAGATTAAGATCTAGAAAGTTTAGTGGCGAAGACAACACAGTGAAGTCTTATCTTTCTGCAATCGTTTGCATACGACTCGCGAAGTGTTGTGGGGTACACAGTCCTGCTGCTAGATGCCATTGTAGATGTCTGCTATGAAAAGGTATACCTTGTTTTCAATGATTTTGAGGTCGTTGGCGACAAAATAACTTCTGCATGAATTGCAGGGATCGGTTTTTATTAGCAGAATACTCATCGATTCCTTTTTATAAATTCGAATAAAGGCAAAAAATATTAGATAGAAATGAAAAAGTAGACGAATTATTAAAAAGAAAAAAAGAAAGCGGAACATCATAATTAAATGAAGAAATACACTGACGAAATGATTATGACGAGAGACATTTTAATTTTTTAATCATATCACCCCAAGCAAATCAGGAATGCCACTAGTTTACAGTGGATAACGGCGTAGTAAGTGAGAGAAAAGACTGCGTACAGGGAAGATTAACGAATAGACAAACGATGAAGATATTTAAAAAGACGGAAGATGGCGATTAACGTTGTATTCAAATTTTTTAAAATTGTACTCATCAGGGAAGCAAATAAACGGTAGTTCCACAGGCGGGATTTGCTACAAAAGAAACTGTTGCGCTAAAAGTGACGGTAGCATTTAGCTATTTCAACAATAATCGGATAAGACATAAATTCAATCTAGTATCATGTTTACATTAATGGAGTCAGTGTACCAGGAAAAAAGATCGCCAGAGCAGTTGCCATGAAAATGCTTGTAGAAAAGACAAAAGGAAGCCATATCACTTCGGTGAGAAAGTGACTGAAGGCGGGATGCCAAGTCAGGATCGATTATATTGCACATCCTCCTTTGGATTTTGTCAAGAACAGCGGTATTCAATGTACAGACGAATGGTGGATTTATAAACGTGCAAGATGAATTCTGACGAAAAAGAATTTCTGGCGCGACACAGTTGTTGACCATGTCCACCATAGTTTATGAATATAGAATATAGCGCAGTAATCTGTTCAATGAAACAACATCAAAGATTAACACTCACGAGTCAGACACGCTACTGAATCGGACTATATCGCCGATACTCGGGAAAATATAGTCACTTTTATACACGCCGCATTGAATATTTTGAGCCTTCTGATTGGTTAACCCTTCTATTGGTGAACTATAAAATGAGTCAGCTCATGGCTAGCTCACTAGTATGCAAAGGTACCCCCATTATATTGTACAAATCATTGCATATATTATATTGTATATAAATACATTTTTATTGTCATGGGTTATTCTCCCTATTTTTAGGTGCCCCTTGTTAGTTTGTGGCATTGTGGTGTATGAAGGATTGGGAGTAGATGGATAGCTTCTTTTGGTGATTGAGCAAATTGTAACGAATGAATGGGTCGTGATAGTGTTTAGCTAGGTATAGGATAGTTAAGCGAGAACCAACCTCTCCCCCTCCCCTTTTAGGCCTTGTGCCATAATTTTGTATTTTATACAAAATAAATACAGTATGCAAAGGTACCCCCCCCCCCAAAAAAAACTGCAACAACAGTGACCCAACTTTCCTTGATGTAGATGGATCAAGAATGATGGCTACTGTTTCATAGCCATGAAATACACTATTCATTAACTGCGTATCGAGCCCAGTCAGTGCTTGGGTGGGGTGCCGCTTTTAGAACAGCGGATACTGTAAGCCACCTCCTACAATCCAAAAGGTGTTTCTGTTTAAATAACCCCCCAAAAGTTGATAATCCATGAAAAACAAATCAATTAATCATTTACTGTGTAGTAACACTTGCACTTGTTCAGGATCTGTGAAAGCATTACTCCAAAAACTCAGAAAAGAGACGAATTGGGAAGATTTGCGGCCACTTAGACTTGTATTACAAGAAAAAAATTAGAAATTCTTCGTATACGTCTTAGAGGTGCGTTGCAGTGCTGTGGATATCGGCTCGGAGCGAGAAATCGGGGAGCCGAGTTCGAATTCTAGTTGAATTTGTTGCATTCACTTACACGCAAATACCCTTGTGAAATGTATTAATTTAACTCTTTCTTTTATGGGTCAAATAACAAGACAAATTTGGTTCTACAGCCTTGATTGGTAACCAGTTTACCACAGAAAGTAAATGCAATCTACCGAGGAAAATCTTCTACCCAGTCAGCCATGTCTCTTTTGAGACATGATCGCCCAATCATGTATTATGCATGGGACTTAACTCACTTACTGATACTTCTTTTTCTTAACGTTTAGCTCCGAATTTTTCCTTTCGCTCTTTTTAAGATTCCTATAATTCATTTTATTCTATCTTTTTAACATCCTTTTCTTTGAATATTCCAAGATTTCATTAAGTCTGAAATGTCTTAACTTCGGTGATCGAGCAAGAACCGGTGTATTCAACGTGATAGGCCGTAAACCTAGAAATAAATGTGAAAACAATTCAAATAATATAATAAATAGTGTAAAGAATCTAATAAATAAATAATAATAAATAAATAAATCATAAATAAATAAATAAATCATAAATAAATAAATAAATCATAAATAAATAAATAAAATATAAATAATAAATAAATAGTGTTTCTTATTTTTGTTGTCAATTCTCAAAAACAAAGAAAGTGAAAAATTTACTTTCATATTTTAGTTTTATTCCAATTCTAATTCAGTCAGTTAAGTGCCATACGTGATACACGCTTTGGGCGAGCATGTCTCAAAAAAGACATAACTGACTGGACAGAATATTATCCCGCAGTAGGTTGCCATTGCAACCAAGGCTATAGAACCCAATCTGTCCTATTATTTAACCCATAACTGGAGAGAAGAGTCGGATTAATACCTTTCCCGAGGGCATACGGCTTCTTAAAACAAATATTTCCGAAGAGTGAAGGTAATTGAAAAAGCGGTGTCATTCTTTTGGCACGTCATATTATTGCGGACACATTTATCGATGTTTGTCGAGTTTATTTCATTCATTTACAAATATTCATATATTATTGTTGTTAATATTCACTCACTGAGTGTTCTCACTGGTAGTAAGTGGTGACTCATTAAGTGATAGCAAGACTGTAGTAAGTCTTAGTAAAAAAAAAAAAAAAATGAAATAACCCGGCCGAAAAACATTGGACATTTGCTGTACCAGACAGAGGCTAGCCATTTGTGACTAAATTCTACCAAACATCCCCCCCCACTCCAAAATTATTTGACGGTTGGCTTCTCATTAGTTGAGAGAGAAGTATGAAAGGAGGAAGAAAGAGATACGGGTTTTAAAGGAAAGTGCAAATGCCTTATTTTCATTTTAATTATTTTATTTCTGTTTATATATCTTTTTTTATATTTCATTTTTTTTTATCGGGACTAAATAGATCTCTTTAAGACACTAGCAGTCTTTGTATTCTAACGTCTTATCGCAATGCTGTCATCTGGATAGTTCTAACTCTCCCGTTGATATCCAGATTCACCGAACAATTTCCTACTCAATTTTTGACAGTTTCCAGTGCTCCAATAACCACTAGCGGGACAGTCACCTCCATTTTCAGCAACGCTCTGACAAGGTCAAGATATTTATCTACTTTTTTCACTTACTTTCAGACTAGCAGTATAGCCCGGCGTTGCTCGGGTGTAATGAAAGCTTTAAAACTAATCCATGGTGCTGGAGCTCAGACTCTTTGGACGTTGGCACGAAAGACTAAAAAGCAATAGTTGTTTCTAGTTAAAGCGAAACCGTAGACTGAAAGAAAAATGAATGGATGTAAATCAAATTTTGATTTTCTGGTATCGATATCAAATTTTCTGTACTATTGTAAGAACTGCAACCTTGAAACTTCTGAATATCGTTTCTTATGTCTTTGTCTATGAGTGTATCAAATTTGATTAAAATCGGACCACTCCTTCTATAACCCGATGTTTTCGATTTTCGATATTTATCGGGGGTACCTCGACACACAACCTAGCTAAGAACACTCGCAGACGCTTATAGTACAACTGTGTAAATTTTCAAGAAAATTGGTTCAGCCATATCGGAGTCTATAGGTAACGGATACACACACACACACAAACAGACAAAGTTCCATTTATAAATAAGTTTAGATTTACTGTGATTAGCCAGGACAAGAGAAATCTGTTATTTGTCCGAGTTTTTTTCTTGTTTATGAAACCCAGATCCAGTTTCATGACTCTTTTAGTTTCAAAGTCCTAGAGGATTTTGTTTCATTGTTTCAGTTTACAAAGAACTGCATCAAAATTGTCAGCTCAATCTACTTCCAAAAAACCGAACCAAATAAACTAACCTTAAATCCTTTCTTATTTAATTACTTTTCAGCAGCCACTCGTATTATTCGTATTATTGAGCGAGCCAACAATATAATGCCGCGGTACAAATATATGAAACTCAATATGACCATCAGGCTACCCAGTATGATAAGCGTATATCAGGCACATGCATCATAGTCAAATATACCTGGTATGCTAAAATGTTTTGCTAAAAGCAGTGGTATCCAGTTACGGTTTAGTTCGGGTAACATAGTCTACTCAAAATTGAGAGTGTTCCAAGTATCTAGACGAAACTCTTAATTCAACTTGGCTGCCTCATCTTTCACCCTTTAAAAATAAAATTAAAAAAAACAACCTTTCGATGCCCGACCATGATACACGCCACTACTTCGACCTATGGTGATTTTCTAGGCGTACTTTAAATACGGCACAAGACTGATAGTTTCGAGCACCCAGTGAGAATCGAACTCACTATTTCAGTTGTAAATGAGTTAGCAAGAAAAGCTTGATAAACATTACACCGCGTCGAAGTGCCCAAATGGTCCCTTTTATGAACGGATGCGCAGAGCATGAAACTAGGGGACATGCGCAAATTGTTACGATTACGAAACTAACCAGATAGATCCAAGGACGCATTTCAAAAGTTAACCAGAGTACTGAAAGACAGGAAAATCTTGTTGGAAACAAAGAAGAGAGTGCGTGATGGCTATATGATATCTGTTCTTCTGTATAGCAATGGATGCTGGAAGCTCTCATCAAGGATGAAGAAGAGGCTTGAGGCAGCAGAAATGTGGTTTTAATGAACGATGCTGAGGATACCATGGACTGAGCACGTGACTAACGCGGTGTTGGAGAGGATGGAAACGAGCAGAAAGCTCATACTTAATATAAGATACAGATGAAGTTTTCGGAACATGTAATAAAGGCGGGCCTGGAGAATTTAATACTCACAGGACGGAGAGAGGGTAAGGGAGACAGAGAAAAGCAGTGCGAGACCTACTTGATAGGCCCGAACAAATAGGTAGCAGTGCAGGGTTTGGGGTAGATACCAAGAGGAAGAATTTTGAGAGCGACAAGAGACTGAGCCCAGTGGAAGTCCATGATCACCTACGTCTTGAAGAGACACGGCACATGAAAAGGAAGACTCTACAATATCGAATAGGGTATTTACTGTATCCCGTTTAAATTCTTCAAGACAAAACATTAACATGTTAACACCTCCAATTAATTAAGATTAGAAGCTATTTGGGCCTTTCTGTAGTTGTGGAGTAGTGGATATCGGCTGGGAACGAGAAATCGGTGAGCCGAGTTCGAATAGTGACTGACTGATGTAACATTGGTGTATTTTATTATTTCTGTTATTATGCGACATAAAATAAACATAGATCTGTATGTAATACTAGCAGGATAGCCCGGCGTTGCTCGGGTGTAGTGAAAGTTTTAAAACTAATCCATGATCCTGGAGCTCAAACTCATTGGACATTGGCACGAAAGACTAAAAAGCAATAGTATCGATATCAAATAAGTTTTTTCGTCGTAAACTGAATTTTGAAAGCTAAACAAGTCCTCTGAGTAAATGATATCATGGCTGAGACTAAGAACTACAATTATACCTACTTAGAGCCAAACCCGAAGCAAAAACTAAAATAAAAGGGCTGAAAAACTGATTTTGATCAGACCCGGTAGGATATCGGGGTATCGATTTCGAATATCAGAGTAAAATAAGTCATCAAAGGATAGAACTGCAACCTTGAAACTTCTGAATATCGTTTCTTATGTCTTTGTCTATGAGTGTATCAAATTTGATTAAAATCGGACCACTTCTTCTTTAACCCAATTTTTTCGATTATCGATTTTCGATATTTATCGGGGGCTACCTCGACACAAAACCTAGCTAAGAACACACGCATACGCTTATAGTATAACTGTGTAAATTTTCAAGAAAATCAGTTCAGCCGTTTCGGAGTCTATAGGTAACAGACACACACACAGAGAGACTAAGTTCCATTTATAAATAAGTTTAGACTTTCAATATGGTTTTGTTCCCCACCGAAACATATTTAAATAATGGTAAAAAAAATATCCTTCGACAAGTTATTTTTTTTTTTTTAATGATTAACAGTATAAAGAAACTTTTTGTAGAATAACTGGTCTTTTGGGACTCATGCGATTTCCATGTATTCTTGTTTACAACATTTACGAGTTTGATTTCTTTTTGCTGTATTTTTTTTTCTTTACTTTTCTTTCTACATAAATCATTTTTATAAGTTTTACGCAAATCCTGCCAGTTTTACATAAAATATGTTTTCCTTTTCACATCAATCATAATAATCTACGTAGGAAGACACCGGGTGAAATACTCTTTCATATTTTAAATCACATCAAAGAAACTACGGCTCTTTAATAACTATTATATTCAGGCTTTTTAGTATAAAACTATGAAAGCTATATTCATCTATAGCGACGTTAAAAAAATGATTGCACACCAGCAACTGATTGCATTCCTCTAGTTAAGCTGTTGCCAATCTTTTGGTTCTTCTGTACCCCTAAACATTTTTATAGATTTTCTTGTACTCCTAAAAATTAAGGATAAAAAAGAAAAACAATCATATTGAAATTTTGATATTTTATTATGAAATCTTTTTTTAATAGAGTAAATTACTCAGCATTAGTGCATTAAGCGTAGGTAATTTATAAAATAGTTTGATTTGATCCATTATATATATTTTTTAAAATTATCTTTAATGATCATTATTAAGTAAAAATAGACAAAATTATTCAAAACTATGAACCGATAACCAAAGCTAAGCAATACTAATGAGAAAGATAAGCTTTGTTTTTTGTTGTTTGATTTTTTCAACAAACTCATGTATTCGGTGGTGGAGGAACTTTAGCAATGGCACAACGTAGATCGTGCTCAGAAATTTTGAGTATCCATGTCCCATACATGATCTTTCAGATCTGGTACGGATACAGATTACGGCAACGGGAAGTTTCATAATAGTGAAAAATCACGCTACTCTTGATATAACTCAATTAAAAGCTTTGTTTACTAAAATGAGTATTCTCTTGGAGTCAATGTACCCTTTGAAGAGTACAAATGTTTTATGAGCGTACTAGCAGTATAGCCCGGCGTTGCTAGGGTCTAATGAAAGTTTTAAAACTAATTCATGGTGCTGGAGCTCAGACTCTTTGGACATTGGCACGAAAGACTAAAAAGCAATAGTTGTTTCCAGTAAAAACGAAGCCGTAAACTGAAAGAAAAATGAATGGATGTAAGTCAAATTTTGATTTTCTGGTATCGATATCAAATAAGTTTTTTTCGTCGTAAACTGAATTTTGAAGGTTAAATAAGTCCTCTGAGTAAATGGTATCATGGCTGAGACTAAGAACTACAATTATACCTACTTAGAGCCAAACCCGAAGCAAAAACTAAAATAAAAGGGCTGAAAAAATACAGACATACAGGCAGATAAACAGACACACACACACACAAACATCTTGCCTTTTATATATGTATATATATTATCGATTTTCTGCACTATTGTAAGAACTGCAACCTTGAAATTTATGAATATCGTTTCTTATGTCTTTGTCTAAGAGTGTATCAAGTTTGATTAAAATCAGACCACTTCTTCTATAACCCGATTTTTTCGATTATCGATATTTATCGGGCCGACACAAAACCTAGCTAAGAACACTTGCAGACGCTTATGGTACAACTGTGTAAATTTTCAAGAAAATCGGTTCAGCCGTTTCGGAGTCTATAGGTAACGGACACACACACACAGAGAAAGTTCCATTTATAAATATGTTTAGATTATCAAAGTATCAGCAATTGCACCCCCAAGATACTTGGAGGAAATGTCTTTCGATTTAAGTTAGCTAATAGTAAAAAAACAAACAAAAAAAAAACAACATAGCACCTAAGAAAAAGCTAGTGAATGCAGAGAGAGTTAAGTTCATGAAGTTTTCTCAAAAATTGAACAAACTTACTGATGTCCTTACTTGGGGTGAAATGATTATAAAAATGACTTTAATACAGCTGGGAAAGTTGTTACTATAAGTACGTGATGAATTTGTTCAGCAACAAGAATTGATTCAAAAATTTAATTCCACGAAAGTTACGGATCTGCTAGAAGAAATAAATAGAGACAAAAAGACGGAATAATGTGCACTTTGTTGCGATATTTTAATCTCTACGTGGGACTAAAAATGTTGATGTATTACTAATTATTGTGGCAAACTGTGAAAAGAATCATCGTCTAATAGGAAATGATACGCTGAACATAAATTTCACTAAACTATTGAACAAAATCAACGCCGAAGAAACTGGAATGTTAAAAAATTCTATTAAAACAAAGTTAAGACGAATAGAAAGTTTACTTCTTCTCGCGAGTTAGTAACACTAAACAACAAAGATGAAACTTGAAGCGACAGAAATATGGTTCCAAAGAATGAGACTAAGAATACCATGGACCTAAACACGTGAGCAACCAGTAAGAAAATGGAAACTGAAAAGAGGGCTGAACTGTTACGTAAAAAATCCTCCTGAAATGGCAGTGATTTCTGAACAATTTCATTACACCTGAACAGGTAAAACAAAAGACAACAGAGATATGGTTGTACTAAACGTTCATGGTAGCATTAGCCGTTTTCTTATAAGGAAACATTCAGTACCCACGTCTATTGAACAGGTTAAGAGGCTCATCCCTTGTTTAGGATGTGGTTTCCGGCTCTTTTCCAATCTTTTCACTATTATGTAGCTCCCTGCACATCAGTGGCGTTGCCGCCTTGCTCGGGGTCATACGATTAAAAAAAAATTAATTGAACAAAAAGTGTTGGCTGGAATTTATGAAATCTTTCTCTTAAAACAATTTTCCAGAAAAACAAATTCTTAATTTTCAGTAGTTATTATTGCTCTTTCCGGTATTGATGGGGTTTTTCTTCCATAACTTTTTATTTGAAGTATTATGGAATGTGAACATCTTGATTATATATGATATTAATTTTAGCTGTTGCAAGTCTACAAATGATTTGGTTTCTATTATTTGGTACAGTCTTTTTTTCGTGATTCTGTAGCACCATTTCAAAAGGTTCTTGCCGAAACTCACAGGCTTCACTTGCCTAAAGCTATTTTTAACCATAAATCCTAGAAAGTGGTTGTATATAGGAGAGAGTTTAGATATTTATAAATTGATTGTATAACGTTCCGCTCAAAATAATATGATTTTTTGCCAAGACCCACAGACCTCATTTGCTTAAAGCCGTTTTTAACCGTTCATCATAGAAAGTGGTTGCATATAGGGGAGAGTTTTGATATTTCTGAATGGGTTTAGTGCTATACATCGAATGTATAATGTTTTTCTCAAAATAAGATTCTTTACCAAGTCCCACAAGCTTCATTTGCTTAAAGCCATTTTTAACCATTGATCCTAGAATGTGGTTGTATATAAGAAAGAGTTTAAATATTTCTGTATGGGTTTAGTGCTATAAATTTATTGTATAATATTCTGCTAAAAATAATTAGATTCTTTGCCAAGTCTCACAGGCTTCACTTGCTTAAAGCCATTTTTAAACCCTGATCTGAAAAAGCGGTTGCATACAGCTGACAATTTAGATACGTTTGGCGTCATGCATGACATCCATGTGAATGTTTCGATTTGATTGCGCCCGAAAAGAGTATTGGAAATACCATGGATGGAACATGTGAACGATGAGCAAGTTTTAAACAAAACGGAACAAAAAAGACACTTGTATTTAGAATCAGAGAGAGGCAGTTGAAACTTCTTCAAATAATGAGGAAAGCAGGAAAGCAGGTTTGGAGAGTTTCACACTCACAGAACTTAATGTAAGCAAAAGAGTGATGGAATCAGCTAGTAACTTACATAAGTTTGTGTAAATTGATAGCAGAGCAAGGATAGGATGGGATGGTAAGCAGAAAAAAAAACATTGCCTAGATATTCAGATGACAGAAAGCTGTCGAGAAGCATGATAGGCTCTTCGCTCTTGACCTTCATCCGTACCAAATTAAACTTAGTATATATGTGTATTAAAAGACGTTGGACATTGGCAGTTTTCTGGGGCTGAGGTGGGGTTAAAAATCTTGGAAATGTAGGGAATTTGAGACAGGATGAGGGTAGTGTGGTTGTGCCAAAAAAATGCGACCCTGCCAGGAGATATATGCCGGAGCGGGGGTGGAGACAACGAAGTAGAGTGTAAAGTAGAATTATCAGCTGGAGGCATAAATATAAGTAGGGAGGAGAAGAAGGAGGAGGTGGCTCCTTTCACCCGATTTGTTTCCGGTGATAAGTATTCTATCAGAGAGATCAGGAACAAAGGTAAGACGGTTATCAACTGGTGCTCGCATTTCCGGTGATCAGTAAAATAATACCCCATAACTGGATGCCCGGCACACTTCTCACGGTAGACTTGAGGAGAGGGAGGATGTGGAGGAAGCAGGAGAGGTGAGAGGTTTATGAATGTGCTTTTTAAGTCTTTTCTTCTTTTTATCTATACATCTATCGTGTGAGTGCTTTCTTACAATTACTGAGTTGTGTGTGTTAGTAAGTGAATACTTAGCGATATTGTACTTTAGGTCTCAAAGACTTTTTTTTAAAATTATTTATATTTGTCTTAACCATAGTTCGTGTTTTTCCTTCTCTTTTTTCTTCCTCTTATTCATTCTTTTTTATATTTCATTCTCATTTTTCCTTCCCTCTGTTTTATCTCTCATGCTTTTTCTCGTTCTAATTATCTCTCTCTATCTCTCTCTCTCTCTCATATCCCTTCTTTTTTTCTCGTTCTCATTTTCTCTATCTTATTCCTTCTTTTTTATTCTCCTTATTTTTCGTTCTCCTGTTCTCTTTCCCTCTCTCTCTTTCTCTCTCTCATTTCCTCTTTTATCTCTTTCTTTCTTATTTTCGCTCTCTCATTCCTTCTTTTTTATTCCCTCTCTTCCTTTCATTCTCTTAGTCTCATTATCATTATCTATCTCCTATACCCTCTCTTTTATCTCAGTCTTTCTTTCTGTTACTGTCGTTCTGTATCTTGGCTCTCACGTTATTTTTATTTTTTATTGTTTTAATCATATCACCCGGAGCAAGGCGGTAACGCCACTGATGTGCAGGGGGCTACATAAGAGTGAAGAGATTGGAACAGAGAGAACCGGAAGCCACATCCTAAACAGGGAACAGGGGATGAGCCTCTTCACCTGTTCAGTAGACGTGGGTGGAGTGTGAACCGGGCGATAGTTTAGTCTATGTAGTCCAATTGAAAAAAAAGTGAGAAGATTGGAAAAGAGAAAACCGGAAACTGCATCCTAAACAGGAAACAAGGGATGAGCCTCTTCGCCTGTTCAATAGACGTGGGTGGAGTGTGAACCGGGCGATAGTTTAGTCTATCTACTCCAATTTATTTACCTCGGATTTTGAAAAATTGATATGTATAAGTACACGCGTCTACTCGTGCGTTTTAAACTCTATAGAAACAAAATTTTGATACAAATATCAACTTGTTTTCCATTCATAAAATAAAAATAAAAAAGACAAAGAAATAAAAAAAAAGAATATTTATGGTCAAAATAACAAGATAGACTAGTTTCCCTAGCGTTGGATGGTAACCAGTCTAAGTAGAAAAATTCTGAATTCAAACCGCAGAGATGATAACAAAGAAGACAATGG
Source organism: Ascarosepion bandense (assembly GCA_037127315.1). Taxonomy (NCBI): domain Eukaryota; kingdom Metazoa; phylum Mollusca; class Cephalopoda; order Sepiida; family Sepiidae; genus Ascarosepion; species Ascarosepion bandense. The sequence continues at coordinate 171,896 of JBBBDQ010000137.1, forward strand.
GAAGCTACCACAGATTAAAAAGAAATGGAAGATGCGGAGAGTCATTATCGCATATGTCCTGAACGAACATGGCATTAAAAATTTTCTTCTACCATGTGCACTGACTTGTTTTCGTCCCATGAATGTGAACGCTGACATAATGTTTTTACTAAATCCTAGTTATATTATCAGTTACATTCCCAAGAATTATTAAAACAATTTGCAACCTAATCCTTCAGTAAATAATTTGCAGTCTAATCCAACGGTGCAATTGTTTGCAATCTAATATTATAGTAAAATACTTTTCAACCTAATCCTATAGTAAAATAATTCGCAACTTAATCTATTTTTAAAGTAATTTGCAACATCATCGAAGAGTACACAAAATCATAAATTTGCAAAGAAATCTAACAGTAAAATAATTTCCAACTTAATCCTTTGGTAGAATAATTTGAAACATAATCGTATAGTATGTAAAATTGTATACTAATTTGCAACGTAATCTTATAGTACAATAGGTTGCAGCATAATCTTATAGTAAAACTAGCAGTATAGTCCGGCGTTGCTCGGGTGTAATGAAAGCTTTAAAACTAATCCATGGTCCTGGAGCTCAGACTCTTGGCACGAAAGACTAAAAAGCAATAGTTTTTTCCAGTTAAAGCAAAACCGTAGACTGAAATTAAAATGAATGGATGTAAGTCAAATTTTGATTTCCTGCTATCGATTTCTGCACTATTATAAGAACTGCAACCTTGAAACTTCTGAAAATCAAATTTGATTAAAATTGGACCACTCCTTCTATAACTCGATTTTTTCGATTATCGATTTTCGATATTTATCGGGTGTACCTCGACACAAAACCTAGCTAAGAACACGCGAAGACGCTTATAGTACAGCTGTGTAAATTTTCAAGAAAATCGGTTCAGCCGTTTCGGAGTCTATAGGTAACGGATACACACACACAGACAAAGATTCATTTATAAATAAGTTTAGATTAGATAGATAATTTGTAAACTCATACAATAGTAAAATAATTCACACCCTAATCCTATAGTAAAATAGTTTGCAACCTAATACTATAGAAAAATAATTTCTAACGTAATTCTGTAAATATTACCGTAATTTTTTGTTCTTAGTATTTGACGTGTCACTATATCTTGTCATCATTAATGTGAATTAAAATTTTAACGTATTTATTTAATAGTTCCTACTTGTTATATCCACGCTTATATATTCAGTTAGAATTAAAGTGATTTACAATATTTCTAAAGTAAAATAATCTGCAACGTCTTCTTATGTTTCTTTGGTAAAATAGTTTGCAAAATTTTTTGCTAATAAAATAAATTCAAACGTTTTATATAATAATTATTTCTGATGTATTTCTAGGGTAAAATATTTTCCAGTAATTTTTTATATTTTTACTATTTGTTGTGTTACTGCCTTTTAATCATTACAGACAATAAAGATTTTCACAGTCGTTTAATAAGTGCCACCTGTTTTATCTTCGTTAGTATATTCAATATCAAAATAATTTATTATGTATTTCTATTTATAAAAATACTTTTATGTATTTTTATTATTATTATTATTATAATTCCACTCCAAGCAAAGCAGAAATGCCACTAATGCGCAGGGGTATACAATAAGAGAATAAAAAAGATACCGGGTATGTCAAAGAAAAGGTAAGATCTGTATGGGAATCAAGTAGATAAAAGATGGCAATTACCGTTGCATTTAAACATTTAGTGATTGTAGCTATCAGAGAAGCAAGCAAATGGACGTGATTTCCACAAACGGGAATTGCGAGAAAAGAAACTATTAGAGTAGAAGAGGTGGTTACATTTAACTATTTCGGCGGTAAAAGATTGGGCACCTTGATGCCAATCTAGTAGCACGCGTAAATACATATGGTCGGGGTAATAGGGGTAAACGTTGATCAGAGCAGCTGCCATGAAAATACTTGTAGAAAAGACAGAGAGAAGCCACATCACGTCAGTGAGAAAGTAAAATAATTTATATTGTTCAGAAAATAATGTGCTAATTTAAAATCAACATTTATTCATGAACTAGCAGTATAGCCCGGCGTTACTCAGGTGTAATGAAAGCTTTCCATGGTCCTGGAGCTCAGACTTTTTGGACGTTGGCACGAAAGACTAAAAAGCAATAATTGTTTCCAGTTGAAGCGAAACCGTAGACTGAAAGAAAAATTAATGGATGTAAGTCAAATTTTAATTTCCTGGTATCGGTATCAAATTTTCTGCACTATTGTAAGAATTGCAACCTTGAAACTTCTGAATGTCGTTTCTTATGTCTTTATCTATGAGTGTATCAAATTTGATTAAAATCGGACCACTTCTATAACCTGTTTTTTTTAATTATCGATTTTCGATATTTACAACACAAAACCTAGCTAAAAACACTCGCAGACGCTTACAGTACAACTGTGTAAATTTTCTAGAAAATCGGTTCAGCTGTTTCGGAGTCTGTAAGTAACGGACACACACACAGACAAAGTTCCATTTATAAATAATTTTAGATTAATGTGTTTAGCAATGTTTAAATAATTCAAAATAGGAACCCTGATCATCTGCATATTTTTGTTATCATGTTTCAAGGCTATTCATGCCTTTAAGATAAAACTCTAAAGGTTTTGACGGCAAGAAATTCTTGAATGTAGTTTCTGCATCTTTCTTGATGCAGAAACTGCATTCAAAGATGAATAATCTTTTGGCTTAAAAAAATCTCAAGATGCTTGAAAAATTGGTAGCCATTTGGAAAGATTTTTTTTAATCGGTGCAATCCAAGCAAGGCAGTACTGCCACTGGTATACATGGGGTTGCAAGTGAGAGAAACGTAAAAAAATAGAGGGACAAGATACAAAGGGGTCGGGTAAATAATAAAAGAAAGATGAGAATTAAGGGGATAAAAGACGGCAATTGACATTGCACTTAAACTCTTGGAGATTGCAGCTATCAGGAAAGCAAGACTATGAAAGAAATTTTCAAAGGCGGAAAGTGCAAGAAAAGAAACTATTAGAGTAGAAGTGGTGGTTACATTTGATCCTTTTTACCGTGAAAGAGTGGGATCTAGTTGCCAGTCTAGTAATACAAGTAAATTCGTGTCGAGGAAGCACCAGGGATATAAGCTCATAAAAAAAGAAGCCGTGAAAAGATTTGTAGAAAAGACAGAGGGGAGCCACATCCCGACAGTGAGAAAGTGTCTGACGTCAAGCGGACAAATTGGAATCGATTCCATTGCAGATCCTCCTTTGAATTTTGTCGAGAACCACGAGTTGAATAGCAGAAGCACCCGACTAGATATGGCAATAGTATTCAATGCACGGACGAATGGAACATTTGTATATGTGCAAGATGGATTCTGATGAGAAAGGGGAATATGGTGGATGTGACTAAAACTCGTATCCCAAGTCAGTCAGCTTTATATATCATTATCGTAATTTTTTTAAAATACCGAGTGTCTTCCAGAGGTAAGTCGTCATAGCTCTCCATTGCTTCCTTTTTTTTTTCTGTGAATTGATCTGATTAATTTAAAATAATTTCTCATTGACTCCCCACGGCTTAGATCTTTGTGATTTCCTTGCCACCCAAGACTAGAGGTTTTAGCTTACTCTGCTATTTAACCCATATCTGAGGCGGGATGGATTCATGCCTTTCTCAGGGACTCAAGGGATCAAAAGAATTAATATAAAGGTGAAAGCCACATAGGCCAGGCATTAATGTCAGAATATTCATACAAAATGAGAGAAATCACCCTTTTCCAAACACAGACCTCGGTTAAAAATATACAACTACCAAACGTATTAATTTCCATTGACTCCATTGACGTATTTCCTGTTTCCCGGCAGGGATGGAAGTAAAGTATCTGCTTCTGTCTCATTTATCTTATTTCCTCTAAAGTGAAGCATATTTTTGAGAGGGTGGTCGTTTAAAAATGACCACGGGGGCGCTTACAAAGGGTGTGGCTTCCTCACTTTTCTTGCTGATAGCATTTATAATTCCGTATCTTATCACCGGATGCAATTTACCGTTTATTTGTCTTTTCTGTCCTTCTGACTCCGATTCGCAGCAGGCCTGACATGTAAGTGGTATTGAATGCGCATGCAGGAACGGCCACAATCAAAACCGACTTGAGTTTCAAATAGACAAGGTGGTTGGAATTTTTTAAATAATTTTTTTTAGCCTTTTATGAAATAACGTGTCAAAAAAGTCGAGAGGATTATTAACTGTTTCCTCGCAGGCTATCGCCCCTGCGCGTGACAGGAGAGTATATATATATATATATATATATATATATGCACTTCTTCACTGCTCGACATAATTATTTAAAAAAAATAAAATAATAAGGCACAGGTAAATAGCAAACACCTGTCAAGGCTTTTCATAACTCGTAGTAAAGACAATCAACTGAGCCAACGCTGCCTCTCTCACTCTCTCTGTGACAGGATGTGCGTGTATATATATATATATATATATATATATATATATATATATATATACACACACAAATAAATACACAACGGTTCTATTATAATTAAGAGGATTTTAAATAATGAAACTCTTTTGTATGCTTTCAGCCTAAATTAAATAAAGGAAGGAAATTTCCTAAATTTTTAATAAAAAGTGGAGTTAGAATTATGATGACTTGGGTGCATTTTACTATATCCAAAGATAGTCTCGGACTATGCATATACAAATCAAATATACTAAATCTGTCTGAAAAGTAACGAGATTGACGTTATAAACAATTTATTTCAATTCCATAAAAGTAACTAATTGGTTTCCCCTTCAAAATAATTCATCTTGAGCCTAATGCACTTTTACATCCTTCTTTGTCATGTTACTGTGCACTTCTAAAAGGATTCTTCTTGGATGGCCCTCAGCTCCGTTGTTACAGCGTTCTTGATGGCCGCCATGCTTTCAAAACGGGTTCATTGATGATCCCCTTGTGCCTGGCGAAAAGAAGAAAATCACAGAGAGTAAGATCTAGTGAATAGGGAGGTTGTGCCAGTACAGCGATGAGCTCCTCAGCCAGGAACTGCCGGATGAACAGGGTGTTGTGAGCAGGTACATCATCGTGGTCAATACCGCCAAGTTATCATGTCAGAAGCAATACAATCCGCTTATCCCCCTAGCACTAGTCCATAGCTTACCCAGTCTTTTTACTTTTCAGACTGCACTCGTGTATATATATATATATATATATATATATATATCCGAGTGAATAAAGAACGAAGAAAAAACTTTTTACAACGTCCAAAACATTAATTTAAAACAGTGCTCGATATATAATATATATAGAGCTGTGAATACTTATAAATTATATTTTAGAACAAATCTTATATATATCCACTACAAATCATACATTTGTTTCGACATTGAAACTACAATGCCTCCTCAGGTGGTGTGGGGAGGAATGGAAAGCCTTTCCATTCCTGTCCACACCACCTGAGGAGACATGACTTGCTTTCCTGACGGCTATAACCTCCAGGAATTTAAATGCAATGTCAATTCCCATCTCTTATCCACTTGACTCCAGTCCTTTCTACATTACTCCGTATATCTGGTTTTGTGCCCAGTAAACCTTTAGCAAAATGATTTCTGTAATCTTACGTGATATCTGTCCTCCTATATGGCAGCGAATGCTGGACAATTTCTTCAAAAATGAAAGATAGACTCGAAACAATAGAAATTTGATTCTACAGAAGGATACTGAGGGTACCATGCCTTGAACATGTGAGAAACATACTTAACATCAGGAAGAGACAGCTGAAATTTCTCGCACACGTAATGAGGAAGGGAGGGCTTGGTGCATCACAGAGCGAATAGGAGGAAAGAGGGACAAGGGAAAACAGCGCGATGGCCCTAAGCAAACTAATGGTAGAGCAGGGTTTGGAAGAAATATCAAGACAAAATATATTAAGAGCTATAAGAGACAGGAACACGTGGAGAGCCATGATCGCCTACATCTTGAAAGGACACGGCACATAAAAAAGAAGAATCTTACTATATAATAGAATTACAGAATATTTGATGCACTTTCAACCGATATTTTGTGGTTTCCATATTTGAGTAAACGCTTTCTTTTTATAAACGGTGTAAATTACGTCTACCGGCCTGTACAACCGAGAGACTTAATACAGAGAATGTGCTCCCCGGCAGTGTTTAGAACTGCGTCTCCCTTTGTACAAGAAAGCACCGACGGGCTTTTTATTCTTCTCTAAGATCATGGCCATATCACGTCGAAACATTGATTCCCGTACGATCACCAAAATTAAGCAACGCTGCCCCTGGTCAATACTTAGATGGGTGACCGATTGGAAATACTAGATGCTTTAAGTGTGTGGATGGTGGGTGGAATAATAACTCGAAATTGTTAATTGGAGTTGAAATTCCAAGTTGGTTCGTTATACTAATTTCTGTGCACGTAACTTGGGGAGGGTATAAATCCACATCTCCTCCCCCCAACTAAAGGTTAAATAGCAAGATTTGTATCACTAAGCCATTATTGTCTAAAAAAGTGAATTCTTACAATATTTTCTGGTTTTAAATAATCTTCAAATGGTTGACAAGCCGCAGAAAACGAATCAATTTCTCCTCCAGTAAACACTTGACTCCTCTTTCTATACTGCACACAAGATACATATCAGAGGAAAAATGGGATACTGCTTCAATATCTGAACTGAAAATGCTAAGCCCTCACTTTCCTGTCTTAAAAGAGTTTCAAAGAGTTTTTGCGATCTTGTTATTGATGAATTATGAGAGAAAGTCAAAAATTATTCTTACTTTTATTTACTTCTTGCCATTTAATCTGTAAAATTATGAGAACTAGCTGTCAATCTAGTCATTCAACCATACATGATACACGCTTAGGTGATTATGTCTTTTTTTTATCCATGACGGACTAAACAAAAAATTTTCCCGCAGCAGCTTGCCATTTCTTTCTGTGGTAGACTGGCTGCCAATCAAGACTATATAACCCAATCTGTACTGCTTTTCGTCCCATATTTTTTAACACTGATCATGGGCAAAGCCAGTGGCCTTTGTTTATGGGTGCTTATAGTTTTTTTTTAATCATTTCACCCCAAGCAAGGCATTTCACTGCCACTGTTGCGCAGGGGGTTACATAGGGGAAAGCGATGAGAAAGAGTGTTTAGGAGGGTACATAGGGGAAATTGATGTGAAAGAGTGATTAGGGGGTTACATAGTGGAAAGTGATGAGAAAGATGGTACTATTGTGGTAACCTGATCAAAGTTTGAGCTTGATCACGTCAGTTTTCTTGCCACTGTTACAGTATAAACATGACCACTCCACTAACAGTGTACACCAAGGAAAAACATAGAGCAGCTAACCGATTTCTCTGGTCAGACAGTGTATCTGGGGCTGAAAATCATAAAAGGCTTTTAACACAATACGACAACATTGTATTAAATCGCTGAAATAAGTATGAGTGGGTCGGGAAGTTTAAAAGTGGCCGGACAAGCGTGAAGGGTTACCGGGGATCAGCAGATCAAGCACCAACAACGTCTAGTTGCACAATGTTTGAATATCAAATTAGGGTTGAAACTATTTTTTCTGTCTTCTCGTTTTATTCAAAACCGTGGTTAAGAGTGTCGCTGATAAGAATTAACATTTACAATTATCTGCATCTGTTAAGATTTTAAAATTGCCACCCAGGCAAAGTACATTGTTTCAAAAGAACATTAGAGGTAATCCTTGTTGTTCTAATAAAACATTAATGGGAATCAAATGTACTTGCTTTTCTCATTTTATTCTTTACAGATTTTCATGTTTTAACTCTTGTAATGCATTACATGTGTTTATCTTTAGTGGATCCTAGCATTTCTAAAATGTTTTTTCAGTTCGGCTCGTTGGGTTTTCCTCCAACTCAATAAAAACTAGACTTTTTTCTATAACATTAAAATTCACGATCTGTTCAATTCCCACAGCGTAAAGTACATCAGGCAAATAAAGCTTCATTTTTTTCGTGTTTATCAAAAAGATTCTCGTTGTTTGAGAACGTTCTGCTTTTCTTTTATCTTCTGAATATTTCCAAATACTCAAAGTCGATTTCCCTTCGGCTGAGTGTTTTAAAGCGAGAAATGTTGGTCATCTCCTTGTGCTCTTTATTTCAAGTGACAAGTCGCCATATTGTGGTTCCCGGCTTTTTCTTTCTTTTTTCTTTTCTTTTTCCCAATCTTCTTTCACTTTTTTCTTTTCTCTTTTTTGTTCTCAATTGGAGTAGATAGATTTAACTATCGCCCGGTTCACACTTCACCCACGTCTTTTGAACAGGTGAAAAGGCTCATCCCTTGTTTCTTGTTTAGGATGTGGTTCCCGGCTTTTTCTTTTTTTTTCTTTTCTTTTTCCCAATCTTCTTTCACTTTTTTCTTTTCTCTTTTTTTGTTCTCAATTTGAGTAGACAGACTTAACTATCGCTCGGTTCACACTCCACCCACGTCTTTTGAACAGGTGAAGAGGCTCATCTCTTGCTCCCTGTTTAGGGTGTGGTTCCCGGCTTTCTCTTTTACAATCATTTTACTCTTAAGTAGCCCCATGCGCATCAGAGGCGTCACCGCCTTGCTTGGGGTGATATGATTAAAAAAAAAAATTAAAACGCTTCGACTAGTTTTGGACAAGATGGTCGAATATTGTTTTATTTCATTCTTACAGAATTTTGGACGACTTTAAGATACAATTTAAAATATTACCTCAAAAACAAAGTGTACAGCTTAATATAGTTAATAATTCATTCTCTCTCTCTTATATATATATATATATATATATATATATATATATATATATATATTAACGAAACTTGGTTATAAGCAACCAACAATTTGTAATGAATTATTTTGAACATTATTTTTACCGATACTCGTATTTAAGTAGATATTCTGTTTTTAATTAAACAGTATTTTATATTTATATCTACCGGCCGGATTTTTTACGATAAATTTTATTTTGAAAATGTGTGCTATGTAAATAGGGGTCGCAGGTTCGAATCCTGCTGGATAGCACACATTTTCTAAATAAAATTTATCGTAAAAAATCAGGCCGGTAGATATAAATATAAAATACTGTTTAATTAAAAACAGAATATCTACTTAAATACGAGTATCGGTAAAAATAATGTTCAAAATAATTCATTACACATACACACACACACACACACGTGTGTGTGTGTGTGTGTGTGTGTGTGTGTGTGTGTAAAATATATGACAAAGTGGGAAAAAGTTTTCTTGTGATTTCATTACTAAAGAAGGATGCAGGGAATTTAATTTTTTTTTATCTATCCGATTTTATTTACATTCTCTTACTTTTTTTTCACACTGTCATGATAGTTCTGCCAGGAATGGTGAAATGTTGAGAGAGCCAGAGAGAATATTTACCGTAGATGACCTTGCGATCAAGGCACTTTCTAGACATTTTCGCCTTTGATCAGGGTGGGATTTTATGTCAAAATTGTGGTCAGTTTCGTTACTGTATTTGATGTACTGTTTCGTAAAATTTCACTTTTGTTTAGATTTCCTGATATTTCTTCTATGTATTTTTGTGCCAATTCTTACTGGCGATCGAGTAGATCTGTCACACAAGTTTCACCTTATCGTTTAACTTAAAGGAGGAATTTGCTTAAGAAATTTACACACACACACACACTCTCTCTCTCTCTCTCTCTCTCTCTCTCTCTATATATATATATATATATATATATATATATATATATATAGTAATTCGCGATACTTAAGGTTTAAAATGAATTTTTATAAATAGAAACTTTTCTTGAATCTTTCATCTTAAATTTAATTGAAAGTTAAAGAATTAATTTACTATTTCCAATAAGCAAATATTCTGGTGTATTTTAAACACAAATTGTACCGATTGGAATTAATTTTTTTTAAATAGCTGATTAGCGCCCTTTTTTTAGTCGTCATTCATCTCAATGTAATGCTCTGTATTAAAAAAATCTTATAAAAATAAAATATACGTTTCTGAAATTTTATTTGACAAATATTAGCTTAGTGAAAGTATAATTATTTACTTTAAGTTTAAAATAACACAGAAATGGATTTTTAACAGTAGGTGTGTTTTTAACCGAAATCGCTATCTTTTATGTAATTGACAACGCGATGACATAATGATTATTGTTGTACAGAGACTTTATCTATAAAACATAAAGAAAATGACGTGCGCACGCTCTTTGTATATAGTTTTTAAGTACTCAGTAATCTTAAAAATGTTGGAAATATTCTCCATAATCTATTAGCGAATTAGTAGCGGTACCTATATATATATATATATATATATATATATATATATATATATGCTGTTAATCATTATCTACTTATGTAAAAAGTAATCAAATATAAATAAAACCCTGTCAAAACGAGAAAGACTACGCTAAACGGAAGAAGAAATGAGGGTCTGTTTATTGCATATTCGACCAAACATTGAAGAAATCACAAAAAATACCAGGCACAGGTTTCACACTAAATAAGCTGTGCAAATAGTTGAGAGAATGTGCTCGATCCATGATATTCGTAGCATCTTTCTGTAGAACCCCATTTCAGTTACTTTAAGTTGTTCCTTCATCTTTGATGATATTGTCCAGCATTTAGTGCCATATTGAAGGACAGACATCGCATAGCAATCCATAACTTTCTTATTTGTTTCTAGCGAAATCTTCCTGTCTGTTAATATTTTCCTCACCTTCTGGAATACGTTCTTGGCCATTCCAATTCGCCTTCGGATCTCAGTGTCGCACTTTCCATCTTCCGTTAGAACACTTCCCAAATACTTAAATGTTTGTATTTGCTTGATTTTAGTATCCCCAACCTGTAATTGGCATTTTGGGCTCCTCTGTTTGCTGATGACCATACATTCGGTTTTCTTGTAGTTTATTTATAGTCCTTTCTTTTTACTTTCTTCATCTAGCATTTTAGGAAGTCTTGTAGTTTTCTTTCCTTCTCAGCTATCAGCACTGAATTGCAAATTAATGGCAGTAATGATTTTAGACAAATCATAAACCTCAGCTCAACAGGACTGTCACAGGTTGAAGCCTTATTCTTTAGGTGCCGTGTCTTTTCAGGACGTAAAAAATCATGACTCTCCACAACTTCCTGTCTCTTGTAGCTCTTAAACTTTCCTCTTTGTTATTTCTTCTAAGCCTTGATTGGCCATCCATTTACTCAAGCTCACCAAGTATGTTATGCATTGCTTTCCTTTGTCCCTCATGTCCTCTATCTGTCCAGTGAGCATCAGATTTCCCAAGCCCTCTTTTCTCATTATGAGACTCGGAAACCTCAACTGGCTCATTCTTGATGTCAGATATTAGTTTCCTTTTTGTTTCCATTTTCTCCAAAACTTCGTTGCTCACGTATTTGGTTCATGGTATCTCAGTACCCCCTAGGACGAAAATTCTGAGGTTAAATTTTAAGGTTAATAGCAATAATAATTTTTGACAATTCATAACGCTCAGCCAAACAGTATTGCCATAGATTGACACCAAGACGATAAATATAATCTTTTGTTCAGTTCTGAATTCCATGGGGGTGAAGGGCTTACGCCACATCACGTTGGAACATCGTTTCTCGTAAGATCACTGAAGTTAAGCAACGTCGTGCCTGGTCAGTACCTAAGTGAGTGAGCGCTTGGGAATACTAGGTAAACTGTAGGCTTGGATATGCGGGAGATGTAAGGGACAATAGCTCTAAGCGTGACCTATTGACTCTTGTCAAAACGTGACCTTTTTGAATCTAGTGTAACCCGTACCTGCTTATTTTAACCTAAGAATCAACTGTGATTTTTGTTCTTATAAAAGTTAAAATCGATATTAAATACACCAACAAGTTTTTTTGTTTTGTTTTGTTTTTTTAATTTTTAATTTTTTGCTTTTATTTAATTAAAACTAAATATTTTAAATAGAAAATAAATTTACAAAAAATTTAATTAAATAATAGCAATAACTATCATCAGTCTGGTTCCCAGGTTTAAGTGGTCGCCTGTACCCAGATTTCTATTACATATTCTAGCTTTTTATACATTTGTTTGCTTGTAAAATTTGTGCGTCTAGGTGAAGTAGATATGTGGACTCTGGCAAGTATGTCAGATATAAATAATTTTTAATCTTTATATACAAGTTCAGGGTTTGTATGGATTAAATAAAATTCTGTATCCAAAAAACACTATTCTTTAAAAAGTGCTCAATACAAAATAGAGCGAATAATATTTATTTAAAATTTATAACATAAATATGTTATAAAATCACTGCAAAGTAGATATTTTGTTTCGACACTTCTTGTGTTTTGGCAAGTCCAAGATACAAATGAACTTGACATGACACAAGACGTGTCGAAACAAAATATCTACTTTGTAGTGATTTTATTATATAATTGTTATAAATTTTAAATAAATAATATATAATAATAACACAAGTAATGGTTACTAATGGAAGTACATTCCACAGTTAGATATTTACTTTTAAAAAGGGCTTTATACAAACGTATAACATAAATATATGGTAATTAATATTATAATTTTATTATTGCGTTTCAATATGCTGTGATAATAATAATAATTACTACCATATAAGTAATATGTATCAGTAAAATATATGTATATATTTTACTAGCAGTATAGCCCGGTGTTACTCGGGTGTAATGAAAGCTTTAAAACTAATCCATGGTCCTGGAGTTCAGACACTTTGGATGTTGGCACGAAAGACTAAAAAGCAATAGTTGTTTCCAGTTAAAGCGAAACTGTAGACTGAAAGAAAAATGAATGGATGTAAGTCAAATTTTGATTTCCTGGTGTCGATATCAAATAAATCTTTTTCGTCGTAAACTGAATTTTGAAGGCTAAATACGTTCTCTGAGTAAATGGTATCATGGCTGAGACTAAGAACTACAATTATACCTACTTAGAGCCAAACCCGAAGCAAAAACTAAAATTAAATGGCTGAAAAAAATACAGACATACAGGCAGATAAAAAGACACACACACAAACATCTTGCCTTATATATATATATATATATATATATATATATATATATATATATATATTATCGATTTTCTGCACTATTGTAAGAACTGCAACCTTGAAACTTCTGAATATCGTTTCTTATGTCTTTGCCTATGAGTTATGAGTGCATCAAATTTGATTAAAATCGTACGACTCCTTCTATATTTATCGGGGGTACCTCGACACAAAACCTAGCTAAGAACACTCGCAGACGCTTATAGTACAACTGTGTAAATTTTCAAGAAAATCGGTTCAGCCGTTTCGGAGTCTATAAGTAACGGACACACACAGTTCCATTTATAAATAAGTTTAAATTAAATTTAGAGTTAGATATAGTTTTTTAAAAATCGGACGCACGTGATACATGACTGACGAAATAAAATCAAACACCACAAACGTAAAAATACAATAATTTCTTTCTTTTTCTTCATAACTCAGTCTCTGACGAAGCTTTAATGAAAGTGAAACCTGTTAGATTGATAAACGTTTCGTATTTATTCTTGACCTTAACGTTGCGGGTAGGGTTCATATAAAACCAAACTGACTCGAAAGACCTACCAACTAGTCGACTTGGAAACACGAAATTTATGGGCATTAATTTGTCGATACTTCGCTCTCAGTTTGAGGCGTGACGTGGAATTACGATGATGGTGAAAAAACACGATTTTTTTTCTTTACCGAAATGTCAAATAAACTAGGGATTAATTAGGGTCCTGCTTTTGAAGGGGCCAGGAGCTGAGAAGACGAAAGCGCGTGCCTTATACATTGTTTTGGCAAATGCTATTCAAATCGGCCTACACGTGTCAACCATCCGCTGATGGAACATCAACTCCGAAATTCCTGGCAGTGTGTTGTAATTGAAAAAGGAGGTACATTCTCTAATCTGGCCTTGTCTTCTGCTTGATAGATCGAAAAATCGACCAATTATCATTTTATTCGTGTTTCTGAAGCATAACTCAAAGCTGCAAACTAATCTATCGCTGTGAATGAATGAAAAAAATGTCGATGTTACGTCTTTCTTCATCTAAAAACAACTTAATCAAACTGATGTTCTTATGGGTGAAATTATATGGAGAAAGAAGTGGAAATGTAACCTTAAACATCGATTATAATTATGCATAGTCTGCGGGAGGACACTGAAAATTTAGCGTCGCTAATTCTGACTTTCTAACATTTCTGGCATTTGACGTGTCTAGACTCACTGCTGAGCAAATCACATTGAGTTTTCCAACGCTTTTGTTTTTATCGCTGTTGTGCGTTGTGGTGCAATGGATATCGACTCGAAACGACAAATCGGAGAGCCGAGTTCGAATTCCAGTTGAATTCTTTGCATTCATTTACGCGCATATACCCTTGGGAAAGGTTTTAACCCATCTCTTCCCTCCAATTATGGGCTAAATAATAGGACAGATTGGATCCTATAGCCTTGGTCGGCAACCAGTCTACCACAGAAACAAATGGCAATCTCCTGCGGGATAATCTTCTGTCCAGTCAGTCATGTCTCTTTCGAGACATGATCAACCAAAGCATGACTGTTTTTAAACATAGCAAATGAAGATCTGCTAAGAAGTGTGAAATGTTGTTAAAACCTGAACCTGAACATAAATTTACCGCGAATGTCGCAGAAATCAGACAATAGTTAATCTTCAGCTCCTACCACCCATACAATGTAAAGAAAGGGGTCGTCCGCTGCTTTCAGCATCGAGCAAAAGTCATAAGTGACGACCCAGAGACATACGAACAGAAAATGGTCAGTATAAACAGTAACCTACAACGTAACAATCCAGGGTATATGACAACTGCTCCAACGAACGTGGAAGAGAGGGTGCATGAGGATAACAACTCCCAGAAAACAGCCGCGGTCTGTCTACCCTATGCGAAGGGGTTATCGGAGAAAGTACAAAAGATATGTAGTCCACATCAGGACGACCTTCAGAACGTACTACACTTCGCAGGTACCTCTCCCAAGTAAGACCTCCAATAGAGTAGAACATGACTAAGGACTGTGTGTACGCCATTCCATGTAGCTATGGAAAAAAGTATAAAGGAGAAGTAGCCCCCGCCCCCTTCAGGTAAGGCTGCAAGAACATAGCAAGGCCGTGACACGAGCGAACATAGAAAAATAAGGCATAGCTGACCACATGGAGGAAGAAAGGCAATCATCGTCCCCTATAGAATGAAGTTGAAATAATAGAGAACACCACTAAAAACTTCGTTAACTTAAGGAATCCGCGCATATGCTACGCTACAAAAATCTCCTAATCCGGTCAAGCACAGAAATGAATACAATATGGGAACCAGTATTACAGAGTCTAGAGAAAATCATTAGCGTAAAAAAGATTGCAACATCGAGCAAAAGTCAAAAGCAGTGATCCAGAGATATACGAACAGGAAATGGTCAGTATAAGCAGTACCCTACTACAAAAGAACTATCAAGGGTACATGACAACAGCTTTAACAAATGTGGAAGGGAGGGTGCATGAGGATAATGACTCTCAGAAAGCCTCGGTCTGCCTACCCTATGTGAAACAGTTATCAGAGAAAATACAAAGGATCTGTGGTCTATATAACATCAGGACGACCTTTAGTAGTGGTTCTACACTTCGCAGATACCTTTCCTGAGTAAGACTTCCAGTAGAGGAGAACATGACTAAGGACTGTGTGTTTGCCATTCTATGTAGCTGTGGAAAGAAATATAAAGGAGGAATACGCCAACCGCCCTTAAGGTAAGGCTTCAAGAACATTGCAAGGCCATAACACAAGAGAAGATAGAAAAATCAAGCTGAGCACATATGGATGGAGAAAGAGGATTATCGCCCCCTATGGGATGAAATTGAAATAATTGATAGAGAACACCACTGGAAACTACATAAACTTAAAAACTACATAAACTATGGAAAGAAGTATAAAGGAGAAACACGCCTCTCCCTTAAGGTAAGGCTGCAAGAACATTGCAAGGCCATAACACAAGAGAAGATAGAAAAATCAAGCTGAGCACATATGGATGGAGAAAGAGGATTATCGCCCCCTATGGGATGAAATTGAAATAATTGATAGAGAACACCACTGGAAACTACATAAACATAAAAACTACATAAACTATGGAAAGAAGTATAAAGGAGAAACATGCCTCTCCCTTAAGGTAAGGCTGCAAGAACATTGCAAGGCCATAACACAAGAGAAGATAGAAAAATCAAGCTGAGCACATATGGATGGAGAAAGAGGATTATCGCCCCCTATGGGATGAAATTGAAATAATTGATAGAGAACACCACTGGAAACTACATAAACATAAAAACTACATAAACTATGGAAAGAAGTATAAAGGAGAAACATGCCTCTCCCTTAAGGTAAGGCTGCAAGAACATTGCAAGGCCATAACACAAGAGAAGATAGAAAAATCAAGCTGAGCACATATGGATGGAGAAAGAGGATTATCGCCCCCTATGGGATGAAATTGAAATAATTGATAGAGAACACCACTGGAAACTACATAAACTATGGAAAGAAGTATAAAGGAGAAACATGCCTCTCCCTTAAGGTAAGGCTGCAAGAACATTGCAAGGCCATAACACAAGAGAAGATAGAAAAATCAAGCTGAGCACATATGGATGGAGAAAGAGGATTATCGCCCCCTATGGGATGAAATTGAAATAATTGATAGAGAACACCACTGGAAACTACATAAACTATGGAAAGAAGTATAAAGGAGAAACATGCCTCTCCCTTAAGGTAAGGCTGCAAGAACATTGCAAGGCCATAACACAAGAGAAGAAAATCAGAAAATCATATGGAGAGTGAAAGGGAATCACAAAAATGATACAATATGCAAACCAGTAATACGGAGTGTTAGAAAAAAATCATTATCGTCAAAGTCTGTAATATGAACTCTGATAAAAAAAACTGGTTACTGAGACATTGGGTTTATATCTTCCAGAAATGCTGATGTCCCCACGGACACAAGGCCCAGACGTTGGTTAGTTCCAATTACTTAACCCAAAGAGTTGTGAGTTCAATACCAGGCTGCAGCAGTAGTAAACAAATAACTTAGTTAAGTTAAAGAGAGATAACTACATGGCTACCAGAAGTGGCATCGCACATGAAACGAGAATGATATACCCCAGTTATCTTGATAAAGGGTTCAGTTCAAAATTCATAGCACCTGAAAAAAGGCCGGAGCGTAAAACGGCCGAAACGATGTAAACATGGCAGTAAAGATGAGGACAATAGTCTGAAGAATGTAAATAGCGTAAATACTACCTCATCTTAGAAGTGTCGACAAATCTGTTCTGTGAGTGTCAAATCTTCCAAGCCCGCTTCCCTCATTATATGCTCATAAAATTTCGACTATCTTGTCTTAATGTTAAGTATAAGTACCTTTTTTTTTTTCATTTTCTCTAAAAATTTGTTGTTCACATGTTCGGTCCAAAATATTCTCAGCATCCTTGTGTAGAACCACATTTTTTTTTAATCATATCACCCCAAACAAGACGGTAACGCCACTGATGCGCAGGGGGGCTACGTAGGAGTGAAAAGATTGAAAAAGAGAAAGCCGGAAACCATATCCTAAACAGGGAACATGGGATGGGCCTCTCCACTTGTTCAATAGACGTGGGTGGAGTGTGAACCGGGCAATAGTTTAGTCTATCTTTTTGTCTTGCTTCAAATCTCTTCATCTATGAGGAGACTGTCCAGCATTCACTGCCAGGAGGATCGATATCACGTAATAGTTCAGTCAGTTAAGTGTCATACGTGATACACGCTTTGGGCGATCATGTCTCGAAAGAGACATGACTGACTGGGCATGGGTTTATCCCGCAGCAGGTTGCCATTGCGTTCTGCGGTAGACTGGTTGCCAGCCAAGGCTATAGAGCCCAATCTGCCCTATTATTTTACCTAATAACTGGAGGGAAAGGGCGGATTAATACCTTTCCCAAGAGTATTTGCGCGTAAGTGAATGCAAGGAATCCAACTGGAATTTGAACTCGACTCCTCAATTTCTCGTTCCGAGCCGATACCCACTGCACCACAACGCACATCCTGTTCAGTGCTCTTCTTTATTTCTAAGAATTTTTTTCTATTTCTTAATAGTTGCTTAGCTTTCAGAAAGCACCTTTCGTTATCCCAAGGCACCTTTGGATTTCAATCTCACGCTTTGCTTTCTCTGTTAAAATGCTTCCGAGATATTTAAATTGTTATACTTGTTGGATTCTGGTACCTCCAATTTTTATTTTGAGCTGATCCTTTTGCTAACAACTATACATTCAGTCTTCTTGCAATTGACGCTTAGCCATTTTGTCTTGCTTTCCATCACTATCTTCTGTAAAAGTTCTTGTAGTTTCTTTTCTGTGTCTGCTATCAACACTATGTCATCTGCATATCGTATGTTGTTAAGATTGTATGGAGACGCGAAAATTTTCGTGTCGTCAAATCGTTACGTCATAATAAATTTTTGATTAGAACTAAACTCGGTGAGGCTGTCGCGTCGGTAGTTATTGATTACAACAAATATATCAATTATGATATTGATTTTAGTGATTGACATATATTTATAAGGTTGGGGCAGGATGAACTACATGACAAGATTAAGTCAAGTGAGTTAAACTTGAATATAATGTTAGTTAACCATTAACTTACTGGAGGTGATTTTATTTGTAAATCAAATGTTTATCCTTCCACTGCAGGTGAATGACTAAATGATAGCATATTTGAATTTGGCAGTTGTGTTGAAAGAAAATGACCATTACTGAAATTAAATATTGCAACAGAAAAGCATTGAAAAAACAATGAAGTGGAATGGGAAGTAATGAATAATGAAGAGTGATAAAAGTTTAAAATAGAGTAATTCCGACTGATATTTATGAAACTATTAAGTCGATAGGTTCCATCATCATCATCATCATCATCTATCCGTCACACCCAGATGGTGCATAGGGCAGCATATTTTTGTTGCTGTTTCTGTAACAAACTGTTTTTACGGGGCAGGGTTGTTGACATTTTAAATGAAAGTTTGATTAGTTTTTTATTAAATTTTTGGCACTCTTTCGAAATTTAAAATCAAATTTTTTTTAACTTGAAATGAAGATGCCAGATTTAACAGCCTCCATATTATTGGACACATTTCGAAGCTTTATTTTTCCTGGAGCTACGATTATATCGGATGGTTATAAATGAAAGATTATATATGAAAGATTGAAATATGAAAGATTATATATGAAAGATTATATAATGAAAGATTATAAATGGTTATAAATGATAAACATCTTTAAAGGATGATCAACAATAATATTAATCAGACTGTAAATCACTGTATGAATTTTGTTAACCTAGAAATACCAGCTCACACGCAAACAAGCGAAAGTACTTTGCGGAACTCCAGAAGAAAGAAGAAATCCAGGTTCGGTACTCATCTCGGCATGATAGACTCTTATTTGTATCAGTTCATTTGGAAATGCAGTGAAAAAAAAAAAACAACGGGTTCTAGATTTAAAAATTCAAATGCTAAACATTGACTCATTGATTTTGTTAGAAATAAATGAGTTTTCTCGAATTTACAATCTTTGCTTAACACACACAAAACTTGCGAAATTTCACACCTCGATGCGAAATGTTTTTCGGCCAATAGAAAACAAGGAAACATCTAAAAACAAAATAGAAAGGCCAAAATCACATCCGGGAGTGAATTCCCAAATGACCGTCTGGAGCCCCGGAAAATGAAATAAGAGACGGCAGTCGCTAGTGAGTTAAGATGACGAGCGTAATTAACAGGTACCTTTGACAAACGTCAAGCGATCGTTATTATTGTCTATCTTTCTCTCACACCTCCTCCCTTTTCACCATTCACCCTGAGCGATAATTTCACTCATACATACATACATACGTTCCTGCCTACGTACACATAAATTCATTCTTGCAAGGACTACTACGAACTCTTGATACTCTTAACTTCTTAATACTATTTCCTAATGAACATTTAACTTCTCTACCAATTCACGTTATTCTTTTCTATTAATAAATTTCTAATTTAAACATACAAAAGTTATAATTTTATTCTTCTACACATTCCAATCTACAAACTTCTGATGATAGCGAATAAACATGTAGGAAGTTTGGTTATGTTTCACACAAGGCCAATTAAAAAACATTAACCACCGCCCTCACTTCTACAATGTAAGGCAAAAAATAACAATGAATACATTTTTTAACAAATTTTAAAGAACATTTCTAAATTTTGGTGTGAATTTTAGTAAATATAAAGTCTTTCATTCATTTATTTATTTATTTATTTATTTTGGAGTGAATTAAACACAAAAGATCCTTACGGTTACTAATTTAGATTACGAATGAAACAAATGTTTAATTTTTAAAAATTTTAAATCAAATTGTCTGAGTCTAATTTTTGCGGGGATTTCTGTATGAGGATCAATGTACAATAAATACCGCCATTCATTTTCGTAACCTTTAAATTCCGTTTTTAAAAAAAAGTGTTTCCTGATACTTTTATTTTAGCTTTAATTGAAAGCAAAATGGTTAAATTTACTATTTTCATTAATCAAAAATACTCCGGTGTATTTAAAACAGAAATCATATTGATTGGAATCTAATTTTTTCAATTTTTCGGTCATTTTTTGAGCGAAAGACACATTTGTAAAAAAAAAGTTAATTCTCGGTTCGAAAAATATTGCAAGACTA
Source organism: Ascarosepion bandense (assembly GCA_037127315.1). Taxonomy (NCBI): domain Eukaryota; kingdom Metazoa; phylum Mollusca; class Cephalopoda; order Sepiida; family Sepiidae; genus Ascarosepion; species Ascarosepion bandense. Next base: position 192,606 of record JBBBDQ010000137.1, read on the forward strand.
ATATGTACATTTGTTACACGTTATTTTTGGAAAGTTAGCAAATTTTAAATTAAATTAATCTGATTTACACAGGTATTACTTGTTTATAGTGTGAAATTTAGAATAAAAGTACTTCTTAATCATCGAGGTGCGAACTGAGCAAGGTGAGAATGATTGATGACAACTAGACGTCAAATGACAGCTAAATATGGCTAGCTAGAATTTATATAATTGTAAAAAAAAATCCTGTAAGAGGAAGAAACCGTTAAATATGTGATCTTTTAATATAACATGAAAAATACCATACTTTAAAAAATTCTTATACACAAAAAATTAAAATTATTTAAAAAATCTATTGGCTCGATTGTTTGTACTGAATTTTTCAATTTTCGATTAGTAAATACAGTCTTAACTTAATAATTTAACCACAATAAGATTTTGTAGAATTTTTTTTAAATTTGAAATTTTATAAATCATTATAATTAAAATAGAAAAATGTCTTGTAAAAATTGATTATCCAAGAAAAAAATTTTTATTAGACTATACTGTCCTTAATATGTATATATATTTAAAAGCAATTAAAAGCTCATCTAATTAAATAATATCATAGTTTTTGTTTTTTTTTAACTATTCGGAGCTGATTTTTGAAAAAAAAACGGCCAACTGTTTGACATTATATATACATTATATATATATATATATATATATATATATATATATATATATATATATATTATTCGCATTCCCCAAGGTATCCTGCGTTAAACTAAGAAAACAAATTTTCGAAACAAAATTTGATTTCTTGAAATTTCATAAATTTACGAAAAGTAAGGATGTAACAGATCTAAAAAAATATTTTTAACAAATTTTTTTTCAAATAATAATTTAAAAAATAATTGCATTCATTTGTAAATAAGTACTACAAGTTTCATTAAAATCCTACAATTATTTGATTTTTCAAAGAATTTTCAAGTTAATGTTTTTCATCAGAAGAGTTAGGTACATTAGTCATTGTAAGGTAACTCCACTAATTCGCTGAAAAAAGTATAGTACAAAGATAGGCTCCAAACTTTATAAAAGCCAAGTTTTTCCATCAAAATGTTTGTTGTTATTAAGAGGAAATATTAAAGTATTTTTAATCTTTTCTAACACGTTCGAAATTTTGGTAAAAAAATTTTGTTTTCGTCAGTGGGTAACCAGAGTTTTACAATGTCAAACTGGGTACCCTATTCATTTTTATAAAATTTAATAACATTTCTATATTCGTAATCTGGAGTTGTTAATCTATAGTAATATAAAAAATAATTGTAAAAAATACAATTTTTTCTAGTAGTAGCGCCTCTTCTAAAATCTATTCTTAACAAACAAACCAACGTGATAATTTTAGTAAATATAATTTAGCAAAGGTCAAGTGGTGCAGTGCGTATTAAACACAGAAGATTTCTTTCCTTGAATCTTTTCATGATGTCTTTATACATGAATATACATATATATATAATTAATAAGTGTGTGTGAAGTTTCGGACGTTCGCATGTTCTCTCACACACACTCACACACACACACACACACACACACACACATATATATATATATATATATATATATATATATAAAGTGTGCGCGCGAAGTTTCGAACGTTCGCGTGTTCATCCATACTTACTATTTCGCTCTTACCACTCTCATGTTAGACTTGTGTGAATTCTAGGTTTGTTAAACTGGCCCAACCCAGCATGTAAGGTCATTTGGTGCTCTTACGTGAAGTGGAATGTACTTCGTCTGGTTCGATTAAATCAAGCAACACACACATCAGGCAAAAAGTGTTGTTGGCACCTTCTGAACTTGGCAATATTGTAAAATTTCCAATAATCACAATGCCTTATTCACACACACACACACACAACATATTGCATTTTCTATACAACATACCATATTATATTGTGCATATATAGACACACACCATATTACATTATATATACACACACCATATATATATATATAAGTGTAACGAGACAGCAAATAATTTTCTAAACATATACTGTTAAATATAAGAGACAATGAATGTCTATTATGTTTAATCATAAACCGTTCTAAACATCGTATTTTGGCTTTAATTTCAGGTGAAAATAAAGACAAAAATTCTCCAACATTTGCATAATTTTTTATTAAGTTGGTTCTAAGCTTTCAGCTTACATGAGCCATCTTCAGAGAGGTTACAAGGACGTTAACATAAAAACATCCACCATCAGCGACGGTTTTATCTTGTTGACTATTTTTGGTAACTGTCATTGTTGCTTAGCAAAGTTTTATATCAACACAAGATTTTATGTCAACACAAATAAAGATTCATCATAACGGTGTCCTCACAAAACCTCGATATCGTATGAACCTGCTCAGTTAAAATGACAAATTCTTTGCCTTAAACTTATATATGTGTGTGTGTGTGTGTGTGTGTGTGTGTGTGTGATAATGAACATACTCATGCAGATAGATATAACTAATCTACCTACGTATCTAAGGTTTTAGAAGTGTACATTGTGGTACAGTGGATATCGGCTCGGAACGAGAAATCGGGGAGCCGAGTTCGAATTCCAGCTGAATCCATTGTATTCACTTACGCGCAAATACCCTTGGGGAAGGTATTAATCCGTCTACTCCTTCCAGTTATGGGTTAAATAACAGGACAGATTGGGTTCTATAGCCTTGGTCGACAACCAGTCTACCGCAGAAAGCAATGGCAACCTACTGCGGGATAATCATATACCCAGTCAGTCATGTCTCTTTCGAGACATGATCGCCCAAGCATGTATCCCGTATGGCACTTAACTGACTGACAACCGTACTACCTACAAAATAATTATCTTGAGCTTTAGTTTTATGTAATGTTATTTACAAATGTTAAATATTTAAAAGATCACTTAGCAGGAAACTTTGAGAAAGAAGAACACGAAGCTTGATATGCCATAACGGAAAACAGAGCAGTCATTATTCTTCACAAGATGACGACGCACACAAAAATATATCTATAAAGATAAGTAAACTGATAACCTTGCAGCTCAAATGTATTGGCCTAGCTAGCCGTGGACTTCCCATTTTTGGGACGGCTGATATTCCTCATGAAGTGCGATATTTTTACATATTTTCTCTTTCTTTCTACATTACTTTGTATTTTACCAGAAAGCGGCATCTGGAACCTGACAATTTTTCTACTCGTTGATGATCACTGGATCTGATCTTAAGACTTCGATTTAATAATCAATTTCAATCAACACGAGTTAGAATCCCGATTAGGTTCGTCATATTTACTTTCGCACAAATACATTTGGAAAAGGTATAAACCAACCTCTTCTCGCATCAGTTACTTGTTAATTAGTGTGAATTATATCATTAAATCATTATTATCTAACAAATTCTTACAACCTAAGTGTATGTTCGGGCTTTAAATAACCGGCGAAAGGTTAATAAACCGTAGAAAATGAATCAAACATTCACAATCTATCGATATCGTCCGGGATATAAATGTATAGAAACTAATGTGGCTACAAAGTGAGGGATCAGTTTATATATGATTGTAATATAAAATTAATCCCTCACTTTATATCCAGATTATAATTTCTTAGTTTATCAAATTCAGATTATGAATAAATCCACCCCTTCTCCTGGCAGTTTTGGGTTAATTACTAAGACTTGTATCATTAAATCATTATTATCTAACAAATTCTTACAACCTAACTGTATGTTCGGGCTTTAAATAACCTGCAAAAGGTTAATAAGCTGTAGAAAATAAATCAATCATATGTGGTGATACCGACCGAGCAAAAGCGATGAACCGGATGTTGGCTCAATACCGACTAAAAAGCAAATGAACAAAACTCGTCGTGCGCATCCGAGTTCGCGCAGATGTTCCGGTTGAAAAATAAAAATTAATTAAATATCAAATTCCCATTTCGCGAGCCTACGCGAATTTTATTTTTCAACCGGAACATCTGCGCGAACTCGGATGCGCACGACGACTTTTGTTCATTTGCTTTTTAGTCGATATTGAGCCAACATCCGGTTCATTTCTTTTGCTCGGTCGATATCACCACACATTCACAATCTATCGATATTGTCTAGAATATAAATTTATAGAAACTGATGTGGCCACAAAATAAGGGATCAGCTTATATATTGATTGTAACATAAATGATCTCCCACTTTATATCCACAATTTTTTAGTTTATCAGATTTAGATTAGATATGAATCCACTCTTCCTCTCGACAGCTATGGGCTAATTAGGAAGAATTGTACCACTAAACCATTATTATTTTTTTCAAAATTCTTACAATCTCAAGTTTCACCCTTTAAGTAACCTGCAAAGAGTTGATAAGTTGAAGAAAACGAATCAATTCATCAATTTATGTTTAGTGGTATAGGTGCCCAAAGGCCCAATGATAGCGAACGATAATGGCCCGAAGTCCCACATTTTGGCAACCTTAATTCGCAGGTCAATGTACATTTTAAGCTTCTCAGTGACCTCGATGAGGAGGCATTTTTCAACGATGGCGATATTATATTATTATTACTACAAATATATCGGAAATATCTGGTTATTTCCGCTGTGGTAATTTCGAAATATTCGACCCTTTCCGCTAACAGTGTCGACCGGAAGTCCTATCTCAGTCGAAGCGAGTTCACATGTCCGCGTCCTAACACGGTGTAAACTAACAGAGACAAATCAAATTTCACATTGCGTGTCAAATATTTTATTTGATTCTTTTTCTACAGAAATTAGACAAATCCTCCAGTTGTTAATTTGGTAGGAGCCAAAAGTAATTAACTCTGTGTCTCATGCTGATTAAGTAAAACAAGAACGGGGAAAGAGTTATAACTTTTTTTTTTTTTTTTTTTTTTTGTCAGAAAACATCTTGTAAAGAGGATATGCGCTGTGTCCCTTCAGGGCGTTGGCGATAATGGCTATCCACAATTTCTTGCTCTTTGTAGCTCTTAGTAAATTTTGTCCTTTTGCTACCTCTCCTAAACCCTACTCTGTCATCTATTTATACAAGCTTGTTTGGTAGGTTAAGTGCTGTTTCCTATGTCTCTTTTACTTTCAATATGTCCAGTGAGTGTCACAATTTCCAAGCTTTCTTTCTTCATTATGTGCCAGAGAAATATCAACTGCATCTTTCTGATGTGTCCTTTTATGTTTCCATTTTCTATAGAACTTCGACGTGGCTCACATGTTGAGTCTATATTATTCTCATTATCCTTCTGCAGAACTACATTTCTGTTGCTTAAAGTCTCTTCATCTGTGGGAGATTGTCCAGTATTCACTGCCATATAGAAAGACTGATATCAAATACCAATTCGGTAGTGTTTCTTTGTTTTAATCGAATGTTTCCTGTTTCGTAATTCTTTGCTCATGATTTGAAAGGCATCTTTCTCTGTCCCAATGCAATTTCGGAATTGATGTCGTATTTTTCGTCCTCTGTTAAACCACCTCTAGTTAGCTGGTTGTTGAGTCGTCAGCAGTTCTTCCGCCTTTTGATGGATCTTAATTTTCATTCTACAGGGTTGAAAATAACACGCCCCACTTGCAAAAATGGAAGTGGACTGCCTCTTTTAGTCCCCGATCATCCAATAATAGCATACCGACAGAGACATAAATATATTTTCATTTGAAGCGAACAGTGGCTGGATGACGGTCTGGTGACACCTGTTGCTCATGTCTTCCCTTACCGGACGAGAGATCAATTCCATTTATTCGGGAAAGATATAAAATTTATGTAAAATATCGTGGGAACAAACGGACCGCATATGAATAGCAAATGAACTAAACACTAAAAAACAGAAAGGGGCATAAAACATGAATTTATCCAACCTTTACTTGAGACATTACTAAGAGAATTAGATGAATTACCAGGATTTATTATCAGTGGACTAAATCTTAATAACAAATGGTACGTAGATAGTACTATGTTTACGGTAGATTTCAAAACAAAACTAAAAAAAACTGGCAGAAAGTGTAGTAATGGAAAGCCAGAAGAAAGGACTAACCATCAGTTGTAAGAAAACAGGTAGAATGGTTTTCAGTAAGAAACACAGCCTAAGTAGCATAGCGTTATGTTGATTTTTAAATGACAAATGATTGATAAAGAGGTTCCCGATCCTTTGAGCGCTGTGGAGAAAAGAGACATTTCATAAACAGTAGCTATTTAAGGCTTTATGCTATGTCCTCCGGTTATCGTGTTGAACGCTCTCGGTTCAGCTACTGGCGTATCTACATTCTGTAAAAACATTACACGCTATGAAATCTGCCTTTCTCTGTCGTGCGCCGATAGCTTGGTGAGTGGATCTCTAGCTGGTGACAAATCAGTCGGGTTCAGTCCCGACTTGAAGCGAACGGTTAATCCTTCCGCACTGATGAGCTGTGATACAGCGAAACAAGCCTGTATGCGGCTGATATATATATGAGTTGAATATATGGATTGAAATCCGACAAGATGAAGAGAATAAATAAAGAACAAGTAGGAAAAGTGTCTTTAATCTAACATGTTTCACCTATAACAACCTTCTTCAGAGATTTAATAAGGGCGAATGATTTAAAAATCCGCAGGACAGTATTTTTAATATGAGGTATAGTTTCAAACGTCAGATACGTGTCATGTGTCATAAAGCAACGGAGGGATATTAAATGTAGAAGATAAAACTTGTGTTTGTTTTCCGATATGTGTCAAAGCGTTCTTTTTAAATAAAATAAGCGAAAACATTTATGAATGTCTGCGTTGAGAGAAATCAAATGATGGAACGGTTTTCATGCTAACTAACGTGACAATCATGTATGAATCATAAAGGAAATATATTTCCGTTTAAATTCTAGTGAAAATAATGTTAAATAACGTTAACGGTTAGTATCTTTCAATGAAATAAAAAATAACTATGTATTAAAATTATTATAATAACATAATTAAGTAATACTAGCAGTATAGAGACTAAGAACTACAATTATACCTACTTAGAGCCAAACCCGAAGCAAAAACTAAATTAAGGGCTGAAAAAATACATACATACAGGCAGATAAACAGACACACACACAAACATCTTGCCTTATATATATATATATATATATATATATATATATAATCGATTTTCTGCTCCACTGTAAGAACTGCAACCTTGAAATTTCTGAATATCGTTTCTTATGTCTTTGTCTATGAGTGTATAAAATTTGATTAAAATCGGACCACTCCTTCTATAACCCGATTTTTTCGATTATCGATTTTCGATATTTATCGGGGGGTACCTCGACACAAAACCTAGCTAAGAACACTCGCTTATAGTACAACTGTGTAAATTTACAAAAAAATCGGTTCAGCCGTTTCGGAGTCTATAGGTAACGGACACACAGACACACACACAATGTTCCATTTATAAATAAGTTTAGATTATATAAATAAGAACTTTAAATACAAATTATCATAAAAATATTAACGGTTAGAATCTTTCAATGAAATAATAAATTACTAAAGAAAATGTGAAATTGAGAAAGAAAGAACGATAATAATAAGAAAGAAAGAACGATAATAATAAAAAAAATCTAAATTATATATGATGATAATAATTTTTTGAATTTTTTTTTTCCAATCTAACCAAATTTATCTATATTCTTTTTCTATCATCTTTGTTTTGAAATATTCCACATTGTGATAACAGAAAATCTGCCAAGAACGATGAAACGTGGTAAGAACCAGGACACAATTTTAATCCAGCTAGTGATAAAATCAATTTCCAGATATTTTTGTCTTAGTGAATTATTTTTCTTTTTAAATTAGATTAGCGTGGATTGATTGAATTTCCTTTACACTTGTCGTTTGTTTCTTTCCTCGTTAGCCAGCTTTCCGTGACGATCCGTTTAGGTGAAACCTAGTAGGTTCGTCTAGCTCACTAATTTTTTTACTTTTTTCGCTCTACCTAAGTATTGAGCACTTTTTGTTAGTTGATTATCGGGGTTTCTTCTTTGGGCTACGTGCTGATTCGGTCCGAACTCTTCTGAAATTTTAGTGTGTTATATATAAGCGGTGTATACACACACCAGTTACCGAAAGAACTCAATATATTGCTGAAGAGTTATGCATAAATCGCAAGTCGTAACTGTTTTTTTATTTAAATTTTCCTCTCCAGAGAGCATTATATATATATATATATATATATATATATATATATATAATGCTCTCTGGAGAGGATATATATATATATATATATATATATATATATATATATATATAATGCTCTCTGGAGAGGAATATATGTATATATATATATATATATATATATAATCTCTGGAGAGGAATATATATATATATATATATATATATATAATGCTCTCTGGAGATATATATATATATATATATATATATATATATAATGATCTCTCTGGAGAGGATATATATATATATATATATATATATATATATATATATATAATGCTCTCTGGAGAGGAATATATATATATATATACATATATATATATATATAAACATGTGAGGAATAAATTGTCGCCAAATTATTTAATTTTTTAAAAATTTCGCTCATGAGCTTTGTTTGCTTTTGATTTTGTCGAAGGCACAGTATCGTAGGGTCACCTGGGCATCGTCTTTGACAAACAGTGCACCATGTCGCAATTTACTCCGCCAGAAATTTGAAAAGGGCGTGCCGTACTGCTTGGCAACAGAAGCTGCAATACGAACATTTCAGTGTTTGTGTGTCAATCTGAGGACAGTGCAGAAAAATCGAAAAGAGTTGGGATGAGTCTAATGACGATTACGAAGATACGACAGCTCGGAAAACACACTCTGATCGTTCTGATAAGAAAAGAACTCCAGAATTTGTTGGTGAAAGCCTCGGTCTCAACACGGAGGCCTCGAGGGGGTAGTGAGTCAAGAGGATGACTGCTGGAAGACCCTATATCTGACAACGACAGTCCATCATGTCACGCAAACAGAAGAATCCATTCATTGCTGTCAGATAATTTCATCACCCTTACATCTAGTCACCTAACTCCCCAGACTGCAACCAATTTGAGTATTATATGTGTGGGGCACAGTTGAGTGAGCGACCCACAAAACCCTTTGTAACACCAAAGATTAAATGAAGGCAAGGATTATAGCAGCATTCATCAACTTTATCAAGGAGACCATCTAGAAGAGCTGCAGGAGATTCTGAAGTTGTGATTGAAGCCAATGGCTATTTTACTGTATAAATTTAATCTTTAGTATTGCAAGTGTAATTTTGATAGATATATCTTAAAATGGGATATCAGTGCTATTTTCATTTTTACGTCATTTAGACGACATATTATCCATCACAACATATAAAGATGTATATACACATACAAAACATTAAATATTTTGCTAGCACTATGTTTGACATAGAAACGTACTGGCGGTTTTCCTCTATTCCTCTTGACTTCGTTGTTTAGACACGGGTCCGTTTTGTCGCTGGAGTAAAACGAAATAGGTTTACATCAGTCCACTTTACATCAGGGACATTTAACACAGGAATCCTTTTTGTTTTTGGTCAGCGTGAGAATTTTTCAACAATTTCCAGTAGTCAAGCTTTTGCGGAATTTGTACAAAACTAATGAATGCATTCATCGGTCAGCTGATATTCTCCGTTCCCTGCCGACATTTCACGCATGACTTGAAATCACTTTACCGGAAAATAAACATTAACGCACCCACCCACACACACACACACATATATATATATGTATGTATGTATGTATATATATATATATATAACCAAGTATAGGGTAGGTATGGATAGAAAAAGATTCCGTATCCAAAGAAACACTATTCTTTACAATGTGCTCAATACAAAGTAAAGCGAATAATATTTATTTAGAATTTATAACATAAATATGTTTTAATATCACTACAAAAGTCGCCATTTTGTTTGGACACTATCCGTATTTTATCAAATGATGAATTTCATTTCCTCCTACTTGAAATGGAATTCATCACTTTTTAAGACATGGATAGTGTCGAAACAAAATGGCTACTTTTGTAGTGATATAATAACATATTTATGTTATAAATTCTAAATATTATATATATATATATATATATATATATGTGTGTGTGTGTGTGTGTGTGTGTGTGTGTGTGTGTGTGTGTATATGTGTCAGATTAAATAAATTGCAAATACTATGTTTGCTTATTTTTAATAAAATCCGTTCATACTCACAGATAATCTTTCGCATATTACAATCAAAAGATGTAAAAACTGAGGTGTAACGTTGACAGATGTTATTTTCATTCATTTCTTAAGGTACCCAGTATTTCAACCTTTTCCGAGATCATCTTCAAGGTTGTGAGTTATGGTAACAAAGACACACATGATAAAAAAATACATTCTTCTAAACTTATAAAACTTTTGCAGCAATCTTCATTGAAAATGAAGATTGCTGCAAAAGAATTACGCAACCACCCAGAAATAGTAATTAAGAAACCAGATAAAGCTAACATCTTTGTTGTTTTAAACAAGTCTGACTACAACTCAGAAATAGAACAGTTACTTGATGATCACACCAAATTTTTTTTTAAAAAATTACCAATAACCCTACCACTTAGCTGAAAGCAAAGATTAATAAATTGATCACAGCTAACAATGCGGAACAAGACAACCTAAAACTTACCAAAATAATCGGGGACTATAAACCAGGATACACTTATGGTTCTATCAAAACACACAAGTATAGTCATTATATATATGAACAATCTCTGCTCTTTCTCTCCCTATATATATATATATATATATATATATATATTTTAACGAAACTTGGTTATAAGCAACCGACAATTTGTAATGAATTATTTTAAGTATCGGTAAAAATAATGTTCAAAAATAATTCATTACATATATATATATATAAACAATAACAAAATGCCGTTTCTTGAAATTAAAGCTAAAAACCAACGAATTTGTCATTCATCTGCATAAAAACCTATCAGTAAGAACTTTTGTCTTCTTAACTATAATAGCCAATGCCCAGAAAGATATAAAATAGCAGTAATAATGAATTTCTTAAATAAAGCACATCAAAATTCTTCCTCCCAATGACTATATTTGAGCGAACTGAAACACATAAATCAAACATTAGTCAACAATAATTTCCCCACATATATCATTAATAAACAAATTATTTTTTTACAAAAAATACATAGCACTAGTAATAAAAATAACACAAAACATCAATATAGTTCATTACAGCTAAACGCACATTACTTATAAACAGGACGAATTTTCTATACGAAAAATTACTAAACACTATATTTCTGCAGTAATTCCTCAAAAACATGTAAAATTTAAAATATATTATAGAAAATGGAAGATCGCAAACTTTGTTCTCTAATAATAACCCCGTCAAGTCTAAACTAGCGATGACTAATACAAATGCATTTCAATGCCCATTACAAGATTGTGTTTCCTGTTATAAATCAATTACCTATATTAGCCATCCTACCACTTCCCTGAGTAGATGCCTTATACACAGCCTATCTAGTAATAATAGTGCAATAAAAGAAAATAATTAACCTATAACTTACAAGAACCCTTAAGAAAAATATTGGTTGAAAATACGAAAGTACTATATAAATCACAATATCAAAGGCATCTCGCTCTAAAAGAGGCACTATATACCAAACAATTTCCTCCTACCATCAACCTTACATTATTTAACAGTGGAAATGGAGTTTTGAAAGATGTTTAAAAATAGGCAGACACTTACGCAATGGCTAACTGCGCGCATCATCTATTAGCTTTTTTCCCGTCTGAAACAATCCTGCATATACACAAGTCTACCATCCGCCTGTACATTGAATACTGCTGCTATATCTGGTCTTGTAATCCACCTAGGGGTCCTTGGTTATGAGTTGTTGAATAGCGGGGCAGATTGGTTGCCAGTCAAGGTTATAAAACCCAGTCTACAGCATAAAAATGACAACCTACTGCGGGAAAATGTTCTGTCTAATCTGTCATGGATCGAAAGATATATGGTCGCCAAAATTTGTATCACGTATGGCACTTAACTGACTGAATGAGGCATAATTTAGTAGTTCTTCTGAAAAAATTGGAAAGATCCTTCGGGATTTTTACATTTAAAGTGATTATCTAGCCTTACCGACATGATTTCCAAGGATAGTCACTAAATAGCTTTGCTGGGAAATTAATGTGTTTTTTCTCACGGTTTTGTTTTTCAGTCTGAACTGATGACGCTGAAAGCAACAGGATTAGTTTATAGCTGTCTCCACATTCTCATCATTTTTGTTTCGGGGACTCGTATACATCATTGAATTCATATATCCTTGACAAAATTTAACTGAGAATCTGCAATGTGATCGATCCCGACTTGGCAGCTCGGATACAGTCACTTTCTCACCGGTGCAGTGTGGCTTCCCTGTGTCTCTTCTACAAATACTTTCACGTTTTCTGCTCCGATGAACTTAACTCTCTGGTGCCTCCTATATACGAATTTACTCGAGCCACAAGATTAGCAACTAGGTTCCATCCTTTTACTGTGAAACCAATAAGATGTAAACGCAAATTCTACTCCATCAGCTTCTTTTCTCTCTGTGGAATTGTCTTCCATTTACTTGCTTCCCCGATAGCTACAATCTCCAAGAATTTAAATGTAAAGTCAATAGTCATCTCCTATTTCACTAACTTGCATTCTGTCTCTCATGCTTTCATCTCATTTCTGCAGTATTCTCATTCCTCTCTTACCCGCTTCCTGACACCTCCTTTATTCTGTTACTCCTTCTCATAACTTTCCTTCTATGTAACCCTCTGCATAACAGTGGCAGTATAATGTCTTGCTTGGGGCGATACGATTATTAAAAAAAGCTTTATAAGAGACACCTTTTACCAAAAAAAAAAAAAAAAAGAAAGAAAGAAAAGAAAATACAAAAAATTACGTTTCAGTCAAACATGAGGACGTAACAACACCGGAAAAATAATATCCTTGAAAATGATCTGTGAAGAGACTGAAAGCACTTGGAAAGTCGAAAATTATGGAACATTTTTGCATTCTTTATCTCCAGCAAAAAGAAAACATGTAAGAATACTGGAAAAATTAAATAAAAAATTCATAAAATATTCCTTGTCGGTCGTTTTTAACGAAACATTACATATATATATATATACACACACGCACCCACCCATCCATCCATCCATCCATATATACATACAAATATAATATGGTTATATACACTTTCGTATTCACACACCCACATATTAAGTCCAAATATACACGCGTATACGAACACATATATCCTTGTATACAAACAAACGTCACACAAAAAAGGACCTACATTCAATTACATACATAAGAGGATTCAGCCACAATTCTCTCAATACTCAAACATTTTCAAAGGATAATTAATACAAAATGATAGACATTCACCATTTTAGCACCTATAATCTTTTGTCAGTTGATGTAGAGAAGCATTACGAAAATGTTCTCTACTTTATATTACTAAACTTATGTTTTCTCTATTCGATTTTTCCTCCTCTCCTCTTTTTTTCCTGTGATATGTAAGACAACACTATCTTCAAACGACTGACAGCCAGAGCAATAAACCAGTAGAGCAACTGCGATTCATTTTCATTCGTGAAATACCGTCTTACAATAACACGTTTCTCTTTTCGCTAAAAATTTAACGCCATCCCTGTATGCTTAACGCATTGTAGGTTAAGTAAGGTTGAGCGTACCAAATTTCGACTCGATATATACGTACAGTGAGAGTGAGAGAGTCTTCATTTAAGGATTAACTGCATATAAATTGCTTACTGTGACACATAAACCATTAAAAACGTTATTTATCAGTCTCTCTTTGATAGAAAATGTTACCCAACGTTTGCTTTTAATGGGCTAATCCGTATTCTGACGTGATGTGGAACACGACACCAGGTTTCTCATTTAATGTGTTCTTTGTAAAATCATCAGCCCACCAACAGGTATCATTGCTGACCCTCTCATTTAAGTGCATTAGGGAGATGATGAACGTGTTCTCGGTGCCATCTTTGAAGGGCTGAATATTGCTAACCACGAAAGGAGGCAATATCTTCAAGAGTAATCTTCATGACCAGAAATATTAATATAAGCCCCTATTTTATTAAATGGTATGCATGCACATAAACCTACGACTTAATGTGTAACATAGAAATGCGAAATGGAATATTAATAGCCAAAAATGCCTTTCAGAAACTAAGTAAATCATCAAGGAATAAGTAAAGATCCTACAAACTAACAACTCTGTGCTTAGCTGATATCTCCTCTCCAGTATGAATGCCTGTCTTAGACAATATCCTTGTAGTGACTTGACACGACAAATATGTGGTTTCCCCGATAAATGCAAAGAATACAATGGCCAGAACATGTGAACAACGAGGAAATTCTAAGTTGTTGGTTGGTTGTTTTGTTTTTATGGTATATCAACCTCGGCGGGTCATTTATTGCCAATTAAATTTTTATTTATTTATTTATTGCTGATGATACCTTTTTCTTTCAACAATTTATTGTTGATTTCATATAAGTTTTTGTGTCTAGTAATATTTTTTTTTCTTTTTCGAGTATCGAGATTCATTGGGATTTGTTTTTAAGGGCAGGGTCCCCAAGTCCTACCCTTGTTATTTAACCCATAACTGGAGGGAAGGGACCGATTAATACCTTTCCCTAGGGTACCAGTGCTTAAGTGAATGCAGAGTATCCAACTGGAATTCGAACTCGGCTCACCAATTTCTCTTTCCGAGCCGATATCCACTGCACCACAACGCACATCCGTCACTATACGCTTACAGCACCTGGTATGCAATTCTAAGTAAAATAGGAAATAAAAGCTGATAATCAGAAAGTCACAGCAGAAATTTCCGAGATAAAAGAAAGAAGAAGGCTTGTAGTATTTAACACTCACAAGATGTACTGAAAGCAAAAGCAGCAAGGAAACTACCAAGTAATCCGAAGAGTATAAATGAATGGATAGTAGCAGAAAAACAAAAAGTGAAAGTGGCAAGATTCATTTCAAAAGGTAGAAGGTTGTGGAGAGTCATAATCGCTCAGGTCTTAAAATGAGATGTTACCAATAAAACAGAATGCTTTACAATCAAATTTTATTCTACTCTCTACTCATCAGATTGTTCATTTGTGATCTTTATACCTCGTCATCCTTGGTATAACGATAAACTACATCCGGTAGCAAGGAATCTGATCGAGATATTCGAGGTTTTGAGGACCGTGGAACAACCTCTTAATTGATGTGGTTCTCAGGTCCACCCTGATCCGAGGTGATAGCACCTGTTAGGATCATAGCTATTGGCCAATATTGAAACCACGCAAAAATACCCAAAAATCAACAGTAAATTTTTTATAATAAAAATGGCCATCAATACATTTTTATAACAAAATGACAATCAATGTAACACTAAAAAATATAAAAATCCATTTTTATAGTAGAAATACCAACAATATATTTCATGATCTACAAGCTATGTATCTAATAAACAAAGCTTTACCCTGATTGTATCAAATTAGGTACAAACTATCTAGTTGAAAGTATACAAAATATGTAGATTAAATATTCCGTAGTGGTTGATATGCCATTAAACAAAATCAAACAACCAATTAACCTTTCTATTTGGAACTCAGATTCAGTTACATGCATGTAACTTCGTCCATGGTTTTCCCAATCATTTCCTTGCGGACTTGATGGTATCGCTGTAATTGTCCTTAAAAAAATGCACCGCTGAAGTGGCCCCCTCTTCTCTCCAAGTTTAACATTAGATGCTTTGTTGCTTCGAACGATCAACCTATTAATTGTCTACCTCTCCTTGTTAAAGTTCTAAGGGCGCTAATCAAATCTGAATTGTTTGAACATCTCACCTCGAAGTGTACTCTTTCAGACAAACAATATGCCTTTCGCTTCTTTAGGTCAACTGCCGATATGTTGACTTTTTTTTTTTTAAGAATATGTCCAGTTTTAGAAATTTCAAACACTTTTAATAAAGTGTAGCATACCGGTCTTCACACGTTGAAGAGTTATTTTTTGTCTTTATAATCGTGTCGCCCCAAGCAAGGCATTACAGACATTTTACTGCCACTGTTGAGCAGGGGTTACATAGAAGGTAAGTTATGAGAAAGAATGACAGGTTACAGGGGGTGTCAGAAAGAGGGTAAGGGAAGGATGAGAATACTGTGGACAAAAAAAGAAGAGAGAGAGAGAAGATGCAAATTAGTGAGATAGGAGATGACTATTGACTTTACATTTGAATTCTTGAAGATTGTAGCTATCGGGAAAGCAAGTAAACGGAAGGGAATTCCACCATCGGAAAGTACGAGAGAAGAAGCTAATGGAGTAGAATCTGCATTTACAATTTATTGGTTTCACAGTAAAAGGGTGTAACGTAGTTGCTAATCTTGTAGCTCGAGTAAATTCATATATAGCGGGTACCAGTAGGCTAAGTTAATCTGAGCAGAAGACATGAAAGTATTTGTAGAAGAGACACAGGGAAGCCACATTGCGCTAACACAGACATTCATACTGGAGAGGAGATATCGGTCAGGCACAGTTTGTTAGTTTGTAGAATCTTTTCCTATTCCTTAATGATTTACTTAGTTTCTGAAAGGCGTTTTTGGCTATTAATATTCCATTTCGCATTTCTATGTTACACATTAAGTCGTAGGTTTATGTGCATGCATACCATTTAATAAAATAGGGGCTTATATTAATATTTCTGGTCATGAAGATTACTCTTGAAGACATTGCCTCCTTTCGTGGTTAGCAATATTCAGCCCTTCAAAGATGGCACCGAGAACACGTTCATCATCTCCCTAATGCACTTAAATGAGAGGGTCAGTGACTGTATCCGAGCTGCGAAGTCGGGATCGATCACATTACAGTTTCTCCGCTGGATTTTGTCAAGGACCCCTAGGTGGATAGCAGGAGCACCCGACCAGATATGGCAGCAGTATTCAATGCACGGGTGGATTGTAGATTTATATATGTGCAGGATTGTTTCAAACGGGAAAACCTTCCTGGCCCTGCACAGAAAACCGACCTTCTTAACAGATAATTTAGCTATGGATTCTATATAGTCATTCCACTTGAGGTTTATTCTGAGAGTTAATTCGATGAGGCGCAGTGTTTTATTTTCAGGGAGACTAGACGGATCCATGCTAATGGAGGGGGGTAGGATATTGTCTGTAGTGGTTAATAGATGGCAGTTATGATGTTACTGTGTTTTTATTTTTGCTTCTATCATTCTTATCTTGGAAAATGAAAATTACCTTAAACGGCTACTTCTCAAGAATATTTTGCATTAATGCGAGTAACACCTCCCCAGGATCCTTGTATCTACTATGTTTCTTATAAACATTATTGACCTTCTTGTTATCAGTTCCCGATCCGGTATCTATGCGGATCATACAACTATTTACTTTCGTCTCAATAGTAACTCTCACAGGTTCGATTAAGACAAATTTGCAGCTGATCTCGAAAATAACCATTAGTCGGTTGTTAACTGGTGCAAGTAGTGGCTTGCTAATTTTAACTCTCATAAAACGAAATTTCTCTCTATTAATTATCATAAAGAACTAATGTGCCTTCCCACATCATGGCTGATGCTAACCTCCAGGATAGCAACCCACTGCATATTCTTGGTCTTCCGTTTTTCACTAACATGAAGCGGAATGAATTAAAACAATTACTAAGTCTGCTGTCAGGAAAGTCGGTGCATTATTTAGTACGAAACAGTTTTTTTCTTACCCGTATATTTCATTTTTATAACTACTAACAGTATAGCCCGGCGTTGCTCGGGTGTAATGAAAGCTTTAAAAGTAATCCATGGTCCTAGAGCTCAGACTCTTTGGACGTTGGCACGAAAAACTAAAAAGCAATAGTTGTTTCCAGTTAAAGTGAAACCGTAGACTGAAAGAAAAATTAATGGATGTAAGTCAAATTTTGATTTCCTGGTATCGATATCAAATAGGTTTTTTCGTTGTAAACTGAATTTTGAAGGCTAAATAAGTCCTCTGAGTAAATGGCATCATGGCTGAGACTAAGAACTACAATTATACCTACTTAGAACCAAACCCGAAGCAAAAACTAAAATAAAAGGGCTGAAAAAATACAGACATACAGGCAGATAAACAGACACATACACACAAACATTTTACCTTTTATATATATATATATATATATATCGATTCTCTGCACTATTGTAAGAACTGCAACCTTGAAACTTCTGGATATCGTTTCTTATGTCTTTGTCTATGAGTGTATGAAATTTGATTAAAATCGGACCACTCCTTCTATAACCCGATTTTTTCGATTATCGACATTTATCGGTTGTACCTCGACACAAAACCTAGCTAAGAACACTGACAGACGCTTATAGTACAACTGTGTAAATATTCAAGAAAATCGGTTCAGCCGTTTCGGAGTCTATTGGTAACGGATACAAACACAGACAAAGTTCTATTGATAAATAAGTTTAGATTTGTCCATGCATCCAATATTGTTGTCACATCTAATCTGGTGCTTCTGCTATATATCTAGAGATTCTTTTCAAAATCCAAAGAATAATCAGCAACATTATATTTCCTGACCTGTCATCTCTGTTTCAGCTGCTTTCCCACTGCTGCAACGTAACTTGTTCTACAAATAGTTTTGTTTTGTGAAACTTTGCACGTTGGACCACGACTTCACAAATTAAAGGGCAGTGCTAGATAAGAAGTTAGGTCTCATAATTCAATTGGAGAAATTGATAGTTTTAAGAATTAGTTCTATGCTAATTTTTCTTTTCACGTATTTCTCACTTGTGATACTCTGTCTTGGTTTTCTTTCAGCAACCTCATTTACAATCTTCTGTTTCCCTGAATCCTGTTCGTTTATTGTCCTCTATATCATTTTCTCTGCTTCTTTAACTCTCGCTATTCTCATATATTTTAGTGGTTTCATAAACTTTCTTGTGGTGACATCATCTTTTGTCTACTTAAATCCTGATCTTATAGTATCCTCATCTGTGTTCGAATTCGAATTGATATTCTTTGCATTCACTTGGGGAAGATAGTAATCCGTCTCTTCCCTCCAGCTATAGGTTAAATAGCAGAACAGATTGGGTTCTATAGCCTCGGTTGGCAACCAGTCTACCGCAGAAAGTAATAGCAACTTATTGCGGGGAAATTTCTGCCCAGTCAGTCATGTCTCTTTCGAGACATGATCGCCTAAGCGTGTATCACGTATGGCACTTAACTGACTGACTGGTATTATTCATGGAGGTTATTATTCGTGTATTATGTGAGGAGAAATAGAAATTCGAAAAGAAATCATAAAACAAAACTAAAGTGAATTTTATCTAAAAAATAACAATGGAAAAGGATTTTCTAACTTTAAATAAAAATAATTTTATTCATATTTTTTGTACACGCCTGTCTATCTGTGTAGAATCAATGTTGATTGATTCGTTGGTTCTAACGTGAGTGGGGGAGTAGTCAGTCAGTTAAGTGCCATACGTGATACACGATTGGCCGATCATGTCTCGAAAGAGACATGACTGACTAGGCAGAAGATTATCCCGCAGTAGGTTGCCATTGCTTTCTGCGGTAGACTGGTTGCCGACCAAGGCTATAGAACCCAATCTGTCCTGTTATTTAACCCATAACTGGAAGGAATAGACAGATTAATACCTTTCCCACGGGTATTTGCGCGTAAGTGAATGCAATGAATTCAGCTGGAATTCGAACTCGGCTCCTCGATTTCTCGTTCCGAGCCGATATCCAATGCACCACAACGCACATAATCAGAGAATTTAGGAAAGGAAGTTAATTTTGAATGAAGGCAACTTAACCAATGGAGACTAGAATACTTTTTTGCTTTTTGCCCCTAAGCATATTTTTATGAAAAAATATCACCTTCTCATTCTGAGATTCATAAACTCCATAAATGTCAGTGTATGACATCAAGTTGATGACATATCACGTCTGTCAACTTTGACAATCATTGCGTTCACTGCCGTCATCACCGTTCACGAATTGTCTGGAATCATTATTCATTGTCAAATTCTGAAAACTCAGGACACAAATTTCCCTTGAGATATCTCATCAACTTGTCCCGAACGACCATTGTTTTACAGCTATCACCACCTATAAGCTGTCTTGAAATATTAACCGATTCAGAATCCTCTCGAACTCACAAGAATATCACGAACTTCCTCGGAAGTGTATGTATACATTTTCTTTATTGGTCCCGACATTTTGAAATTACCATTTTGTTTATATAACCGCTGTCCATATCAACACCTTTTGAAAATGCGCAGACCTAGAGTTCATTTTCATGGCTGAAAAATTAAATTTGGTGCCTGAAAAAAAAAAAAAAAAAAAAAAAAAAAAAACATCAAAACAGACGAGAGAAAAATAACATAATTCTGTGATTATCAATTAATGAGTGGCAAACACTAAATAAGCCTGTTCAACATAGTAATAAGTGGCAATCTGCAGCAGCAGACGGAAGCAGTAACTCATTAATGAGGATATTCGGTATAGTATAATTAAAGGGCCAGTCAATATGGCAGCCGATCGAGAGCAAAAGAAATTCTCACTTTAATTGGTTAAGAAAGAATGTTGAGGATCAGTCTGTGAGATTTTGTTTTCCGTGGATTGTATAAAGGTTTCAGTTCAAAATCCTGAGAAGGTTATCAAGTACGACAGATACCAGAAGACGGCTGGGCGGGAATGTTATGATGACCGAAATGTTGGGATGAGGACAGCCAAAATGGGGGTAATTGTTCGAAGAAAAAAGGTAAAATAAGAATGAGTTCGAAACTTCTCTTCTGTTTCTTGTTTGTTATTATTAAAACTTTTCCGTTACACCCACTGGTGTGTAGGGCAGCGTTTTTGCTCTTTCCGTAACAAACTTTTTTTATGCCCAACCCCCAAACCTGGAGGGAGGTGATTTTGCGCCCAACCCTCAAACCTGGAGGAAAGTGATTTTCTAAGCGTAGCTTAGGCGTGGCACACGGCCGAAAGTAGGGGGTACCCAGTGGGGATCGAACTCACTACTCAGTTATAACGATTCTAGCGAGACGAGCTTGCTAACCATTACACCATGCTGAGGTGCCCGTTTATTATTATTATCATTATCATTATCAACATTATTATTATTATTATTATTAAAATAAAAAGAAATTTGAAATTATTCCTATTTGAACTTAATAGCTATTGAAGCACCAAAAAATTAGACAGGAGTAAAACTGGAACCATTCGTCACTCCCACCCTACCCCTTCACATACTTCATTGTTTTTTTTTTTTTTGTTTTTTTAAGGATTATCAACCATTTGCAGGCTGTCACATACTTGAACAGATGGAATAAACTACGTTTGAATTTCAAATAAACGGGTAGGAACTATCAATCATTTTCGCAAATATCCTTGAGGAAGGTAGTCATCCGTCTCTTCCCTCAAGTTACGAGTTTAATAGCAGGACAGATTGGGTTCTATAGCCCCGGTTGGCAACCGCAGAAAGTAATGGCAACTTATTGCGGGGAAATTTCTGCCCAGTCAGTCATGTCTCTTTCGAGACATGATCGCCTAAGCGTGTATCATGTATGGCACTTAAATGACTGACTGGTATTATTTATGGAGGTTATTATTCGTGTATTATGTGAATCGAAATAGAAATTCGAAAAGAAATGACAAAACAAAACTAAAGTGAATTTTATCGAGAAAATAACAATGAAAAGAAGAAGGCTTGGCGGGGATGTTATGATAACCGAAATGGGGGTAATTGTGTAATTGGGGAGGGAGTAATTATCAACCATTCGCTGGCTGTCACATACAAACGGTTAGGGACAATCAATCTTTTTCTTTGAGAAAAACCCACCGAGACATCATGCATACCACCCTCTTTCATTAAATGTTGAAGAGATTTCCAGCCACACCTTAATTTAGCCTTGTAACGAAAATCCATATCTTGAAGTGTATATTTTTTATATTGCAAAAGTCCTTATATTTAATACTAGCAGTATAGCCCGGCGTTGCTCGGATGTAATGAAAGCTTTAAAACTAATCCATGGTCCTAGAGCTCAGACTCTTTGAACATTGTCACGAAAGACTAAAAAGCAATAGTTGTTTCCAGTTAAAGTGAAACCGTAGACTGAAAGAAAAATGAACGGATGTAAGTCAAATTTTGATTTCCTAGTATCAATATCAAATAAGTTTTTTTTTTTTGTCGTAAACTGAATTTTGAAGGCTAAATAATTCCTCTTAGTAAATGGTATCATGGCTGAAACTAAAAACTACAATTATACCTACTTAGAGCCAAACTCGAAGCAAAAACTAAAATAAAAGAGCTGAAAAAAAATACAGACATACAGACAGATAAACAGACACACACACAAACATCTTGCCTTATATATATATATATATATTATTCATTTCCTGGTATCGATATCAAATTTTCTGCACTATTGTAAGAACTGCAACCTTGAAACTTCTGAATATCGTTTCTTATGTCTTTGTCTATGAGTGTATGAAATTTGATTAAAATCGGACCACTCCTTCTATAACCCGATTTTTTCGATTATCGATATTTATCGGTGGTACCTCGACACAAAACCTAGCTAAGAATACTCGCAGACGCTTATAGTACAACTGTGTAATTTTTCAAGAAAATCGGTTCAGCCGTTTTGGAGTCTATAGGTAATGGACACACACACACACAAAGTTCCATTCATAAATAAGTTTAGATTCAACAGGACATCCTTATTATACAGGAAATTTCACTCCATAGGTAGGACGAAATTTCCTTAATATTTTGTAAAAGTGTCGTTGGAATAAGAATGTCTCGCGGGGAGTTTTCTCCAAAAAAATAATCGTCCCCGATCGTCTATTTGAAACTTTGTAATAGACAAAGTATTGCATGTCTGGCGGTATAACTGTTGCAGCCATTATGGTCAAGATTTAGCATTGACTAAAAATGAAATGATTGCTGGAACCAGATAAAAATGAGGTATTCTATATATGCGTGTAGTAAGTTATCTAGGTTTCTTTCCCAGCTAAAATCAGCATGGGACTACGTGGAATATGGGGGAATTTAGAACGGACGTAATTGACTTATAAAAATCGGCTGAAGTCCACTGGCGACGAAAGAACAGCGCCATGCTGGTTACCTTAGACCAGAGATTCCCAAAGAGCAGTAGCGATTCTACGGGGAGACAAAAGGGGAACAAGCCCCCACCCCCGGAATTTTGGTTGGCACCTTATTTGCCACCCCCCACACTTTTATAAGCTTCAAAAATTCATGAAGCTGATGAGTTTCTAATTGTGATAAAATTTGATCTTCAGCACTTTTCCCCTCTTCGTTTTCTTTTAGCTTTTTAAGGACATATACTGAAACCAGTTTGAAAGAAAAATAAACAAAAGAAAACAACTAGATAGATAGAAACAGGCATCAAGTTACAGAGGGAAAGAGACTTAATAGTTATATAGTCATGGAGAAATTATATTATTTAAATTATTTCCTTATTTCAAAGTAGCTTCTTGATCGTATGGTCGGACTTTGCTGAAATCATAAATTAAGTTTTTAGCTGATTTTTGTACGGCTGTGGTGCCCACAGCATTTTGGTTTATTTCGTTGCATTTTTTTTTTATTTTCTTGCTTTAATTTTGTGTGCATTAAAAAAGTTTTGTAGAGGAAAAAATCAGAGCAGACAAATCACCCTGTTCTGCTAGTATTGACGTTAGTACTAACCCTTTGATTTTGTTTTGAAATTAACTTCTCTTGTGTCCTAACAACTTGAGAGTGGAAAAGAGGGCAAGAATAGATTAGAACTTCACTACTATGAATGGAAAAGTTACTCCGTTTAATTTAGTGAAGTAACATACTCATACTCAAACTCATTCCTATGTTGTGTATACGATAGTGGTGCAGTATGAAAATGAAGATGTTGCTTTCATTTTCCCACCTCCTCTTAAGAAAAATCTCGGCCGCTAAGTGCCCTCTACCCCAGCTCCAGAGTTTCACAATCGTTACTGCAAAAGAGGTGCAACGCGCCTCATAGGTGTGGCCGAAGAGGATAGCAGGTGAGGCGGAAGGATTGAAAGACAAACATTTTTTTAAAAATTCATTTTTTTTTTAAATAATCGTATCGCCCCAAGCAAGACATCATACTGCCACTGTTGTGCAGGAGGTTACATAGGAGGAAAATTATGAGAAAGAGTGACAGGTTATAGGGGGTGTCAGGGTGCGGGTAGGAGAGGGATGAGAATACTGCAGAAATGAGATGAAAGCATGAGAGAGAGAATGCAAGTTAGTGAAATAGGAGATGACAATTGACTTTATATTTAAATTCTTGGAGATTGTAGCTATCGGGGAAGCAAGTAAATGGAAGACAATTCCACAGACAGGAAGTGCGAGAAAAGAAGCTCTTGGAGTAGAATTTGCGTTTACATCTTATTGGTTTCACAGTAAAAGGATGGAACCTAGTTGCTAATCTTGTGGCTCGAGTAAATTCGTATATAGGAGGCACCAGAGAGTTAAGTTCATCGGAGCAGAAGCCGTAAAAGTATTTGTAGAAGAGACACAGGGAAGCCACACTGCACCGGTGAGAAAGTGACTGTATCCGAGCTGCCAAGTCGGGATCGATCACATTGCAGATTCTCAGTTAAATTTTGTCAAGGATATATGAATTCAATGATGTATAAGAGTCCCCGAAACAAAAATGACGAGAATGTGGAGACAGCTATAAACTAATCCTGTTGCTTTCAGCGTCATCAGTTCAGACTGAAAAACAAAACCGTGAGAAAAAACACATTAATTTCCCAGCAAAGCTATTTAGTGACTATCCTTGGAAATCATGTCGGTAAGGCTAGATAATCACTTTAAATGTAAAAATCCCGAAGGATCTTTCCAATTTTTTCAGAAGAACTACTAAATTATGCCTCATTCAGTCAGTTAAGTGCCATACGTGATACAAATTTTGGCGACCATATATCTTTCGATCCATGACAGATTAGACAGAACATTTTCCCGCAGTAGGTTGTCATTTTTATGCTGTAGACTGGGTTTTATATCCTTGACTGGCAACCAATCTGCCCCGCGACTCAACAACTCATAACCAGAAGAAAATATGGATTAATACCTTTCCCTTTTTTGTGAAAGCAAAGAATATAACTACAATTCGAATTCGACTCTCCGATTTCTCATTCGGAGCCGATATCCATTACACCCCAATACATACTCTTAGGTTGGTACATCCACTAAATTGCTAAAAACAGCATATTATGAATAAAAATGCCCCAAACTTAATAAAAACGAACTTTTTCCATGAAAACATTTATAATATTACTAGCAGTATAGCCCGGCGTTGCTCGGGTGTAATGAAAGCTTTAAAACTAATCCATGGTCCTGGAGCTCAGACGCTTTGGACGTTGGCACGAAAGACTAAAAGGCAATAGTTGTTTTTCCTGGTCTCGATATCAAATTTTCTGTACTATTGTAAGAACTGCAACCTTGAAACTTCTGAATATCATTTCTTATGTCTTTGTCTATGAGTGTATCAAATTAGATTAAAATCGGACCACTCTTTCTATAACCCGGTTTGTTCGATAATCGATTTTCGATATTTATCGGGGGTACCTCGACACAAAACCTAGCTAAGAACACTCGCAGACGCTTATAGTACAACTGTGTAAATTTTCAAGAAAATCAGTTCAGCCGTTTCGGAGTCTAGAGGTAACGGATACACAGAGAGAGAGAGAGAGAGAGAGAGAGAGAGAGTTCCATTTATAAATAAGTTTAGATTTAGATTAAGAGGAATGGTCAAAATATTTTTTAATTATTTTTTAAAATTCTTTAATCCTTTCTAACACGTTCAAAATTTTGATAAAAATCTTGTTTTGATTTTAGTTAACTGGGAACGAGAATTTACAATGGAAAACTTAATATTTCATAACACAGATATTTTTCCGGTGACAAACATATTAATTTGGAAATTCTTGTAAAAATCAAATAGTTGTCGGATTTTAATGAAACTTTCAGAACTTGTTCAGAAATGAGTGAAATTATTTTTTAAATTATTATTATTTTTTTAAATCTTGGTAATTTTTTTTACCTCTATTACCACCCTCTACGTAAATTCATGAAATTTTAAGAAATTAAATTTGGTTATGCAAATTGGTTTTATTAAACGCAAGACTCATTGGGGATTTAAATCAGCTATTATATTTTTGAAAAATGTTGCCCCTATTTCTGAAAATCTACTCAAATAGTAAAATAAAAATGCAATAAGATATTATTTAATTTGTTAAGCTTTTAATTGCTTGAATAAGAACATTAAAGTCTGAAGAAAAAATCTTTTTCGATTAATAATGAAATATTAAAAGAATTGTTTCTACTTTTTTTTTTCAATTGGAATAATTTATAAAATTTCAAAAATATTTTTAAAATACATCAAAGATTTCTTGGGTTTAGTTTATAAAATTAAGTGAAAATAAAAAAAGTTTAATACAAATCATTGTGCATCCCTATTTTTAACATAGTTATTGTTTTTTAGGGGGTTGTATATTTGAAGTTTTTTTTGTATTGTAATTTCTATGTGTAAATTAAAAGGTCATGTGTGGCAGAGTTTCTTCCCCTTACCGAAAAGAATTTGTACAATTATGTCAGTTATGATATCCATAAATCTATCAACAGATACGGAGAAAAGGTTAGAAAGTGTTTAAGAAATAGTTTTATTCTAAATGCCATGCCCTAAATAAATAATACCTGTGTAAATCAGATTAATTTAACATTAAATTTGCTAATTTTCTAAAAATGATGTGTTTCAAATGTATATTTTATTTTTGCAAGATTTTTAAAACCCAGAATTAACTTTTGTTTATAAATGTGTCGATCGCTTACAAATGGCTGAACAATAGAAAGATTAAAAGATATGTCAAAATTTTACATTCCAATCAATAAAATGTCTGTTTGAAATACCCCAAAGTATTTTGCTTACAGGAAATAGTAAATTTAAAAATTTAGCTTTCAATTAAAACTAAAATGAAAGTTTGAAAAAATGTTTTACAGATTAAAAAGTTAGATTTAAAAGTTATTTATCAAAAATTAGTGACTAATATGTTGATGGGTAGCTTAATAATCTATGCAAGCGTGATTTTTTCTTACAAAATTCAATAAACAGGGGATCTTGATAAATGTGTTGCTAGGAAAATTAACATCTTTATTTTTTAATTAAGTTTAACAAAAGATGGAACGTGATAATTCGGAAAAGAATAAAAATGAACAAATGGAACAGAACTTTTTAAACAATGCAATCATCAGATCGTGCAAGTAAAAAATTAATTATTGTTTCTTGTTTTACTTCTAGGGAAAAGCACAAACTTAATGAACGGGTAGTTCCTAATAAGTCCAAGGAGAGTAGTCGGAAAATTCTACAAAAATAAAACATTCCCGCTTCTGTTATGAACCTAAGAATCTCAGTAACCAGATACATGACTGAATTTTACGCTGAAATATCAACTGTATAATGTCCGACTTTGTGATTAATGAAAAAGCGTTGCGTTAATGAAAGAGACACCGATAAACGATTAATATGTTTACAAAATAAAATATTTGTAATTATGATTCGGATTTATTTATGTATTATGTCTAGCGTTTACATGGTTGAGCAAATATAAATCATTTGAACAGTTCTCATTGGAAAACCATTTTGTGTAAATTGTTGTTAATTATCAAATTTAGGTTTGACTTATACTAAGTTAAAACTTAATTAACTTCAGTCACACGTTTATTCTTTTTTTTAATTGGAGTAGATAGTACCTTCTATCGCCCGGTCTCACACTCCACCCCCTTCTTTTGGACAGGAGTAGAGGTGATTGCCTTGTTTCTTGTTTAGGAAGGGGTTCCCGGTTCATCTCTCTCTTTTTCGGTCTTTATCTCGGTTCGGCTGGAAGCTTTTTGCAGTTGGTGAGTATGGTGGCAAAGTCTCTTCATTCTGAGGGTACCGGGTTGGCAGTTTCCTGGTTGCTGCTTCCGACTGGTAGTTAGGAGCCCGAACTCTTGCGTAGCGTCTCGAGAGGCTGCTCTGATCAACAGTTGAATAATATCGGGGTTCCTGTAGTGCCATTTCGCGCATGGACGGGCGTCCCTGCATGAATTTCCGATGGGCAACCCCGAGGCCACATTATGCTGCAGGCGACACCATTCTCCATCCTTCACCTGCTGCAATTAACGACCATCTGACCCTACTCTAGACCTCTCTCTATCCACAACTACCACCAACATGAAATTTAACAAACAAAATAGCAAGCCTAAACCAGCTAGTCGTAAATCGCCCAAACCTATCTGCGTTACCTTCACAAATATACGAGGTATTCGCAGTAACTTTAATAGTGTAGAGTCTTTCCTTCTAACTAACTCACCCGATATCTTAGCTATATGTGAGACTAACCTTGACCCTTCTATCCCCTCTTCAGAGCTGTTCGTTCCTGGCTACCTTCCTCTCTTCAGGAAGGACTCCAATGTCCATATGCATGGGCTTGGTGTATATGTCAGCGAACAACTCCCCCTAGCCAGGGTCACATCTCTTGAATCCCTTGATCATTCCTTCATGTGCTTCCGTCTCTCACTTCTAAGCTCGGTTAGCTATCTCTTCTTCCTCTACCGCTCCCCCTCCTCCTCTGACTGTACGTTACTTGATTGCATCTCGACTAACATCGACAGGGCCATTTCTTCTCACCCATCTGCCCATATATTTGTGTTTGGCGATTTTAACGCCCACCACACCAAGTGGCTTGAAAACTCAGCCACCGACCTTGCTGGGATCCGCACCATGCACTTTTCAATAGCCCAAGCTCTAACGCAAGTGGTGGACTTCCCCACGCGTTTCTCTAAAAACCCTAACGGAAGGGACTCTTTACTCGACCTTTGTTTTACTTCCATCCCAGACTCCTGCACTACCAGGCAACTCTGCCCCCTTGGAAACTCTGACCACGCCGTAGTCTCCGTAAACATATCAATCCGCACTAACTCTACCCAAGAAAACCAGACCAGCAGAATATCATACTGCTACCAAAGAGCCGACTGGGACTCGTTCAGGGACTTCCTCTGCGACGTCCCCTGGAACAACGTCTTTGATCTTCCTGTCGAAGACTGTGTTTCCGAAGTCTACTCTTGGGTTAAGGTTGGCATCGATGCTTTTATCCCTGCCAGAAAATTCGAACTAAAACCTAATTCGTCCCCCTGGTTCTCACCCGCTTGCTCGGCCGCTATTGCCCACCGGAACCATTTCTTCCGGCTCTATCGAAGCTGCACGTCGAACCAAAACAGGCGCCTTTTCACCTCAGCACGGAACAAGTGTAAAAAAGTACTGAACGAAGCCAAGAGGGCGTTTGCTACCAGAATTAGGCAACGCATAGCATCCTCTAAGTTTGGCTCCAAAGATTACTGGCGTCTCTGCAAAAGCGTGCTCAGCAGGAACAAGACTTCAATACCCCCACTAATCAATGAATTTGAAGT
The DNA here is from genome assembly GCA_037127315.1 of Ascarosepion bandense. Taxonomy (NCBI): domain Eukaryota; kingdom Metazoa; phylum Mollusca; class Cephalopoda; order Sepiida; family Sepiidae; genus Ascarosepion; species Ascarosepion bandense. Next base: position 222,132 of record JBBBDQ010000137.1, read on the forward strand.
TCTCACCTCCCCAGCCAACAAGGCTGAATGCTTTGCCCGTAGATTCTCAACCAATTCGACACTGGACTCGTTAGGAATACCTACACCAGACTTCCCACCCAGAACTAAGGCTCAACTAAATAACGTCCTCATCTCACCCTCGCTGGTCGCCAAGATAATTGCGCAACTTGACCCACACAAAGCGAGCGGCGGTGACGGAATCCCAGTCATAGTACTGAAGAAATGTACCCCAGAACTCTCCTCTGTCCTCTCTAAACTCTATAACCTCTGCCTATCTGCTTCCTGCTTTCCTGCCTGTTGGAAGTCCTCCTGCGTAGTACCTATATTTAAGAATTCAGGCGAACCCTCAGACCCCGCCAATTACCGTCCTATTAGTCTCCTTCCAATCTTTGGCAAAGTTTTCGAAGCCATTATCAACGCCGGGGTGATTCAGCACCTTATGACCAACGGGCTTCTCTCTGACAAACAGTATGGGTTTCGCTTCACCAGGTCTACTGCTGATATGCTAACGATCATTACCGAGTACATATACCAGGCACTCGGCAAGAATGGTGAAGCCCGAACCGTTGCCTTGGATATCTCCAAAGCATTCGACAGGGTCTGGCATGCTGGCCTCTTGTGCAAACTGCGGAGCTATGGGATAACTAGACATCTGTTTGACCTCATCCAGTCCTTCCTCTCTAACCGCACATTAAAGGTGGTATTAAATGGGCATGCCTCCCAAAACTACCAGACGAACGCGGGCGTCCCTCAAGGTTCTATCCTAGGTCCCACGCTATTTCTGATCTACATTAATGATCTCCCCGACACCATTAGATCCCAAGTTGGCATGTATGCCGACGACACAACAATCTACTCCCGCATCGATCAGAAACCAGGTCTGGACGACAAAGTGAACCTCGCTGCCGCACTGGAAAGGGACCTCCAATCCGTAGTGACCTGGGGTAGGAAATGGTTGGTAAATTTCAATGCCTCCAAAACAAAGCTGTTATCAACTAACCACCATAGACAATCGCATCTACCTCCCATTAGCATGGGACAGGCTAGCCTCCCAGAGAGTAAAATACTACGCCTCCTTGGCCTTACACTCTCGGCGGACCTCAAATGGAATGACTATATTGAATCCATTGCCAAATCTGCTGCTATGAAAGTCGGCTCTCTGTGCAGGGCCCGGAAATTTTTCCCACCTGAAACTATTCTGCACATATACAAATCTACCATCCGCCCGTGTATTGAATATTGCTGCCATATCTGGTCGGGTGCCCCTGCTGCTCTCCTTGGGCTTCTTGACAAAATACAAAGGAGGATCTGTAATGTGGTTGATACTGACTTGGCAGACCGTCTGCAGCCGCTCTCACACCGGCGTGATGTAGCTTCCCTGTGCCTCTTCTACAAGTACTTTCATGGCTTCTGCTCCGATGAGCTTAGATCACTGGTGCCGCCCAAGCACGAATTTACACGAGATACTAGATTAGCAACTAGGTCCCACCCTTTTACAGTTAAACAAATAAGATGTAACCGTAAATTCTACTCCAACAGCTTCTTTTCTCGCGCTTCCCGCCTGTGGAACTCCCTTCCACAAGTCTGCTTTCCCGACAGTTACAATCTCCAGGTGTTTAAATGTAGGGTCAATAGACACCTCCTATCACACTAACTCCCAACTATTCTCACAACACTCTCATCTACCCAACCCTCATTCTCGGTATCCTCACCCGCCTATGACCCACCCTCTGTTATTTCCTATATTTAACCAGCCTTTATCCACTCTACGTAGCCCCCTGCACAGTAGTGGCAGTGACATGCCTTGCTCGGGGTGAAACGCTTATTAAAAAATAAAAAAAAAAAAAAAAAAATTTGCAACATTTTTTATATGAGTAACAATTTCATTTATTACAACACGGTCGACATTTTTTATCGTCTGTTTTTGCTTTGGTGCAGTTCGTTCTTTAAAAAAAAAGAAAAAAAAAAAAGAAAAGAGAGACTTGCTCTCGACTGAGAATCACGATTTTAACGATTTCGTTTCAATGGATTATACGCACCGGCGCACATCTACCTACCTCAACTTCGTGCATGCCTATTTTTCTTGAAATATACACGGGGTTGTTTTCCTTCATCTTATCAATACTACTAACGATGATTATCATGAGTGAATGGAGCTTCAAGTATTTTTCTTATTAATTTTAGTTTTTCTTCTGTTGCCATTTTGTTTATTGATTCTGAGTTTTAAGTCTGTGAACAAATTTTAAATGTAAAATTATAGGCGTGTAACCGTTTAGATTTTATGTTTTTAGTAGTTTTTAAATACAAGATCGTTATTTCAACTCGTCAGCTTAGAACAAATTTCAACAATACTGACACAAGAAGAAATATTGAAAAAAAAACCCCACCTAAATTAGCCACGAGTCAAAAGGAAATATGATAACTGAAATGCAAAGAAAGAAAGAAAGAAAAGAAATCATTTTTGTCATTTATATATTGTTGCGGCCTTGTTATGAACCAGAAGTAAAACGCGGAAACAAGATGATGTCTGTGTCAATTTTAACAATGAGTAAAAAAAAAAAATTTTTATATATATTTTATACTAACACCATCTAATACAAGACTCAATAGCCACTCAAGATAGAGTTGGTGTTCAAATGTTTACGATGAATGATATGTGTTATATTAATGAAAGAAGAGGTTGTGTAAAGTGATAGTTATGGGAATGAGTATGAACAATGACTGACCCTTGACATGAAGAGCTTAAGATGATAATGTTCAGGGAAGCATCCACACAGGAGTCTATTCAACAAGGTAGAATCGAATGAGATAAAGTCGTCTGAGTGGAACTTTCTCGTTACATTTAAAATATAAAAGAAATGGGGATGATTTAACTATGAAAGTGGCAGGCTGTATCCTGGCCGTAAAGGTCTGAACTAGTCGAGTGAGAATCGATTTTGAACAATTGCCGTGGAAATGGCAATGCGATAGGTTTGCAACGCTGCGTCTGGAGAAGGAGGTTTGAAGGTAATACTGATTTGGTGGTAGATATACTCAAGAGTTCTCTCACTTAGCCTCTTTTTTTATTTTTTGGTAACTATCATGGCATACCAGAGACAAGACATTTTGTCGAGATATCTGGCAACGAAGAATTGGGATTAGTTCCAGTCAAGAAAAGGTGCCGAAGAACATGAAAGAAAGAAGAAATTACAAAGATTTAGTCTGACGTCTTGTCTTCTCCTCTCCCCCATAATTAATAATACTAATCCCATCAAAAACAGCTGCGTTGTTTGATAGAAGGAGCTGCTGGCGTCTGGGCAGTAATTTCATGTAATCAAAACGGGATGAAAAATTATGATTTGGTCAAACGATATTTTCCCTCCTTTCATTGGAAAGTGAGCATATTTCCTGTTTATTCCAAACATCTTGGCAACACTGGTTGGATATTAAGTGCGTTGGTTGTTTCGTGAAGAAACCAATCAAACATAAGTATTTTTTTAGTATATTAACAAAATTCTGTTTTTTTGCGCATCCTAAAGTTATTTTTCTTTCATATTTACATTCATTTTATCATCTTTCCATTTGTGATTCTTTCTATTTTGTTTTTTTTTTTTCATTTATTGTAATTTCTAATGTGATCATTCCTTTTTTCTATTTTATCATATATATTTCGTGATAATCTCTATTTACTTTCATTTTATCATATTTCCGTTGTAAACGTTTATTTTTTTATATTTATACAGTGTAACGCGGATATAAGAGTTGTCGAGACCGGATACGAATTCTCTTATATCCGGGTTTGGTCTATTTTATATACATTACCACAGGCTCTAATTTGGGACCAGATAAAATGTATATTTTATCCGGGTTTTGTTATATATTCTTTTGTAATTAATTTATATTTTCTTGCAATTTATTGTATTTTCATTTATCATATTTTCTTTTATAAACCTTTCTTTCTATTTTCATTCTGAGACTTTCCTTTCATTTTTCTTTCTATTCAATTACATCATATTTCCTTTTGGGATTGTTTGAATAAAAGTGTCAACAAAGTGTTTTCCTTTTAGAATATTTTGTTCAATTTTTCTTATATTTCTTTTCGGATCTTTTTTATTTACGTTCATTTTATCTTATTTCCTTTTGGGATCATTACTGGGTTTTTTTTTTAAATTTTATAAACGTTCGTTTTATTTTATCTCTGTGTGGCTATTTCTTTTTTTTTGTTTCTTTTTGTTTTCATTCATTTTCACCTTTCCTTTTGCGGTCCTTTCTTTTTCCTTTCTACGAACTTTTATTTTATCGTCTTTCCTCTTGTGGTACTTTCTTCCTCTTTTTCTATTTAATTTCATTATCATATGTAATTATGCAATCATTTCTTTCTTTCTATTTACTTTCCTCATATATTTCCATTTTGTGATCCGTTCGTTTTCTTGTCTATTTCGTTTTGTCAGATTTTCTTACGTGATTCGCTATTTTCTTTTGTGATCTTTTCTTGCTTTCGCTTTTATTAAATTTCCTTCCGTGATCATTTCTTTTATCATATAACTGTTATGGTGACCTTCTTAAAGGAGTGGACTCCTCCTCTTACTATATATAGTATAACCCGGATATGAGAGAAATCCGGATATAAGAGAGATTTTCTTTGGTCCCAAATTAGAGCCTGTGGTAATGTATACAAAATAGACCAAACCTGGATATAAGATAACTTTTATGCGGTCCCGACAAATCTCTCTTATATCAGAGTTACACTGTATATAATTACCTGGGTGACTTCCGGTAAACAGTTGACTGCAGGTAGTACGCAGGTAAAGCCAGTTACTAGTCAGGCACCCGGTTTACACTCCACCCACATCTATTGAACAGGTTAAGAGGTTCATCCCTTGTTCCCTGTTTAGGATGTGGTTTCCGGTTTTCTCTTTTCCAATTTTTTCACTATTACGTAGCCCCCTGCACATCAGTGGCGTTACTGCCTTAATTGGCGTGATACGATTAAAAAAATAAAAAGGCAATAAGCAGCGTAACTGTACAGTTCGGACTTTACAAGTACCTATGTTCACATTTTACAATTGCAGTAGGTGATCAACCGGTCAGGTGTGATCATGGGCGATCCTAGATTTTACAGATTCAACAACAATTCTTTTTTTTTTCTATCTCCCATCAGGATCTAAGTGATCATGGTTCTCCATAACTTCTTGTTCTTTGCAACTCTTAAATAAAGTTTGACTTAATAAATTCTGTCTGTTATTTCTTCAAAACCCTGTTCTACCATCCGTTTACTCAAGCTCACTATGTCATACACCGTTTTAGTATCTCTCATGCTTTCTGTCCTGTGAGTATCAGATTCTCCAAGTCCTCCTTCCTCATTATGTGTCCCAGAAACTTCAACTGTCTCTCCTTATAAGTTTTTTCCCGCCTTTTTCTAAAACTTTGTCCTTGCTCACATCAATTTAAGGAATGTTACGTTTGTGATTGAGGTGTGGTGGCTAGCGATTCAGAAAATGAAATCAGCGAACGAGTTCTAATTCTCGCTTAATCTGATGCATTCATTTTCGCAAAAATGTACTTGAAAAAGGCATTAGTTCATCTCTTCCCTGCGTTCCTGCTTTGGTTTAGATAACAGTGCATACTGGACTCTCCAACCATGGTTGGGAATCAGTCTAGGGAAAGATTAACCTTAATTAAAAGCCACAAAGAAAGCAACATCAAACCACTCCACCATGTGTCCAATAAAGAAGCGAAATCGTCAGACAGACAGACAGACAGACAGACATTATTATCCACATTCTGAAGGAACATAACAAAAAAGAAGTAACATGTCAGAAAGTTAAATCGACGAGTCAGGTTAAATTTTAATTAATCTTTTGTACACACTTTCACAAATTCTTTTTAGAAAGGCATGAGTCTATCTTTTATCACCTACCCAAATGGGCGCTAAATACCAGGGTCGACTTAATTCTCTCGCCTTGGCTACACATAAGAGAACGACTACACTGAACTCAAATGCGTAGAACAATTTCTTTTTATGTGCTGCGTCCGATCAGGATGTAAGCAATCATAGCTCTCCACAACTTCCTGCCCCTTATAGCTCTTAATAAAATGTTATTTAAGAAAAATCTTTTAAGAGCCGTAATTACCTACATCCTGACGGGGACATAACATGACATTGAAACAAAAATTTAAATATATAAATTTTAAACAGCAAATGGATGTGTGGGTGTCGTAATGGATATCGACGCAGAAAGTGGGACTACCGAATTCAAATTCCAGTTAAGTTCGCTTCGCCTTAACGCTGTGGGAAAAGAGATTTTTCTTCTTTTCTTTGCCACTCCCAGCTATGGATTAAACAGATGGGAATTCGTGCCTTGAGTTGCAGCCGATCTAGAACAACTCTAAATATAAAACCATAAAAAAGTCAACGGAAGTTATTCAGTTATCGTCATGGTAAGTTGCAGATATTTAGAAAAAAAGCTGCGAAGAATTATTCAGATTTCTTTGTTATTTAAAATATGCAGCTGTATACAAACTTTGTTTTACGTACCGCCACTCATTTTTGATACCTCAAAAATAAAGTTTTCAGAAATCTTATTTTAGCTTTATTAGAAAGCTACATGATTAAATTTACTATTTTCAGTAAGCAAAATACTATGGTGTATTTTAAACAAAAATTATATTGATCGGAATCTAAAATTTTTAATTTAAGAAAATTTTCAGTTTCTTGGCTATTTTTGAGCGATTGACACATTTGTAAACAAAAGTTAATTCTCGGTTTGAAAAATATTGCAAGACTAAAATACACATCTGTGACACGTTATTTGTACAAAAATTAGTAAATTTAAAGTTAAATTAATCTAAATAACACAATTATCACTTATTTATATCAGGAAATTTAGAATAAAAGTATTTCTTGATCACCAAAGTGTGAACTGAGCAAGGTGCAAATGATTGATGACAGCCAGATTTCAAATAACAGCTAAATATTTTGACCAGAATTTACATAATTGTCCATTTTTTTCCTGTAAAGAGAAGAAACTGTCAAACGCATTGATATTTTAATATAACATAGAAAATACCATAATCAAAACAAACTTCCTATACACAAAAAACTAAAAATTATTTTAAAAATCAATTGACTAATTATTTTAATTATAAAAGAAAAAACCGAAAACAATTGTTGAAAAATTGATTATTCATCGATTTTTGCAATGAGACAATAATATATATATATAATTAAAAGCTTATGTAATAAAATAATATAGTTTTATTGCATTTTTTTATTTTATTATTCGTAGCATATTTTCAGGAAAAATAACCTACTGTTTGAACAAAAGAAAAAAATTACATGATTTACATTTTCCAAGGAGCCCTGCGTTTAATTAATAAAACAAATTTTCGAAACAAGTTTAGTTTCTTAAAATTTCATGAATTTACGTGGAGGTGGGTATAACAGATGAAAAAAAATTACCAAGATTTAAAAAATAAATGATTTGTAAATACGGCCTGAAATTTAATTAAAATGCAATTATTTTATTTTTGCAGGAATTTCCAAATTAATGTTTTTCACTGGAAAAAAAAAAATGAGTTACGTAATATAACGTTATCTATTGTAAATTCTGGTAACGATTTGGTTACCCGCTGACGAAAAACAAAACAAGATTTTTTTACGAAAATTTTAAACGTGTTAAAAAGGATTTAAAAACTTAGTGAATTAGTGGAGGTATCTACTATATTGCATATTATCAACGATACAAAGGCCTAATTATTGGCTTTCACCACAAATGATTGTTTATACGTCTTTTCTTTTCTTTTTTTCTTTTTTTCTTACAGTGAATTTACTAAATATTCAGAAATGGTGCTTTGTCTACAAACGCGCCATAATAGTTACTAACCCATTTTGACTTTGATCAGCCTTTGTCCAGGGTCGCTAGGTTCGTGTAAAGTCTAATTGGAAAAAAAGAAAGTCTGGTGTTGTTACGGATTTTATTTGTAACAGTGGTCAGGTCAGTTATTGCTGTAGCTATGTAAAATGCACAATTTTTTTAAAAAGTTATTTTACGATTTGCACATTGCTTTCAATTCATTATTTTATTTGTATTTTCTTTTTATTCTCAACACTTTCTTTCTTTATATTCTTTTTAAGTGTTTTCTTTTCACCGGTCTATTATTGTTCATTTTTCTTTCAGTATCTAACACGTTTTTGCCGTCGCTTCCCGCCACCAAATCTTTCTTTTTTTTTTTTCAGCTCTTAAAACTGTCCTTTTTTTTTCACTTTTTTGTACGTTTGTTTTTATTCTGTTTTTATTTTTTCAATCATTTATATGTATTCTCATTTTCGTCTTCAGGATACCTTGTAACGAACATATGAGCAACGATGAAACTTATACTAAACATCAAGAAAAGACAGTTGGAACATGTAATGAGGAAGGGGGCTTGGAGAATCTGATACTTACAGGTCAAAGAGAAAGAGATAAGGGAAAGCAACGCATTACATACTTGATGAGCTTGAGCAAATGGATGACAGACCAGGGTTTGGGAGGAGTATCAAGAGAAAGGATGTTAAGAGCTACAAGGGATAAGGAGATGTTGAAGGCTATGATCGCCTGTGTCCTGAAGGGACACAGCACAGAGAAGAAGAAGGACTACGAATAAGTTTTAAGAAAAAACGTTTAGTTGTTAGCAAGAGAAACATACCAAGATGCGAATTGGGATCACCAAAATATAACAAGTACTCGGATTGAAATATGTATGAAAATAAAGATGGAAAATGGGATACAGAAATTCGAAAGCACATTAGAATAAAGAAAGATGCTTCCCGAAAGCTATGCAAAGTATTAAGAAACAAGAAAATTTTGTTATAAACAAAGAAAAAGTCCAAGACTATTAGGTGATATCGGCCATCCTACCTGGCAGTAAATGTTGGACAATCTCCTCACATATGAAGAAGTGAGTTGAAGTAAAATATGTGTTTCTACAGAAAAACGCTGAGAATTCCATGAGCTAAACATGTGAGTAACGGCGAAGTTTTAAAACAAAAGCTCAGTTATACTTAAAATCAGGAGACAGTTGAAATTTCTAAGGTAATTAATGATGAAAAGCGGCTTGAAGAATTAGACATTCACAGGAGATATTGAAGGTCAATCAGTCCGTTAAGGGCCATAAGTGAAACACGCTTAAACGACCATGTCTCTTTCGATCCATTACTGACTAGACAATATTTTTTCGCGGTAGGTTTCAATTCTTTCTGCAGTAGACTGGTTGCCAACCAAAGCTATAGAACCCAATCTGTCCTGCTATTCAACACAAGGCTGGAGGGAGAGGAGATGGATTAATACCTTTCCCATGGGTATTTGCACGTAAGTGAATGTAACGAATTCAAATCAAATTTGAACTCGGCTCTCTAATTTCTCATTGGGAGACGATATCCATCGCACACAGAGAAATAAAGGCAGATAATAAAGCAGTGAGTTACCTATTGAACAACTAAATGGTTGGCAGAAAATAGATGATAATATAGAACAGATTGTATTTCTACTTTTCCTAATAAGTATTAGGGAAAGCAGAAAAACAAAACAATACTTTTTTTTTATAGCAAAAGAGAGGCAACTGTAAAAAAAAGTATAATCGCCCACGTCTTGAAGGAACATGGAAGAAGACATTTTTGCTTCCTGTTCAGTACTTTTCTGTTTTATTAATTTCGCTTTTTTCTTTCACCTTTTACATTCTCTCACCGTCCATGTCATAATTTTACATTCTTTTAATTCAATCATCCATTTCCTTAAATATTGTTTTCGTTTTTCTTCGTATTTTTCTTTCATTTTCTCTTATTGCTCGGAATATGCGAAACAAAATGAACAAACAATGAAGACTTCAGCAGCAACAACCACAGGATAATATACGCAGGAAGTAAAAATAACGAAAAAGAAGTCGGCTTAATACCGGATAAAGAAAGAAATGCGTTCTGGGATACTACCAGTTCTCTGAAAGAGTTCTCCTGGTCAAACTGAAAGGGAGACCGTTCAACATAACAACTGTAGTCGTCTATGCACCAACAACGCAAAACACTGAGGAAGAAATAGAATCTTTTTACTCCACTCTAGACAGTGCCAAGGCTCAATGTAAAAGACAAGAAATTTGAATCATCATGAGAGATTTTAATGCCAAAGTAGGGAAAGGGAAGGTATGACAACTGGCAACTTTGGATTAAAAATCCGCAACGAGCGAGGAGAAAAATGGGTCCAATGGTGCACAGCAAATGGCCAGGTGTTAACTAAAACCTGGTTTCAAGAACACCCACGACGTCTATGGACATGGAGAAGCCCAGGAGGCGACACGAAAACCAGATAGACGGCATAACCATAAACAGAAGATTCAGAAAGCCTATCCAGGCGCCGACCGTGGAAGCGATCACGTCCCAATCATATGAAAACTAAATGTGAAACTCCGGAAGTTGATGAAGCCTAGTGCAACACCAAAACTGAAATACAACACGTTCGTGAATGACATTAACCTACAGAAAGAATACACTAACACTGTGAAAATCAAATATGAAGAACAAATTGGAAAAGGACACTCGAAATGGGATTCACTCAAGGAAGCGATAGTGACATCAGTAAACAACATTACTCCAAAGGAAATCAGGCGCAGGAGAAAAACGAGTGGATGACTGAAGAGATTCTGGACATGATGCAAAGGAGACAGAAAATGATATCAAGACATGGAATGGAGTACAGGGAACTACACAAGGAAATAAGGAGAAAAATGCAGACAGGCTAAAGAGGAATGGCTCAATGACAAATGTGCAGAAGTAGAAAGACTGAGCAGGTATAATAAAGCAGACATGCATAAAGAAATAAAAGAACTGACAGGAAAAAAAACTGCTCTTCAACAGGATGTATAAAATCCAAAACTGGAACAATCATATTGGAAAAAGAGGAAATACTGTAACAATGAGAAGAATTATAAAAGATCTTTTCCAAAATAAGAGAGAGCGACCGATAATATATAAAGATGAAGACGGACCAGAAATATTAAAGTGTGAAGTGGAATGTGCAATAGCCAGACTGAATAAAAACAAAGCAGCTGAACCAGACGGCATAGTCATAGAGCTGCTGATAGCCCTGGAATAATTTGACAGAGAAAATAAGAGAAATAATAAATGAAATTTATAATAGTGGTGTAATAGCAGATGACCTCAGCAAGTCGATCTTCAGAGCAAACGAGTGCAAACTCCACAGAACCATCAGTTTAATGGGCCATATAACAAAACTGATCTCCGAATCGTGATGAATAGAGCGAGAAGCAGAATCAGGATAAGAGATAAGACAAGAACAGTGCGGTTTCGTCAAAGACACTGGAACAAGGAACGCCATGTTTATGATTAGGATGCTCTCTGAAAAGGCAATACAAATGAAAAAGGACTTATACCTGTGCTTTATTGATTATGCAAAGGCGTTTGACAAAATACATATCAAAGAATTGATGGAGATGCTTGGCAGCCTCGACATATTTGGGAAAAACCTAAGAGTAATCAAGGAACTCTACTGGCAGCAAACCGCCTGCATACGGACAGGTAACGAATTCAGCAGATAGACAATGATAGAAAGGAGCGTAAGACAAGGATGTGTCTTTTCAACGGATCTGTTCAACTTGTACAGCGAGACTATTCTGAGAACCCTAGAAGTTATGCTAGGATTCGTCATCGGAGGCCATATTTTAAACAATATAAGGTACGCAGATGATACAGTGCTGATAGCAGACACAGAAAGAAAACTACAAGACCTCCTACAGAAGGTAGCTGAAGAGAGTGACAAGAAAGGACTACAAATAAACTGTAAGAAAGCTGAATGCATGGTCATCTATAAAAAGGGCAGCCCAAAAGGCCAAATACAGGTGAGGGACTCAAAAATCAAGCAGGTACAGAAATTTAAATAGCTCAGAAGTGTTCTAACAGAAAACGGAAAGTGCGACACTTAGATTCGAAGGCGAATTGGCATGGTGAAAGAAGCATTCCAGAAGTTGAGTAAAGTATTAAGAAACAGGACAATTTTGCTAGAAACAAAGAAGAGAGTACAGGATTGCTACGCGCTGTCCGTCCTTCAATATGGCAGTGAATGCTGGACAATCTCATCAAAGATGAAGGAAAAATTTGAAGCAACTGAAATGTTGTTCTACAGAAGGATGCTGCGAATATCATGGATCGAGCATGTGAGCAATGATGAGGTCTTGGAAATGATGGAAACAAAAAGAAAATTAATACTGAGCATCAGGAAGAGACAGCTGAAGTTCCTGGGACACGCAATGAGAAAGAAGGGCTTGGAGAATCTGATTCTAACAGGCCAGATAGATGGGAAAAGAGACAGGGGAAAGCAACGGATAACATATTTGAAGGACCTAATCAGGTGGATGACGGAACGAGGATTGCATGGTGTAACAGGAAAAGGCATTCTCAGAGCCACCAGGAATAGGGAAACGTAGAAAGCCATGATCGCCTACGTCCTGAAGGGACAGGGCGCATAAAAGAAGAAGATTAATGTTTTCTTTTCTTTTTATCTATTAAAATTCCCTCTTTTTTTAGTTGAAATACCATTTTGAGGGCATGGCTGATAAAGTCACAATTTTGAGTATGAAAAGTCATGATAAATCGATCCAACCATTATAAAATATTTTTAACAATGCTACGTTTACATATTCAATGTATTTTATATTTACCCTCAGTCAGTTAAGAGCCATACGTGACACATGCTTGGGCGTGTATCCAAAACGACATGACTGACTGGGCAGACGATTATCTCGCAGTAGGTTGCGATTACTTTCTTCGGTAGATTGGTTGCCAGCCAAGGCTATAGAACATAATCTGTCCTGTTATAGGGAAAAGACTTATTAATACCTTTCCCAGGGGTATTTGCGTGTTAGTGAATATAGGGCATTCAACTGGAATTCGAACTCGGCTCCCCTATTTCTCGTTTCGAGCCGATATCCACTGCACCACAACGCGATTTCTAGGATGCCATAAAACCTGACTATGTGAAGAAAACCTTAAGATGTGTCTGATTTTTTGTAAGTATGCGCGAGGTACCTCTACCAATTTTCGATGCGTACGATTTTAAATGATTTTTTACATAAATGAAAAAGCTTTCTTGAAGCTTTTAGTTTAGCTTTAATTATTAAATTTTCTATTTTCAGTAAGCAAAATACTCTGGTGTATTTCAAACAAATTATACCGATTGCAATCATTTTTTCTAAATAGCTTACTAGCACCCTTTTTTAATCGCAATGTAATTCTTTGTATTAATTTTTTTCTAAAAACAAAATCTACTTTCTGAAACTTTATTACCTGATTTAGAGTATAATTAATCTGATTTGAAAAAATATTTACTTTAAATTTAAATAACACAGAAATGAATTTTAAAAACAAACAGTAGCGGTGATTTTTAATCGATATCAGCCATTCTTACATAATTAACGTGTGTAAGAGGCTCATCCCTTGTCCCCTGTTTAGGATGTGGTTTCCGGTTTTCTCTTTTCCAATCTTCTCACTGTGGTTTTTTTTTTTTTTTTTCAATTGGAGTAGATAGATCTATCTATCACCCGGTTCACACTCCACCCACGTCTATTGAACAGATTAAGAGGCTCATCCCTTGTTCCCTGTTTAGGATGTGGTTTCCGGTTTTCTCTTTTTTAATCTTTTCACTATTAAGTAGACCCCTGCACATCAGTGGCGTTACCCCCTTGCTCGGGGTGATACGATTAAAAAAAAATAATAAAAAAAAAAATAAGTGCTGATAAGGTGTTGACAATTTTTTGTTCTACGGAGGACTTGATTGCTGAAAGATAATTTGAAACAATGACAATGACAGGTGAGCCCTTTTTTATTTATATTTTTACGCTCTAATTTTCTGAAATTGTCGTGTATGATCAACCATAGTTTAAAAAAATGGCCACGTTACATACTATTTTGTATGCATAAAAAAAATAAAAAATATTTTTTAAATTTTTGGTGAAAAATTATTTATATTAACGTTTTCAAAGTTTTTAATAAAAATATAGTTTTCACTTAATAACATTATCACCCAACAAGATCAAACTAATATAGAATTTTAAATTTTTAATTATTATAATAGATTATTATAATTAAAATTAAAAAGAAAAGGAAGCAATTCTTTTAAAAATTAATTACTCATCGTTTTTTAAAGATCATAGTGACCAAAATTAATCTTTTTAAATTAAATAATATCAGTTCTATTGCATTCTTTATTTTATGATTCGAAGCAGGTTTTCGGAAAATGAGTAGCAAAAAAAAAAAAACTCGATCTACATTCTCCAAGGAATCCTGATTTAAGTAATAAATAAACTGGGGGAAAAATTTATTTTCTCGAAATTTTATGAAATTAAGTAAGCTTTTAAATTTTCGATTAATAAACATAGTTTTCATTAAATAACAATATCACCTAGTGAGATGAAAATAATGTAGAATTAGTACCTGCACTTGGATATGAACTGTATTGCCAAATCTCTTGTTGATAGTTAAATTAAATTCTTGACATGAAAAAAAGGGGACAAAAGCAATGCTAACACGCGGAACACTACACACACACGCGCGCACACACACACACACACACACACACACACACACACAAACAAACAAAACATGCAGGCAGGCTAAAGATGAATGTCTCAACGTAAAATGTGCAGAAATAGACAATGAGTGCCATCGATAAAGCAGATATGGGAACTAACAGGACAAAAGTAATATTCATCAACAAGATGCATAAAACCCAAGTGTTGTGGATGTTTGTTGTGGTAAATCTTAACGCAAATCTTCGTCGCCAATTTGTTTTAGAGTTGCTGAGGCGAAATCCCGCCGCAAAGTTGTAGTGACCGGTTTGGTCGGAAGTAAGGCACGGAGCACAGGTGGTAGGTTCAAAACAGTTTATTAGTATAACAAGAACCACATATACAAAGGGAGTGTTAGAAATAAGTAAGTCCAAACGGTATTATTACGCTGCTTATTGCCTGACTAGTAGCTGTCTTTAACTGCTGTACTTAACTGCCGGAAGTTACGCAGGTAACTATATATAACATGAGGAAGAGTCCAATCTTCGTAGGAGGGCACCATAACATCAAGGGCAGTCGATATTCGGGAAAGAAAAATACTTCAGTGGTAGAATGAATGTGTCAACGACAGAGTTCAAACGGCATACACAAAAATATTGACGGATCGGAAATATTAAAATGTGAAGTGAAATCTGCACTAGCGGAGAGCCAGACGGAATTGTAATAGAGATGTTCGCAGACTAATAAGATTTTGGATTGCATAAATAAATGAAATCTACAACAGTGGTGATATATCTGAAGGCCTAAGTAGATATATTTTCATAGATTGCTTAAGAAGCCAGGTGCAAGCGAATGTGAATTCCATCGGCTATTCATGAGATAGGACAAAAACAGTCCGAGTTCGTCAAAGACACTGGAACAAGGAACGCGAAATTTCTGATCAGAATCTTATCAGAAAGAACAATAAAAATGCAGAAGGACGTCTACCTGTGTTTTACAGATTACGCAAAGGCGTTCGATAAAATATACCACAAAGATCTGTTGGAACCGTTCAGCAACATTGACATATTTGGAAAGATTTTAAAAGAATCAAGAACCTATACTGACAGAAAATTGACTGCATACGAATAGAAAAGGCGTTCAGTAGTTATACAAAAATAGAAATGACCCTAAGACAAAGATGTGTCGTCTCACCGGACTTATTCAACCTATACAGCGAAGTAATTCTGTGAGAATTAGAATCCGGGATTCATTATTGGCGGCTACAATCTTGTCAACATAAGATATAGAGATGACACAGTGTTGATAGTAGACAGAGAAAGAAAACAACAAAAACTCCTACATAATGTAGTAAAGGGAAATTAGAAGAAATGAGCAAACAGAAACTGCAGGAAGACAGAATGCATGGTTGTCAGCAAAAGGGTAAGCTCAGAATGGAAATTACAAATCGGTGATGTCAAAATCAAACAAGTACAAAACTTTAAATATCTGGGAGGTGTTTTAACAAAGGATGAAAAGTCTGACCCTGAAATTCGAAGGCATATTTGGGTTTGCCAAAGATGCATGCCAAAACTAAACAAAGTATTAAAAAAAAAAAAAAAAACTTCGTTAGAAACTTAACTGTTACGTGATATGTGTCCTCTTGTACGGCAATAACTGAATTCTGGACAATATTCTCAAAGATGAAGAAGAGCCTTGAAGCAACAGAAATGTTTTTCTACAGTAGGATACTGAGAATATAATGGATTGAATATTTGAGCAACGAAGTTTTACAGAAAATGAAAACAAAAGAAAGGAAATTCTAACATCAAAGGGAGACATTTAGAAATTTCTACGGCACATAATGCGGAAAGAGCGCTTAGAAAATCTTGCATTCACTTAACAGTTTCAAGGCAAAATGGGCGGAAGAAAACGAGGCATAACATACTCAATGACATTGATTAAATGAATCGTGGAACATGGTTTTGGAAAAATAACAAAAAGACAAAAGGTTGACTCGAATGCCAAAATAGGCAAAGAGAGGGATGGTGAAATAATTGGCAAATTCGGACTAGGAATCCCCAATGAGCGCGGAGAAAAATGGGTTCAATGGTGCACGGCGAATGACCAGGTCTTAGCCAACACCTGGTTTCAAGAATATCCAAGGCGTATATGGACATAAAGAAGCCCAAGAGAAGAAACAAAACAAACATCGACTAGATAACTGTCAATAAGAGATTCAGAAATGCAATTTTACTCTGCAAAACATGTTCAAGTTGCGACTGTGGAAGCGATCACCTCCCAATGATATGTAAACTTCGAGTGAAACTACAGAAATCGAATAGGCTAAGGCCATGATCGCCTTTGTCCTGAAGTAATACGGTACATTAAGAAATAGCCCAAAAGAATCAATTTTATGTGAAGAAAATCTTAATTTGACATTAAAATTTGAATTAAATGTTCCGTGAAGTTTTAATTTATTTATGAGACTAAGATTTTGTTTACTTTTGGGATAAGAGGTGGGATTTTTTTTCCATTGATCTGATTTGAGTCTTACCGAGAGGGTACATTTTATTTAATAAAGCTATAGATGATCTGGGCCGGTCGATTATTTTACTGTTTTCAGAAAATAGTGATGTCCAGGAGTAGCACTCAGAGAGACCTGACTATAATTCTCTATATGTGTTTTGTTAAACATGAAGGACACCGAATATTTTGTGTTTTTTTTTTAATTTCGCTTGTGTGTATCCTTACAATTTTTTATGCTTAAGAACAAGATGTGTTGAGAATATGACCAAGGGTTTATTGTCTAGAGCGCTTTCGGGTAATACTGGAGCTGTTTTTAATATCGTTTAATTTTCGTGGTACTGAAGTTTGTTTGTAAATAACAAGACAGATTGGGTTCTATAGTCTTGGTCGGCAACCAGTCTACCACACAAAGTAATGGTAACCTACTGCGGGATAATCTTCTGCACAGTTTTAATTTGACATTAAAATTTGAATTAAATGTTCCGTGAAGCTTTAATTTATTTATGAGACTAAGATTTTGTTTACTTTTGAGATAAGATTTTTTTTTTTTCATTGATCTGGTTTGAGTCTTACCGAGAGGGTATTTAATAAAACTATAGATGATCTGGGCCGGTCGATCATTTTACTGTTTTCAAAAAATAGTGATGTCCAGGAGTAGCACTCAGAGAGACCTAACTATAATTCTCTATATGTGTTTCGTTAAACATGAAGAACACCGAATATTTTGTAATTTTTTTATTCTGGTTGTGTCTGTGTGCGTGTGCGTGTAGCGGTGTGGGGGGTCCCTATCCTTACAGTTTGCGATTTTTATTGTGTGGGAAAAAATATGTGTTGAGAATTTGACCAAGGATAATACTGGAACCATTTATAATGATGTTTAATTACCGTCGTGGTGCAGTAGATATCGGCTCGGAACGAGAAATCAGGGAGCCGAGTTCGAATTCCAGTTGAATTCCTTGCATTCACTCACGCACAAATACTCTTGGGAAAGGTATTAATCCGTCTATTCCCCCAGTTATGGATTAAATTAAATAACAAGACAGATTGGGTTCTATAGCCTTGGTCGGCAACCAGTCTACCACACAAAATAATGGTAACCTACTGCGGGATAATCTTCTGCCCAGTCATCTCTCTTTCTAGACATGATCGCCCAAGCGTGTATCACGTATAGCAATTAACTGACTGACTGAATTACCGTAGTAACGAAGGTTATTTGTAAATTAAGTAGAAAAATTTACCACTTTTTTGAAAATGACTGCAGCATTAATCCAAAGAGGACTGTCCTTTAAAAAAAAACAAAAAACAAAAAAAAACACCATAAATACGATTGCTATATATATATATATAAAATTGTATCGAGACGGCAGATATATTTAACAATATATATTTAGAAAATTAACAGACAATGAACGTCTTATGTTTAAATCATGAGCCTTTCTAAACATCAGATTTTGGCTTAATTTCAGGTCAAAATAAAGACAGAAATTATCCAACACAATATCATCTTTGATGGTCGATGTTTTTAGGTTAACGGTCCTATAATCTCTCTGAAGATGGCTCATGTGAACCGAAAGCTTTGAACTTGCAAAATAAATAAAAAAATATCCAAATGTCGGAGAGTTTTTGTCTTTATTTCCACCTGAAATTAAATCCAAAATGTTTAGAACGGCTCATGATTAAACATAATAGACATTCATTGTTTCTTATATTTAACAATATATGTTTAGAAAAAAAAAATATATGTATATATTTATTATAAATTATGTTTTAGAACATGTACATAATTTCTTCTATATATGTCCTCTTCCCTACAATCATATGTTTGTTTCAGTGTTTGGATATAAACACTTATATAGATAGATAGACACATCTCTAAAAGATTCCCTAAAAAGATTATTGTACGAAGTACAGTATAACCCTGATATAAAAGAGTTGTCGGGACCGGCTAAAAGTTCTCTTATATCAGGGTTTGGTCTATTTTATATACATTACCACAGGCTCTAATTTGGGACCAGAGAAAATCTCTCTTACATCCGGGTTATACTGTATTATCGTCAAAATCTTTGTTATTAAGAGAAAAGACAAAAGGACTTTTTTATTATTAAATTATGTTTCTTGATTCTGTTAGAACGTTTGAAACGTTGGTTGAAAATTTTGTCCTGCGCCGCGGGTGACCATAATTTATCTTAGGAAATTTTAGCGTCTTTTTGCAGTGAAAAAACATTGATTTGGAAAATCTTGCAAAAATCAAATAACCATCGGATTTTAATGAATCTTTCAGGACTTATTCAAAATTCGATGAAAATATTTTAAAACTGTTTCTCTTTTAGGAAATCTTGGTAGAGACGGTTTCCCCCCACCATCTGTTACCCACCTCGTATTCATATTATGAAATTACGAGAAATTAACTTTGTACCGCTTTATGCTTATAATAGTTATACGCAGAAATCAACGGTCTATGAAATATTTACGATTAGTTAATTGGAGTAGATAGACTAACGTATCGCCCGGTTCACACTCCATCCATGTCTATTGAAGAGGTGAAGAGGTTCATCCCTTGTTCCCTGTTTAGGATGTGGTTCCCGGCTTTCTCTTTTCTCTTTTCCAATCTTTTCACTCTTACGTAGCGCCCTGCACATCAGTGGCGTTACCGCCTTGCTCGGAGTGATATGATTTTTAAAAAAAGTGTGTTTTTGTGCCATTTTAGCGATGAAAAACATTAATTTAGACATTCCAGCAATTCCTATAAAATCTTGGTAGAAACATTTTTTCATCTTTCACTTCTCTCCCACTTAGTTAATTTATGAAATATCGAGAATTCATTTTTGTAAGGTTTAATGCTTATATTACTTACTAGCAGTGTAGCCCGGCGTTGCTCGGGTGTAATGAAAGCTTTAAAACTAATCCATGGTCCTGGAGCTCAGACTCTTTGGACGCTGGCACGAAAGACTAAAAAGCAATAGTTGTTTCCATTTAAAGCAAAACCGTAGACTAAAAGAAAAATAAATGGATGTAAGTCAAGTTTTGATTTCCTGGTATCTGTATCAAATTAGTTTTTTTTTTCGTCGTAAACTGAATTTTGAAGGCTAAATAAGTCCTCTAAGTAAATGGTATCATGGCTGAGACTAAGAACTACAATTATACCTACTTAGAGCCAAACCCGAAGCAAAAACTAAAATAAAAGGGCTGAAAAACTGATTTTGATCAGACCCGGTATGTTGCCTTTTATATATATGTATATTCTCGATTTTCTGCACTATTGTAAACTTCTGAATATCGTTTCTTATGTCTTTGTTTATGAGTGTATCAAATTTTATTAAAATCGGACCACTCCTTCTATAACCCGATTTTTTCGATTATCGATTTTCGATATTTATCGGGTGTACCTCGACACAAAACCTAGCTAAGAACACTCGCAGACGCTTATAGTACAACTGCGTAAATTTTCAAGGAAATCGGTTCAGCCGTTTCGGAGTCTATAGGTAACGGATACATACATACATACACACACACACACACACACACACACACACACACACACAAAGTTTCATTTATAAATAAGTTTAGATTAGATAAGCAGAACTTCGTGGAGCATTTAAATGATCATTTTTTAAAACAAGACCTTTTCTTAAATCTGCTGAGTCGTAAAATACAAAATGCCATAAACATATATGATATAGTTATGAAGTAAAAACAATATTTGCTGTTCATAAATGGAAAAGCTAATTACAATTCAGACATCTCTAGTATCTTAAAAAGAATTTTGAATTTTTTTAAAAATATTTTTGAATATATAAAACTAAGACATTATTTAATTCGTAAATCTTTAAATGCCTTCATGAATAATATATGTTATGGGCACTATTGTCTTAAACAAATATGTTGATGAATAATGAATATTTACTAAAATCATTTACATTTTTATTAAATTTTAATTAGAATATTTTTATAGAGTTTTAAATCTTTAAAATCTGTATTGATTTTTACGTGTTAGGTGATATTATTATTAAAGAAAAAACTATATTTGCTATTCATAAATGGAAAACTTAACAACAATTCAGAGATCCCTAGTATTTTAAAAAGAATTTTGAATATTTTTGTGCGTGTATAAACGCACCGATTTATGTAAATATGGGCGTTCATATACGATATTATCAAGCAATAGGACCAATAACTACAGTAACTTTAAAGCTAAAAGTACGTAAAATTCAATTAAACAGTTTATATAACAGAATTTTTTCTAAATTTTTAAGATTACTAAACAGTTGAAAATTACATAAAAAAGCGCTCATTATATTCAAGTAGTTTTTCAGTTAAATTTCCAGCTGTTAAGAGATGTCAATATCTACTAAACTAAATTTGTATTTCTTAATAAATTTAGTTTGTTTTAGTAGGTGTTGACATTTCTGCGATATTTTAAACTAAAAGTAAGTTACATTTGTTTAAAATCAGATTAATTAAACTTTAAATCAGCTAACATTCCTCAAAGTTTCAGAAAAGCAGATTTTATTTTGAAATATTTTTCACTTAGAAAATTAAACTTTGTTTACAAATAGCTAAAACGTTACTAAAATCAGAGATTTTTAGCAATAAAACTATTTCAATTTACATTCGTTTTGAAATATAGCAAAGTACTAAATTTAATCTATTAACTTTAAATTAAAACTAAAAATGAAAACTCCAAGAAAAGTTTTTCATTATTAAAAATTAATCTTAAATCTGAGGTATCGCGTTTCCTTGGCAGTACTCATGTTTATGTGCGGGTGTGTGAATTAATATGTACTCCCATTCACACTAAACATTCTTACGTTACCACTGGTGGCAATCTCCATGTAAGGAACAGTAAATGACACGATACATACATTTTGTTTTTTATCAAAATCAACCTAGAAACCTTCACTTCCGTTTAAACATTATTATTTACTATATTTACTCTTTCATAAGTGGTCCTTCGGTACAAAAAGTTCACAGTGTGTTACTTCCTGAAATGACGTAAAATATGGCCGGTCGCTCAGTCAACATATACACTATTTTCATAATTCTCTTTTTTTTTTTTTCACGTTTGTATATACACACACACACACACACACACACACACACACACACACACACACACACACACAATTTAAAGTATTTGCACTGACTAAAGTAATCATCGTTTTTTCATTATCACAATGTTTCAACCATTGCCCTCTCCGGCCATGATCAGGTACCTGACGATTCGGGTAACATTCAGGAAATTTTAACTGAATCCTTCATTTAATGTACAAGAGAAGATGGATTGTATTATGCTGGCCATGTCTAGTGTTATCTAACCCTTTTTTATTTGGTACAGCTCAGTTCTGTCTCGTCCTGGTTCTACTTCGTGTAAGTCTGTACTACTCGGCCCAAAGATTGAGCCATAAATTCTTCTTCTATGTGCTGTGTCCCTTCAGGACGTAGGCGATCAAATCCTTCCACATCTCTCTATCTCTTGCAGCTCATAACACATCTCCTGTTACCCCTCCTAAACCCTGCTCCGCCATCCATCTGTCTAAATACATCAAATATGTCATACGTTGTTTTCCCCTGTCTCTTTTTCCTCTGTCTTGTGAGTATCAGATTCTGCAAGCCCTCCTTCCTCATTACATGTCCCAGAAACTTCAGCTGTCTTTTCCTGATGTTAAGTATAAGTTTTCGTTTCCATCCTCTCTAAAACCTCGTCGTTTCTCATATTTTCGATCCGTCTTATCCTCTGCATCCTTCTGTAGAACCACATTTTGGCTGCTTCAAGTATTTCCTTCATCTTTGATGATATTGTCCAATAATCGCTGCCATATTGAAAGACAGATATCACATAACAATCCAGTACTCACTCTTTTGTTTCCAGAGAAATTTTCCTGTCTCGAAACACTCTACTTAGCTTCTTGAATACATCTTTGGTCATGTGAATGCGCCTTCGAATCTCAGTGTCGCACACACCGTCCTCGGTTAGACCTCTTCCCAGGTATTTAAATTTCTGTGCCTACTTAATTTTACTATCCCCCGTCTGTAGTTGGTATTTTGGGTTCTTTTTACTGATGTTTATGCATTCAGTTTTCTTGTAGTTTATATGTAGTCCTTTTTTTCGATTTTTTCAGCTATCTTTTCTAGGTGGGGGGCGGTCTTATAGTTTCTTTTTCATGTCTGTTATCAGCGCTGTATCAGCTACCTTATCTTGTTCAGATTGTGGCTGCCAATCAGGAATCCTGACAGAACTTTTCGAACTCTCAGAATTGTCTCGCTATATAGGTTGAAAAGATTTGTTGAGAAGACACAGCCTTGTCTTACACCCCTTTCTATCTTTGTGTATCTGCTGAACTCATTTCCTGTCCGTATGCAAGCGGTTTGCTGTCAGTACAGGTTCGTGATTATGCTAAAGCCATACCCGAATATGCCTATGTGGCTGAGCATCTTAAGTCTTTGTGGCGTACTTTGTCGAATATCTTTGCGTAGTGTATGAAACACAGGTATACTTCTGCATTCTGCCTTTTCTGATAACATTCTAAGCATAAATATCGCGTTCCTTGTTCCATTGTCCTTGACGAAACCGCACTGTTCTTGTCCTATCTCTGGCCTATTTCTGCTGCATTCCTTATTTATCAGAATTCAGACAATGAGTTTTGTTGTGCGACTCATTAAGCTGATTGTTCGTTGGAGTTCACCTTTGTGCCTTGCTTCTTAGGCAATGCTATGAAAATCGATCTGCTTAGGTCTTCTGGTATATCGCTACTATTGTAGATTATTTTTGTATTTTTTTTTAACCTCGAAATCGTCTCAAGCTGTCAGTATATCTATTAGACTGCTATCTGGTCCTGCTGCTTTATTTCTATTGAGTTTGGTCAGTGCAGCTTCCACTTCTCCGTTCCGTCGCTTAGTTTAAGTCATCGAACACCAATATTTTGACAAGAATTTTGAAAACTTTTTATATGAATGTGCCGATTTTTGTAAATACCGACAGCTTTACAGTACTTTATTAGAAAATAAAAGCGATAACTACAGTAAAAATAAAATCAAAGTACTAACAAATCAATGAACATTAAATTACGGGGAATATTTTCTTAATATTTTAAGATTGCTATGTACTTCAAAATTATATTAAACAAACGTGCTCAAGTAACTTTTACAGAATATATCCACCGAAGAAAAATATTAGATAAGCATCCATTTTTCATTCATACTGTTAACACCCGAAATTAAAAGCTACCGCCGTGTTAAAAATTCATTTCTGCGATATTTTAAAGTTAAAGTGATGTTTGTTTTAAATTAGATTAATATAACTTTAAATCAGCTAATATTATTCAAAGTTTCAGAAAAGTAATCTTTAAGATTTTTTTATAAAGGGAAATAAATTGCGATAATATAAAGCTAAAACAGTACTAAAATCAATGATGCTATTGATTTCAAACGAAAACTCCTTCCAGTCAGTTTAAATTAATTTTGAATTATAGCAAATTATCTTTTTTCTTGAAAATATTAAATTTTGATTCCCTCGAAATAAAAGTTTTACAAAAGATTTTTCATTTTTAAAAACTAATTTAAACGTCAGCTATCGTGTTTATATGGAGGTAGAATGCGACATATTTTATCCCTTTTTAATTATCTGAGGAAGATGAGACACAGAAATCAGTTGTATTTGAATAACAGTCGATGCTAATAACAGTCCAAATCCTAAACAAAATATTAAATAACAGGAAAATTCCGTTAGAAACAAAGGTGTTTTTGAACTGCTATGTAATAGTTAATTCTCCCATATTGCAGTGAATGCCGGGCAATTTCTTCACATATCTGGGAAAGTGAAGCTTCAGAGGCGCCATATTAATAGATGAAAATTCTTAGAGAATACAATGGACTGAAGAATTGAACTTTTAGGACACAAAATGATGAAAGAGTGCGTGGAGAATTTGACCCTCACAAGATATATTGAAAGCAAGAGAGACATAGAAAAATACCGATTAATCCAACTCACGAGCTAGTGTAAATGGATAGTAGAATGGAGACTGGGAATAAAGTGACAAATATTCTTTTCGATCAAGAGACCTGGGTTCGAATCCCACCATGCTCGATTCGTCAAGAAGGTAACTTCTTCATGTTATTTTTTATAACCATTTCACCCCCAAGCAAAGCAGAAATGCCACTGGTAGGCAGGGGGTTACACAAACGGGAAGTGCAAGAAAAGAAATTATTTAAGTAACCGTTTAACTATTTAAATAGTAAAAGGGTGGAACCTTGATGCCAATCTAGTATCACGAGTAGCATGGGGTATCAGGGTGAAAAAGGCTTGCCAGTGTATTGCCATGAAAATACTTGTAAAAAAGACAGAAGGAAGCCATATCACTTCGGTGAAAAAGTGACTGAAAGCGACTTGCCAAGTCAGAATCGATTATATTGCAAATCCTTCTTTTGGATTTTGTCGAGAACAAAGATGAATAGCAGAAGCACCCGACTAGAGATGACAACAATATTCAATGCACGGACGAATGATAAATTTATAAAAGTGCAAAATGAATTCTGACGAGAAAAACTTCATCGCCCGACACAGTGACCAAACCTTCCTAGCAGTAGATGCAGCTATGTTATGGGTCTAAGGAGTTGATCAGCGTGCGGAACTTTTATTAAGTACCTGAAAGTTACACGAGTCAATCTAAGATGGAACTGTTCGGAAGCCGTTGACTAACATGATCATGCTGGCCTTGTTTAAACTGTCGATCATGACAGTTATGCGTTGTATCCCAGAAACTTTAACTAAGCTATGTTCAGCATAGTTGCAGTATAAACCATAGATGGGCTGAGTAGCTGTCTGTATCAGAGATCGGCTAGTGGCCCAAGATGATGTGTGTGACCAGAAAACGTAAGTAGCCAGCCATTTATTTCTGAGAAATATACAGACTCGTTAGGTGATGTTTCTCTTTTCCTTCTGGCATGCGACAGAAGTAACATCAACACGGGACTTGTTCCCAGCAGTGTGATATCATTCCCCGAGTCACTGAATTCTTACATACATATTTTAATACATATCCTAATGCTACATATTAATTTGTTCTCTGCTATATTTGCATGCATACGCGTCTATTTTCTCTCCTTTGTTAATCAATCGTTATATAAAATCCGATGAAAATATCACCTTGTTGAAATTCATGCCATTTTCTTTTAATTCTGACAATGATGATGTCATTTACACGTGTAAATTTTGTTTGCCTCTGCTTTTAGTCCAACTAGGAGCAGTTTCAGAAAAATTGTCATTGGCTTATTAAAAAATTTCTGAATATTTTGTAAAGTCAATAACATTTTATTTATGAAGAAGAAAGAAGAATTATTGTTCAACATAATCGCCATTGCTATTTGCCATTGCCAACACAAGGAAAATCAGACGATAGCAGAATGACACGCATGCGTCTAGACTGCCATCTTTTGCCAGTGAATGCAATCCCAGATTCTTCAGTTTAAATACTCGATTTCGACCTAATGACATAAAATGATGAGGTTAAAATTTTGTCGAGTTGTCAACTGTACTCGGTTTAGACCGTTCTGAACCAGTTACCATGAGTACAGTGTTGAGGGACAGGAAAGTTTCGTTGAAAACAAAGAAAAGAATACTGGACTGTTATGTGATATCTGTTCTTCAATATGGCAACGAATGCTGGACAATCTCCTCAAAAATGAAGGAAAGACCCGAAGCAACAGAAATGTGGTTTTACAAAAGGCTGCTAGGGATACCATGGGCCGAACATGAAAACGACAAGGTTTTGGAGACAATGCAAACAAAAAGGAGACTTTAGAGTCAGACAGCTGACGTTTCTGGGACATGTAATGAGGAAGAAGAGCTTGGAGAATCTAATACCCACAGGACGGTTAGAGAGAAAGAGAGACAGGGGAAAGCAGATACCAAGAGGAAAATTGTTAAGAGCGACAAGAGATAAGAACAAGTGAAAGTCTATGATCGCCTACGTCCTGCAAGGACACGGCCCATAAAGAAGCACGTATGGCAAAAATTGCTATTAGCTTATTAAAAAAAAAAATTCTGAAGATTTTTTCAAAGTCTAACATTTTATTTATGAAGACGTAAACAGAATAATTAATCAACATAATCGCCATTGCTATTTAATTGGAGTAGATAGACTAAACTATCTCCCGGTTCACACTCCACCCTCGTCTATTGAACAGGTGTACAGGCTCATCCCTTGTTCCCTTTTTAGGATGTGGTTTCCGGCTTTCTCTTTTCCAATCTTTTCACTTTTCTTTTCTTATTTTATTTATTTATTTATTTTCAATTGGAGTAGATAGACTAAACAATCGTCCGGTTCACACTCCACCCTCGTCTATTGAACAGATGTAGAGGCTCATCCCTTGTTTTTTGTTTAGGATGTGGTTTCCGGCCTTCTCTTTTCTAATCTTTTCACTCTTACGTAGCCCCCTGCACATCAGTGGCGTTACCGCCTTGCTCGGGGTGATATGATTAAAAAAATAAAAATTTCCTATTACCAACACAAGTCAGACGATAACAGAATGATACTCCTGCGTCCAGACTGCCATCATTTGTCAGTGAATGCAATTCCGGATTTCCCAGATTAGTTTATCACTGCTTTTAGTCCAGTTATGAACATTACCACAACAAAGCTAACGGGAAATCATTATCTTTCTTCAAAAAAGACATGGCCAATCGGATACTAAAGAGAGGAATCTGTAGAGAGTCATAGGCGTTTACTTTCTGAAGCGAGATGACATTAAACAAATTCCTTATCCTCACCAATGGCAATTCTACTGGTGGGGGTGGGGGTCTAGATCCCCACTCTCACCGATTTTTTTTTTCTTTAGCTTGTCATATATGTTTCATCTTGTGTTATTATCAATGTCGTTTTCCTAATCACCATCTCCCCATTACACGAATCCGGAACCCATGCTATTCAATCCTGTTTCTTCTTCTAATACAACAGAAGAAATCGGTTTGAAAGAGAGGCTCTGACCGGAAATAAATCTAAACAGTAGGCACTGAGCGGACATCCGGTTTCGGGTGTCTAAATACAATATGTGCAGTAATTCAAACTACTTCTTCGTTTCTCTTGCTTCCCTTCTTTCTTTTACCTTCTTTGCCACAGGTCAGGCCAAAATGGTGCTAAAGATCATTCTGGTAATAGAGAAGTTTCTCAGGTCGTGATAACGGGTTGCTGAAATAGAGATTAGGTTATGTGGCAAGAGTGATGGCATTTGTACCCATTA
This sequence comes from Ascarosepion bandense, assembly GCA_037127315.1. NCBI lineage: Eukaryota > Metazoa > Mollusca > Cephalopoda > Sepiida > Sepiidae > Ascarosepion > Ascarosepion bandense. The sequence goes on from JBBBDQ010000137.1 coordinate 250,404, forward strand.
GTGAATGCCGGGCTGACGAATGAAGCGATTCAGCTGAGAAGTTGCTGGAGAAAATGGAACTTTTAAAAGGAAACACTCTGTAATGACATTTAAGACTTTTCTTTAAGAACAGCAGGTTCACGGAAGCCTTTTCTGAACAAATATCTCGTTTTGACACGATTTCTAATCTATATTCTTATCGGTATACGCTACCTTTACACTTTTTAGCTGTGTAAATGATAGGAAAAATGTAAACATACACACATGCGTGTATATATATCTATGTTTTTTTATTTTTAATAAACGCCCATCCAATACAAGTCTCAAAAGACATTCAAGATAGAATTACTGAATTAGTGTTTTATGGACATAATAAAAATAAATAAATGCAGAGTGTGAACATGAAGCTATAGGGAGATGATTAATGTTTACTGATTCAGCCTTAATCGAACTCACAAAAGATTATGATTTTATTCGTAATCATCAGAAGGTTGGCAGCAGGTTAGAATGTGTAGATTTGTGGAAGAATAAAAATATATATGTATGTTAAAATAGATATGCATTTTAAAATAGAAATTTATTGATAGAAAAGGATAACATGAATAGTAGAAGTTAATGTTCAATGAGAAATTTAAGGGTATCGAATTCATAGTAGTATGTGTACGTTATCGTTGAGAATGGAGAAGAAGAAGTAAAAGGAATCCGCACGCGAAAAAGAAGGAGAAAAAAAAAGAACGAATATGCGACTCGACCTTACGTCGGGGTCGACTTTAAATTTCTCCCGTTACATTTTAGTGTGTCGTCTCTCTCGCTGTTCCCATCTGACTGACATGACACTGACCGAAGCCTTTATAGCCATTTAGTTTTTTGCACTGGAACGCTAACTCTTCTCAGTCTTGCAAATCGCTTCCATTGATCAGAAAATCAATTTAACATCTAATCGTGAAATCTGGTTTCGACTTTTTCTTTAATCACGTGGTCAATCAATTTTCTATTCGGTAAAACCAGAATTTCACACGTCACTGTGAATTTTTGTAAAAATGAAGAAGAAAGTTGCTTTTAATTCTTAATTTCCTGTCCATTACAAACATACGACAGGTAACGGTTGATTCTAGACTTGAATAGGTTAAGATCCTATACTTCTGGGAAGCTAAAGTATCTTTCGAATAGAACTTCCTTCTTGCCAATGGAATACAAAGGGATTGAAGGCGGTTCGCTCCTGTGCATATGACAGATAAAAGATGGTAGATATTTGCTACATAGGTCAGACTTGTAGAACTTTAAAAAAAATAGCTGGTTCTTGTTCGCCTATTCATTTCATATAACTTTACTTCCCACAAAGATATCAGCATTGGCGAGGGTCAGGGTTATATGTAGATGGCGGTTTTATGGTAGTGAAAAGTCTCCAAACATTTAAACGGACAAAATCAGGAAATACATAGATAATTTAAAAGTCTCTTAAAGTTCAGATTAACACAGAAAAGTTTTCCTTGATGTTCCACTAGACCTGGTTAATAATACAAACCCTGCATGAAAACAAACGCAAACCCAATATATATCCACCCACATTCTAATTACCTTCGATCCATAATCCAACACCACAAACCCTCCTCCATAGAATATAGAATTAGCATTAATTCTTCTAGTGAAGACTTTTTTCTTTTTTTACACAGTAAATTTTATAACACTATCTTAAAAAAATTAGTGTCTATAAGTGCCTCGACATCAAATATACTAAACATAATAGTAATAATAAAAATAGAAACAGAAAAATCATTTGGAAGTTCCTCATTTTAGTTCAGAAACACTTCCCTAGAAATCATCCTATTAGCAAGATTTTTAAAGGAAATGCACTTAAATTAAGCTACAAATGTACAGATAATGTTGCGAAAATTATTAAAAAGCATAATAAAAATTTAAATTAATACAAAATCCTAAAAAATAAACACCATTCCAAAATAGCAAAAGATGATACCAAAATTATGTAATTGTAGAAATCCAAATAAGTGTCCATTACAAAATAAATGTCTTACTGAATCTATTGTTTACCTATGTGCTATTTTTAATATAGAAAATCCAACATTAATAAATTTTATATCAGTATCTCCCAACGGTAAAATGGAAAATATTTTTTTAAATAAACTAGAACTTGTAAATCTTTCCATTAGCTATGTTTCGGGTGTTTACAAGAAAAAAAGTTCAAATAATCAATTAAGCCAAAGAAGTGAATTAACAGTAAAATGCCTATGTAGTCTATTTTTTACCTTGAAATATAAATTAATAATAAATTATAAAAATCAATTAGGTATTACAATATTATAGCCATTATTTTATTAATATATAATGGTTTACTCTCTAAGGATAAATACTTTACTTGTTTATTCAACTTCAATATTGCTAGTTTTTACATCTATTTAGTATTATTAGCATCTTATACAGATATTCGACAGTTCTTATTTTATCGGCAGGCCTCTTTAAGAAACTTCCTGAATATTTTTTTTTAAAAAAAAGAAAAACACTTCAACAACAAATAGAACGCCATATTTGGCTACATTTGGTAGACATTTGTTGTTGCTATATCCTCCACAATCGTCTAAAATGAAATATCTAAGCACCGGTTTATCATGACATGTCAAAATACATCACCCACCTCTAACCTCTAAATCTGACTTGATTGGTTAACCGAGACATACAACTATATTTTTAATTCTGAGTTTATGCACCCACTTTAACTGCTTATGAGAAAAAAAGGTAACGGGTTGTTTTAAATTTTCATAAAAATCATTTTATCACCAGTTACCAACCTTTCATAGTATAGAAACATGAAAGCTTTTGTATAGCGACGTAAAATGTTTTTGTTGTAATCACTTATATATATATATATATATATATATATATATATATATATATATATATCTCAGTCAGTTAAATGCCATACGTGAAAATGTCTTGGGTGATCATGTCTTGGAAAAGACATGCCTGACTGGACAGAAGATTATCCCGCAGTAAGTTGCATTCTGCGGTAGACTGGTCGCCAGGCAAGGCTATAGAACTAAATCTGTCCTTTTATTTAACCCATAACTGGAGGGAAGAGACGGATTAATACCTTTTCCAAGGTCATTTGCACGTAAGTAAATGCAATGAATTCAACTAAAATTCGAATTCGGCTCCCCGATTTATCGTTCGGAGCCGATATCCGCTCAAACCTTGAAAAAAACATGAACAAAGATCAAAATAGGTACCTATTCGATAACAGAAACAGCATAGTATGAATAAAAAAAGTCCCAATCTTAAAACAAACTTTTTCCTTCAAAATGGTTATACCATTATTAAGAGGAAAGGTCAAAGTAATTTTTAATTATTTTAAAAACATTTAATCCCTTCTAACATTTTCGAAATTTTGTCAGAAAGTTTTGTCTTGATTTGAGTTAGCGGCTAAAGAAACTTTACGTCTGTTTTACAATGGAAACGTAATGATTGCATCATAAACCTTTTTCGGTGACAAACACATTAATTTCGAAATTCTTTCAAAAATCAAATAATTGTCGGATTTTAATGAAACTTTCAGTACTCATTCACAAATGAATGAAATTATTTTTGAAATTATTTTATTTAAATCTTAACAAAAATATATATGTTTTACCTCTGTTACCCCTCTCCACGTAAATCCATGAAATCTAAATAAATTTATATTGATGGCTAACTTTTGTTTTATTAGTTCAACGCAAGACTCATTGGGGAATATAAATCATCTATTTTTTATTTTAAGTTTGCAACAATTATCCGAAAATCTTCTCCGAAGAGTAAAATAAAAAATGCAATAAAACTGATGTAATTTAATAAACTTTTAATTGTTGGAATAAATAATAACTATTAAGAACATTATACTCTGAACGCAAAAAAATCGATTAATAATAAAATTTTGAAAGAATTGTTTTCATTTTTTATTTTTATTATTAAATAATTTAATAAGATATAAAGTTTCTTAAAATATTTTTAAAACCTTCAAAGAATTGATTGCGAGTAGACTTTTTAGTTAAGAAGTGATGATTATATTGCCTATCTAAAATTGAAAAATTTAATAAAATCGTTCTGCAGAAATATTTTTGAAAAATTTAAAAAACATTTTGTGTGTAAATATGTTTATTTTGATTAAGTTCGATGTTCCATAGGAGTCATATCAGGTTTCTATAAAAATTAAATTAGATATTTTTACCATGCCTTAAACTTAATGATAATTTATTAATAATATGAAAAATACATAATAAAAATATTAATAAATAACGTAATATAACTTAGTTCGGTAATTTTAATTTCATTCCTTTTCATTAAATTAAAATTATTTTAAAAGAAATTTAATATTTTTAAATTTTTATTTATTCAGAAAGCATATTCAAATGTCTGGCTATAAATCTAAACTAAAATTCTATAAAATATTATATAATTGCTGAAAATATTAAGTTAAATTTTTAATTTTACTATTTAGTTAAAAATCAGAAAAAGAAAAAAGAAATTAAAATTTGAAAATTTTATGTTTTAACCTAAATGAAAATTTTGGCACGTTTTGCCGCCACCCTTTTAGAGTTCTTGAGAATTTCCAGCCATCATATATCTTTCGTCACCCCGGTAACACAGATAAGAGAGGGCTACTGGAGTTAAAAAGTTTTGTATTGTAAAATTCTGGCATTAAGCAATTATTGCTTGATTGAAATCAGATAAAGGTAAGATTGAATTTTAAAAATTAACTTAAATGACGCGTCAGCGGGGTATATTTTATTTTTGCAGGATTTTTAAAGCAGAAATTTTGGCTACTTTTTACGTAGTTTGTCGATCAATCAAAAGTTGTGGGAAATTTAAATATTTTTTTCAAATCAGAAAAAATTAGATTAAAATCAATCATTTCAATTTAAAATACACCAGTGTATTTTCCTTTCTGGAATTAAAATTTACTTTCTTGGCTTTCAATTAAAGCTAATTTTAAAGCTTGAAGATGACATTTTTAAAATTTAAATTTAGGTATCGAAAATGGGTGAAAGTACCTAGATCAAAAGAACCGTTCCTAAGTCTTCAGAGAAAAAGACCATTAAGCAAAAGATCCCAACTTAAATAATAATAATAATAAACAATACGCTAATTATACATTCAATATATGACTAATCTTATGATATATACATTTAAAAACATGAAAATAAACAAAAGTGATATTCGATGAAAATAAACAATTATAGATCAATGATTAAATTTGAATTTCAGTAACCGCTGTATTTGTAACCTTATCCGAATCAGCCGCCCCAGATAAATAGTATTCCAGCAAAAATAAATACGAGTTCAAATCACGTCGGTGTTTTTTTTTTTTTTCCTTCATTTTCAATCTGTGGTAACGATCGTAGAATGATGACCTGAAAGCTGTGTTAAAAGTAACAGAAAAATTAAAGATTTTGTTTTTTACTCTGATGTTCATCCTGTACAAGACCCAAAATCTACTCCAAATAGGATCTTACAGAGTAAGGCTCTAAATTTATGAAGATATATCTCAAAAATAATTTTTGACCCTTGACTTGAACATCTTAAGATTGTAGTGATTAGGAAAGCACCCTCTTAGGAGTCAGTTCCACCAAAGAAGCGGTTCGTCAGAAGTTGCACAAGTGGAATTCACATTTCACCAATGGAAAACGAAGAGAATTATGGTGGTTAGCAACAATGTGTCGGTGTTACCCCTGAAAGTTAGAAATTGTGGAACTAAGGAATGTATATCGACTGTATAAATAGTTTTAAGAAATATAGAAAAGTGGTTGTCAGTTTAAACTGACGCCAGGCAGATATGAGTTGAGAAAGCATGAATTAAAAAATGTTTCAAATCAACGAAGAAATTCAATTCAGTGGGAATTGTCCTGAGAGGTTGACTCATCAAACAGTAATATTGATCTTCTAAGTCAGTTAAATATATCAAAGGGTGCTAAAAAAGTTCTGAACCCTACTAAGAAAAGAATAATTTTTCTAACATTTCCGCATCTAAATATTCATAAAAAAAGAAAAATGATCAGTTGTATTTTAGCGACGTATACGTTCGAATCCGGCATACGTAAACAGAGTTTGAATTTCTCATACTGATGCCCACTAGCTTTGCCACTACTCCACCAACCTTTTGCTTAACCTGAATCATTTTCCTCTAATAAACTAAATATTCTGTGAAAACGAAACAAAATTTAGTAAATACTGAATTTTTCAATGTTTAGTAAAAAAAATTTGTCTTAATATGTTTCCCGTTTTCAATCTAGATGTTGCATATAAAAATTGAAGAAGAGTTTGTCAATCGTTATGAGTTAATGCAAGTGTTACTGACAGAATATGGTTAGTATATGTACAAATCTAACACAGTATATCTTTATAATATTGGATCAAAAGTTTTGAGCGATTCTATGAGGAAATATTTTCTCATACAAATTCATAGTTTCCTTATGTAGATAAAATTTTCTATGCACCACACAAACAGGAGAACTCAGTCATGCCTGTCAGACAATTTCTGTGACCACAGATCACTCCTTACCTAACTCCCCAGACTACAACCCTCTTGATCATTATTTGAAAGGCGCTGCTGAGCGAGAGACCAACAAAACTCCTTATAACATCAAAGATGAAATGGAGGCAAAGATTTTAGAAGCATTCACCAACTTAAACAAAAAGACCGTCCAGAAGAGAAGCAAAACATTTCGAAGTCGCTTGGAGGCGGTGGTTGAAGGCCATGGGGATTTTATTGAATAAATTTACTCTTTATTATTTCAAGATATTTTTGTGTAATTTTCGTAAAAATCTGTTAAAATGAGATGTCAATGATATTTTCATTTCTACGTAATTTGGACGATTTATTCGTGCAGCTTTGAGTCCTATAGGATGTGCGTTGTGGTGCAGTGGACATCAACTCTGAACGAGAGATCGGGGTGCCGAGTTCGAATTCCAGTTGAATTCCTTACATTCACTTAAGCGAAAAAACTCTTGGGAAAGGTATTAATACATCTCTTCCTTCCGGTTATGGGTTAAAAACAGGACAGTTTGGGTTCTATAGCCTTGGCTGGCAACCAGTCTTCTACAGAAAGCAATGGCAACCTACTGCTAGATAATATTCTGCCCAGTCAGTCATTTTTCTTTTGAGACATGATCGCCCAAGCGTGTATTACGTATGGCACTTCACTGACTGAATATAATAGTTAAAAATATGATTAATGCTTCTAATGGTCATAAAGTGGGGGATCGGTTTTCTATTGTTATGAAGTAATAAACTGATCCCTCAGTAATTACTACGTAATAATATAATACATATCTTCCCACTATGAGTCAAATAATAGGACAGATTGGGTTCTATAGCCTTGGCTGGCAACCAGTCTACCGCAGAAAGCAATGGCAAGCTACTACGGGATAATCTTCTGTCCAGTCAGTCATGCATCTTTCGAGACATGATCGCCCAAAGCGTTTATTACGTATGGCACTTAACTGACTGGGCTCTATATATTTTGTATTCATTGAATTCATTTTTCTCTCCGCATACTTGTTTCTTCCAATGCAGGTTACGCTTTGATAGTATTCTGATCGTAAAACTACCATTTTTGTTCTAGTGTCCTGAACAAAGTTACACTATTTCCGTTCTAATTCTGTCACGAGCGCTGTATATTGGATTTCTAATAATTTCAGCTATGTGGCTCATTAAGCTGATTGTCAGATGACATTCGCACCTGGCTTCTTTGATATTGCCATGAACACACATCGCCTAAGCTTTTCCGGAATTTCATATTTCATTTATTAGTTCGGTAATCTTAATTGATCCCGAAATTATTTAAGGCTGACAGCATCTTTATTACAATCCCATGTGTGCACAAGAGGACCCAGTTTTCATTGAATTCGTTGCGCAGTCCATATCCACACTTTACGTCTATTTCACTGCTTAATTTTATATTTCGATATGATGACATCAAGATTTGCCTTGCATTTTTTTTTTTTTTTTGGCATCATCTCGTGTGATTTTAAAAGTTTTCTATTTCTTCTGTGCTCCGCGGGATTAGTGTTAGAGTTCGAGTTTTGTTTAATGGCATATCAACACCTCTGTGGGTTATTTAATGTCAAAAGGTGGAGGGTTTAAAGTATTTTTTTAATCTTCGGTTATAGTGAAAAGGTTGATTTAGTTCGATTTTAATGATTTTTTTTTTTTTTTTGCTTTTATTCATTTTTATTTATAACTTAAGAAGTCTTATAGTTTTGTATTCAAAAATGTTTTGCTGAGAATAACTTTTTCCTTCAAAAATCTGTCATGGGATTAATTTTTCTCCAAAAATGTATATTTTTTCTATAAAAGTCTATTTTTATGTATATATTTCTATAAAAGTGTATTTTTATACTTTCATTGTGTTTTGACCCCAGTTTGGAGGTTAACTGTTTACCATAGCTGGGACCCTAACAGGTGCTACCACTCCGGGTCAGAGTGGACCTGAGAACAACAGCAATTAAGAAGTGGTTCCATGCCCCTCACAACCTTCCAATCAGAGGCCTTGCTGCCGGATGTAGTTTACCGTCATGCCCAGGACCAGAATTTAGTGTTAGAATCACACAAGATCATGCCAAAAACATCATAGTTTATGCGCATATACTACAATGATTTCTGATATTAAAATGCTACACTTTCAGTTTCATCGAATGAACATTTTCCCAACAGTTGTCGGCATCCCAGACTACTACTAGCATTTTCCTACACTTATTTCTATTTTCTGTGACAGATTTTACCCATTGCCTGTTAAATATCTCTTATTTATCTATTTTCACATACGTGCAAGACGTTGATGCTTAGCCATTCTATTTCAGATTTGACATTTTCTAACTTCTCACATAATTATAGTGTCCTAATGTTCAACATCCCGATCACAATTTTGTCTTGGTTAAAAACAGCTGGTAGATGTCGTTTAAGTAACAACTATCACACATGTATCTCCTTACTTGGCGAAGACTGGCCTCTTATGCCGTTTACTGTTACTTTGGATTCGTTCACAGTTATAAATTTTCTTGTGAAATATATTGACATGGCTTCCCATCGCCTCCTCCACGGTGACCTTATCGAGGCGCTTCTAGTTAGCAAACCATTTCTTTTGTTTGAGTCCGTTTGTCCTTTGATAAGTTTTATTTTTCATCATATAGGGATTGTTTTGTTTTTTTTTCTCTCATCCCAATTCGAGAGGGTGGTGGGTAGTTTGTTTTTAGCCGACAATACGACGAAAAAGAAAAAATCTACAAGTTTTCTTCAAGATCTCATCCTTACATGTTCAATCAGTGGTGTTCGCAGCATCATGCTGTAGAACCAGATTTCTGTTGACTGAAGTCGCCTCTTCATCTGTGAGGAGATCGTCATACAAGAGAATTGATATTACACAACAGTTCAGCATTATTTCTTTGTTTATAACGAAAATTTTCAGTTTCTTATTACTTTGCCTTTGGATTGCATCCTTTGCTATTCCAATATATATTCGAATATTCCATCCTCTGCTAAAACACTTCCCAAGTATGTAAACTTCTCTAGTACTTTGACGTGCGTTGTGGTGCAGTGGATATCGGCTCAGAACGAGAAATCCGGGAGTCGGGTTCAAATTCCAGTTGAATTTATTGCATTCACTTACGCGCAAATACTCTAGGGAAAGGTATTGATCCGTCTCTTCTCCCTCCAGCTATGGATTAAACAGCACGAGAGATTGAGTTCTATAGCCTTGGTTGGCAACTAGTCTACCGCAAAAAAAAATAGCAACCTACTTTGGAAAAATCAGTCAAATCTCTTTCGAGACCTGATAACCTAAGCGTGTATCACGTATGGCACTTAAGTGACTGAATTCTTTGATGTTGACAATTTTACTGTGTATGTCGCACTTTGGATTTTCCTCTTGTTGGCAACCATACGTTCTGTTTTAAAATTAATGTTCAGTGCTTTCTTATAGCTTTCCTTTAGTACCTTATCGAGAAGATAGTGTTTCCCCATTAACACTAAAAGGGGACATAGGTTCGGATTCTGTCGGAGAGCGCATATTTTTTTTCTTTCAAATATTCAGGACGATAGAAGAAAATATACTGTTTAATGAATAAACGGAGAATCTACTCAAATATGCGTATCCTTTAAAAAGTGATCAAATCTGTCGGATTAGATTCAAAGATCCATTACTTCTATATAAATTGCTTTGTTTACCTTCGGATACGTAACTGATTAGATTTTAATTCTCGATAATCGGAGAAGAATTTAAGTTCATAAGGCACTTCCACGACCGGCGACGCACTCTTGGTTGAGTCGGTCTAGAACACGTCGGATCTAAAAATGCTTTCTCCTGCAAAGAGGGACGTGGGTTTTTACTCGGTAGGCCAAAAAAATAATTAAAAAAAAAAAAGAAACGGAGTGTCTGTGTCTACTCAAATATGGGTATCCACTATAATAACGTTTTATTGATAAAATTTGTCTGATTAATGAATAATTAATGAATAAAAATACATTACTTCTTTAAAAACTAATAATATTACAAAATTCATTGAATGTTTTATATAATAACGTTATGTTAAAAATTTAAAAGTACATAAACTCATTAAAATACAATTTAATTTTAGCATGTTCCAAAATGGATTTATAATTAATGTTCATTAATCTTTAAGTTTAGAATTTTAATCTGAAGAAGATGGCAACACTATGGAAAGACAAGACAAAATCATTATATTTAGAAACCATCATGAAGCAGTATTTTTTCTTAGTTGGCTTAAATCTAATTAGCATTTTTTTCTACACAGTTAAGTGTACACCCTTTAGGCGATCATGTCTCGAAAGAGACATGACTGACTGGGCAAAAGATTATCAAGCAGTAGGTTGCCATTGCTTTTTGCGGTAGACTGGTTGCCAGCCAAGGCTATAGAACCCAGACTGTCATATTATTTAACCCATAACTAGAGGGAAGAGACGGATTAATAATTTTCCCAAGGTATTTGTGTGTAAGTGAATGCAAGGAATTTAACTGCAATTCGAACTCGGTTTCCAGATTTGTTGTTCCGAGTCGATATCCACTGCACCACAACACACATCCTTAGCTAGACACACTGCAGAAATTTAAAAAAACAAAAAAAAAACAAACAGATTCTGCAAAAATAAAATCTATAATAATATTATGATGCAAGATATGAAGTTAACAGAAGGAAAGTTCAAGCCAACAATTAGGCCAATATTTTCTTTATTGTATCAATGGTATGTCCTATTAAAACGTATTAAACTTATTTCAGGAATATTAATTCATAATAGGAGATAAACTCGTTGGAGTTCTTCAAGAAAGAAAAACCTATTGTAATTGTGCCTGTTACTTCGTTATGACGATTAGTTCCTGTCAATACCTCATAAATAATGGACTATATCGCGTTTTGATCTCGTGAAAGGGTTATTTTCTGAGAGCAGCTTGGATATGTCCCAAGGCCAAAAGTATGTAGCACCCAGTGTGAAATGAACTCATTTGTAATGATTCTAGCGAGACAAACTTGCTAACATTTACACCACGTCGAGGTGCCTAAATAGTTTTCTAAACGTAGACCTATATGTCGTGTTCTTTTAGGACGTAGGCGATCATGGCTTTTCACGTCTCCCTATCCCTGGTCTCTCTTAGCACGCTTTCTCCTGTAACACCACGCAATCCCCATTCTGTCATCCACCTGCTCAGACGTTTCAAATATGTTATCCGCTGCTTTCCCCTGTCTCTTTCCTTTTATCTGGCCTGTTAGTATCAGGTTCTCCAAGCCTTCCTTCTTCATTGCATGTTCCAGGAATTTTAGCTGTCTCTTCCTGATGCTCAGTATTAATTTCCTTTTCGTATGCTCGGTCTATGATATCCGCAGGATCCTTCTGTAGAACCACATTTCAGTTGCTTCAAATGTTTTCTTCATCTTTGATGATATTGTCCAGCATTCATTGCCATGTGTTTTTCACAAACGTAGACTACAAAGTTGTAATAATTTCTAGCGAGACAAGTTTGCTTATCATTACACCACGTCGAGGTGCCCAAGTGGAGAGAGATAATGAGATACAGCTGATAAGAACAGATACTACACTTTGATCTAAGTCAAAAAGCCGAGGATACTTTTCAATGCGCCCACGTTGGTACTGAATGTAACTCAAGGTCAGTTTAAAGTAAATTTGACGGCAATGCCACAAAAAATTGCCTAAACCTCCTCGGAACTTGCCCTTTTGGGGAGACATCAAGCGCCGAACAATGACCCTAACGCCTTCCTGAAATAGGGGTATTGCCTGGAGGAAAGGCCCCTCCCCAATGATCCCAAGAAACGATAGATGCAAAAAGCTCCATTTTCTTAGACGTTTCGGTAAAGAACGTCGGAAAAACTATTATAAATTAAATAAAATAACATCGACAACAGAATTATCTTTAAACTGCTTTTAAGAGAAATGTTCGTAAGACGGGGATATGGCTAAAAAAGAAAAAGAAGGGACGATAAAAGTGTGTAACATGTCCTGCAAATATCTCATAAATAATAAATTATTCAGTTTTGATCGGGTCGAAAGAGGGGACAAGACACTACTTGGTTTCAGTGAGAAAATGAAATAAATAAATAAAGAAGATAGATGTTAAACACATCTGTTTAAGTTAAATGGAAAAGTTGTCAATTTAAAATATTTTCATTTGTACCCTTTTTCTTAACGACCAGCATTCATATTTATGATTAATATTGCAGTAAATTTTTAAGCTCAAATATTTAACGACGCGACAGAGAGATTTCTACGGATATTTTATTGTTGCAGAACTCGCCATGGACTTAATCATTAATTTAAGATTCATGAGAATATTAAATTAGAAAAATCGTGACATTTTCAAGAGTCTCTCTAAAGAATGAATATCGCAATAATTACATGCAAAAACACGTTATTGCTTGAGCAAACTAAATATTAATACAAAAAAGGTACATAAATATGTATATGTAGATGATGTACGTGCGAAGTTCCTGTGAAAGATTACGAGAGATTTATATTGTGCGAAGAGTACTTTATATCAAGATTTAGTAGGGTTGTTATATATGCCTTTGTGTAGTCAAGTTAATCTCGTGAATTATAGGAAATTGTTTGCCGTGATGTCTTCATTACGACGTGAGGTTCGCTGGGGGCCAAAAGATCCCCCAGAGTGGAGACGAGATGCGTCTTATCACGAAGAAGAGAAGAAAATGAGACTTTAGTGACACCTTTTCTTATATACTGCCTTGGTAACGTTACTTAGCGGTCGTTAGCACAATTTCTTTTTTAAAGACAAGTTAAGCAATTGCACAAGACTATTATATAAAAAAGAAAAGATAAGTAAATCAGTTACATACAAGCAAGCATTAACAAAAGCTTAATAATTTAAGAAATTTCTTCAGCATAGGAGTAGATTTATGAGTAATCAAACACCCATGTCTATTGAACAGGTTAAGAGGCTCATCCCTTGTTCCCTGTTTAGGATGTCGTTTCCGGCTTTCTCTTTTCCAATCTTTTCACTATTACGTAGCCCCCTGCACATCAGTGGCGTTACCGCCTTGCTTGGGATGATACGATTAAAAAAAAAGAAAAAAAAAAGATACCACTACAGAAAGTGGACTAGGCGTGCTGAGTTCAAATTCCAATCTATCTTTCGCAAAAATGAACTTTTAGAATGTCTTTAATCTATCTCTTCTCCACCCCAACTTATAGGTTAAATAGCGAAATTAGCTGAGCTCTCGTGGTTTGAGTACCTTCCTGTACCTTGAATTGAAAATTGTGGCGAATTCAACGGGAGCCACTCCATTAGCTTTCCCAAGGAAACCTGGTTTTTCTCATATAATAAATAAAATGATGAGTAATTACCGCTTACATCCTGAAGAGGCATGGTAATGCTAACATTAAGAGTTTCTCGTTCATTGACCGAGCAGCCAGTGCAGCTATCGGTTAAAATTTATAAAATGTTTCTCTTAAAACAATCTATCAGGAAAAGGTGTTTCTTGAAGCCAGTAACTGTTATCGATTTCCGATACTGGGAAGTGTCCTTCCTAACCTTTTATTTGAACTAGTGTGGAACTGACTGATTATAGCATTTTCTCTAACCAAGACCCACAGGGATCATTTGCTTAAAGCCATTTTAAACCATTGACACATAGCATTTAAAAAGAATTTAGAACGATGGTTTTATAAGTAGGTCAATCACGTGTCTATCTTTAAATCAGAGGGCCGATTACCTGAGAAATATCACTAAGTTTTTTTAATCATTTCGCACTAAGCAAGTCAGTTTTACTGCCACTGGTGCGCAGTGGGTTTCATAGGCGGCAAGTGATGAGAAAGAGGGACAAGGGTGTAGGCGGTGTTAGGAAGTGGGTAAGAGAAGGATGAGAATACTGGCGTGATGAGAGTGGAGTGGACGAAGAAAAGAGCATGAGAGAAAGAATGCGAGTCAGTGAGATAGGAGATGATTGTTGACCTTACATTTAAATTCTTGGAGATTGTAGTTGTCGGGGAAGCAAGAATACGGAAGGGAATTCTACAGGCGGAAATTGCGAATAAAGAAGCTAAAAGAGTAGAAGTTGCGGTTACATTTAATTGGTTTCACTGTAAAAGTGTGAGACCTAGTTGATAGTCTAGTAGCGCGAGTAAATTTATACATAAGGGACACCAGTGCGCTAAGTTTATCGGAGCAGAAGTGAATGGACTACTTTTGTTGGGGTTTTCTGTAAATAAGTAACCCATTTCACTGAAGAGTTGCTCTTGCCTTAAAAAATCGACAAGTAAAAAGTCAAAAGCATGGTTTTTCCCTTGGCACCAATAATATTTTAACTACCTTCACTCCTCAGCAATGTTTGTTTTAAAAATTGATGATTAAAATTTTAATAGAACCTAAATATATGAAAGGTAATTTATACATTTTCTTTGTTCTTGAACACTATTCTTATGTTGTTGTTGGAATGGTTTGCAAAACATCGGTTAATTGCCAACTGACTTGGATTTTATAAAATGGTAAATAAAGTCAGTTCATAGATTTGAATAATTTAGTAAATGTTTATAAATTTATATATAAAAATGGCCGAAAACATCGTCAACATAGCAATAAACATGAGGACAACAGTCCGAATAATGTAAATATTACCTCATCTCAGTAGTATAGACAAATACTACACGTTTACATATTTATTTCTTTATAAATTCGTAAATAATAAATTATTGCATTAATTTTAATTGTATTAAGTTTTTAGAATGATATAAATATGAAAGTATTCTTGTAAGTAAACAAATAAATAATGTTTAAGATTTTTGTTGCAAACTCTTAAGAACAAATATTGTATTAATTCGCTGTCATATGTTTAGGTTTTATTATATTTCTAATAATCGCTTTTTCAAACAAACATTGCCGAGAAGTAGAAGCAGTTACAAAAACAGCGGTTTATTAAACATCAACATTTTATTCTGAAGATAAAAGAATATATTTTCTCTGCCGGCCAACTTTACACTTAAGTGTGTAAAAATCCACGTCGGAATTTCATTAATAAAAGTTTAAAAACGTCATTGGATGTTACCACCAACCAAACCGGATTATAAGAGCACTGACACATCACTTGCTCCCATAAATAAAGAATCAACGATCATACTTACATTGTCCCATGTTTCATATCGAATAGGATGGATTGTCAGGTAGAAGTAATTTATTGTACTTCGACCGAACCTTTTCCAGAAGAGTGAACACTGACTGGAGCATTTTCCCACAAATCAGACGTGCATCGCTGAGTCGACTTTTAAAGTGAAACAGCCGATTTAAATAACAAGCAAAAGAGGATCACCAGAAGAATGAGGTAAGGAGAGAATGCTCATGAGAAGAGGAAGAGGAGGAGAAGAGAATGCTCATGAGAAGAGGAAGAGGAGGAGAAGAGAATGCTCATGAGAAGAGGAAGAGGAGGAGAAGAGAATGCTCATGAGAAGAGGAAGAGGAGGAGAAGAGAATGCTCATGAGAAGAGGAAGAGGAGGAGAAGAGAATGCTCATGAGAAGAGGAAGAGGAGGAGAAGAGAATGCTCATGAGAAGAGGAAGAGGAGGAGAAGAGAATGCTCATGAGAAGAGGAAGAGGAGGAGAAGAGAATGCTCATGAGAAGAGGAAGAGGAGGAGAAGAGAATGCTCATGAGAAGAGGAAGAGGAGGAGAAGAGAATGCTCATGAGAAGAGGAAGAGGAGGAGAAGAGAATGCTCATGAGGAGGAGGAGGAGGAGAAGAGAATGCTCATGAGGAGGAGGAGGAGGAGGAGGAGAAGAGAATGCTCATGAGAGGAGGAGGAGAAGAGAATGCTCATGAGAAGAGGAGGAGGACAATGACGACGAGAGAAAAAGCTCATGAGAAGACGACGCGAGAAAACTCTA
This sequence comes from Ascarosepion bandense, assembly GCA_037127315.1. NCBI lineage: Eukaryota > Metazoa > Mollusca > Cephalopoda > Sepiida > Sepiidae > Ascarosepion > Ascarosepion bandense. The sequence goes on from JBBBDQ010000137.1 coordinate 266,784, forward strand.
AATGTTCTTTGTAGTGAAAAAAGAATGCTGCATTAATTCATGAAAAATATAAATATATTTAACTGAAATAAAGAACGAACACCGTGTCACCGTATAAGAAATGCACTCTATCCATCTAGACTGTTGGGTGTTTACGTAACACTCTTCATACAGCGAACACGTACTACACTTAGATCCTAGACAAGGAGTCGGCAACCTTTTGGAGAGAGCAGGCCAGGTCGCTATGCAGTGTCTCGAAGGAGGACCATGATATCAAATGTACTGAAATACCGTATTTTCCAGCTTACAAGACGCGCTTTTTTTCCTAATAATACCCTGAAAAATACGTGTGCTTCTTCTAAGAAGAAGCATGTATCAGTTATCACCATGATTACCACTATGATATGGATGATATTGAAAAGGATCATTTATTGCACATGACTTACTGTAGTGATGAATCTGTAGATGATAGTTTAGGCTTTTACATGAATACAGAAGTGACTAATTTTTGGGATTTGTAAAAGAATTTTCTTCGTTTTCTATTTTTACATGCATGTTTTTTTTAATTTTAAATTCATTTTTATGAAAATGAAACCATCCTTAAACAATGAAAGTTCTACTTACCACCAACTAGTGTGTCATTGTCATACAAACAAAAGTGATTAATGTAAGCATTACATGGCGCCAGTATGTGAGGGACGCTTGGTGAATGTGTTGTTGTATGAGAATGACATTTTTTTTTCTTATTTTTCAGTATAAAGGTGCGTCTTGTAAGCCGGAAAATACGGCAAATTGTTTCAACCTCAGACCGCTCCATCCAAAAAGACCGCCTAGGCGTAGAGTTTTAAAAAATATATAGTAGTTCAATTTATATATATATATATATATATATATATATATATATATATATATATTACAAGAATAGCAGAATAACACAACAAATGCAAATTCTTTACTACGGTTAATTTAATTTTCAAATCAAATTTGATACACTCATAGACAAAAACATAAGAAACAATATTCAGAAGTTTCAAGTTTGCAGTTCTTATAATAGTGCAGAAAATCGATAATATATATAAGAGAGATGTTTGTGTGTGTGTGTCTGTTTATCTGTCTGTATGTCCTTTATACAAATCCACAATTTTTATCCGATTCTCACCAAACTTCACACAAATATTCTTTAGGCTGAGTCTGAGCTCCAGGACCATGGATTAGTTTTAAAGCTTTCATTACACCCGAGCAACGCCGGGCTATACTGCTGCTAGTATATATATTTTACAAGAATAGCAGAATAACACGACAAATGCAAATTCTTTACTACGGTTAATTTAACAGAAATGGTCGGGGATTGCCGACCACTGTCTTAAAAAAAGGGTCGAATAACGAAACTTCTTTATCCGCGACATAAAGAATGCATAAAGAAGCTCATAATAATCTAGTGGAATTTATTACAAAACATGAAGTGTAATGAACGGGTTGAGAAATTAACGAACATTTCAGCAAACTAAGCCTGAAGAAATCTAAGTAAATCACTTGAAAGTTCAAATTATTTGTAAACTATAAATAAAAAAAATCAATAAATTCAACTCACAAAACTACTTATTTTTATCAAACACGCTAGTTGTGACGCTACGTGGTCCCCTCACAAAAGCAAGCTTTACTAAAACTACATTCTAATATAGTCGTGCGAATGTGTGCGGATAATTTATCATAATGACCAAAAATGATAATAGAATTATTAGCAGTTTCTTTATGAAAATCATTCGGCATTTAGTGACCAAGCAGCCAGTGCTGCTGTTGATTAAAATTTATCAAATATTTCTATTAAAACAATTTTTCAGGAAAATAAGTTTTTCAAGTCCAGTAGCTGTTATTGCTCTTTTCAGTACTGATAGAGGTTTCCTTCTTAACTGTATGTTTTAAGTAGTATTGAACGTCAGCATTTTGATTAAGTCATTATTTTCTTTTAGAGTTATATGCGTTATACATATTAACTGTTGTTGCTGCTGTTAAAAGTCCTCGGGTGTTGTGGTTTCTGTTATTTGTTACAGTTCATTGTGATTCATAATGCTCTAAGAAAGATGTTCTTCTCCACCGTTCACAAGCTTCATTCACTCAAAACCTTTTTGAACCATTGATCGTAGAAATAAGCTGTATAAAACTGACAGTTTAGATATTTCTGAATGGGTTTGGCGCCATGCATAACATCCTCAGGAATGTCTCGATCTGACGTGCTTATTTAAGAACACAGCTCGAATTTTCAGGTTAATGTTTTCGTTTTGCGTCAATTTGAGCGAAAACAGCGCAGCCTATTCGATGGTCAATTTCTATATCGCCTATGCTAAATTTGTTATAACTGATCCCTATAACGAGGTATTTGAAGTATTTACTAATTCCACATACTTATTTTTATGACGAATTCATAGTCAGTACCATTATTGCTTCCATTTCAATTCCAGATCATTGTTTCTGTTTTGGAAATGTTTATCTCGGGGTCCAATTCCTTAAAACATTTGGTAGAGGATGATCATTTTCTGCTCACGATCAGTCTTACCGCTACAATGAACGCATACGTCGACGGCATAGTCTCCTCCACCCGCAACTCATCATCAGCAGATTAACCTCGAGAGGGAAAGAATGGTCACTGTCTTTTATTAGTTGGTTCGTTTGAGATGCGTTACGGAATGCTTAAATGATCAGTGCCATTCTTTTCCAGTTTTACTTCTATGTGCCGTATTCCTTGAGGACGTAGACGATCATGGCCTTCCACATCTTCCTATCCCTTGTAGCACTTAACACACCTTCTCCTGTTATCCCGCTCAACCGACGCTCCTCAATCCATCTACTCAAGTCCATCAAGTATGTCATGTGTTGTTTTCCCTTGTTTCTCCTTTCCTCTATCCACCCGTGAGCATCAGATTCTCTAAGCCCTTCTTCCTCACTATATGTCCCAGAAACTCCAGCTATCTTTTCCTGATTAAGTATCAGTTTTCTTTTCCGAGTCTATCCTCTCCAAAACATCATCATTACTTATATGTTCTGTCTATGGTATCCTCAGCATCCTTCTGTAGAACCATATTTCTCTTGTTTCAAGTTTTTACTTCATCTTTGATGAGATTGTCCAGCATTCGCTGCCATATTAATGGACAGGCATCACATAACAATCCAGTTCTCTTTGTTTCAAGAGAAAATTTCCTGTCTCTCAATACTTTATTCAGTTTCAGGAATGCCATGCCAGTACGCCTTCGGATCTCAGTGTTGCACTTTGCGTCTTCTGTTGGAACACTTCCCAGGTTATTTAAATTTCTGTACCTGCTTGATTTTAGCATCCCCGACTTGTAGTTTGGATTTTGGACTCCTCTTTTTACTGATTATCATGCATTCAGTTTTCTTGTAGTTTATATGTAGTCTTTTCTTTCCAATTTCTTTAACTACTTCCTACAGGAAGTAGTCAAAGAAATAGTCTACGAAAAGATTAGAGTGGGATTCTCATTTCCTTCTTGTACTCCTGATGAGATTTGAAATGTTTCCAGACTGGGAACTCCGCCAGACGTAAATTTTGAGAATAGATAAATTTCCTCTTTTAGATCTATGCGCTGAGTGGATAAAGCGGTTTATAAAGGATGAGAAGAGAAAATCTCCAGTGATGTAGTCTTACGCTGCTATTATATCTACAACTTTATATTACTAAGGCATGCAAAGTCCTGTGGCTGTGTAATGACATATGCCAGCATTAAATCCCTTACTAGAGCGAAACCAAACTATAGTTGTAAAGAGTTGACTTTCATGAAACTAAAAAAACCTACTTAATATAATGTTCATGTCACCTAAGTGCCATACGTGATACACGATTGGACATTCACGTCTCGAAAGAGTCAGGACTGACTGGGCAAAGCTTTTCCTACAGTAGGTTGCCATTACTTTCTGCGATAGACTGGTTGCCAACCAAGGCTATAGAACGCAATCTGTCCTGTTATTTCACCCGTAGCTGAAAGAAAGGGACGGATTAATACTTTTCCTGGCGGTAATTGCGCGGAAGTGAATTCAACTAGAATTTGAACTCTGTTCTCCGATTTCTCATTCCGAGACGAGATTCACTGCACCACAACGCACATCTATAATAAAAATACCTATGTGGAAACTGCTCATCAAGTGACAGGCTAATTCTTTCCAAAACAGAAACTATGTTCTGGAACTGGAATGACAGCAGTGATGGCACCTAACCTGAATCTATCATAAAGATTCATAAGGAATGCCAAAAATCCGACATGAGATTTTAGGAAGAAAGTCGAGCCGAAAACTATTCAGTCTCTTTAATAATTTGCCGACACATACTGATAATCTACGATGTATGGGTAAACTTTTGCATATAGGACCCAGTATACGCATAATGTGTTGGAGAACAAGGGGTGCGCAGGAGACGCGTGAGCGGACGACAACGCACAGGAGACGCGTGAGCGGACGACAACGCACAGGAGACATATGAGCGGACGACAATGTACATGTGAAAACGAGTGGGTACACAAGACGTAGAAGAAGAAAAGAGTGGGGTGGGACGAGAAGACATATAAAATGACAAATGGGAGAGGAAACATGCAATAGGAATTGATTTCCCAAAGATTTGCATTCGTCTGAAAACATTTGTTACTTGATAGAATAATGGAGTTAATGATCTAATATCATAATGAAAGAATTAACTTTGCAGGGAAAATCATCTCAAACTGGAATGTTTTCGGAGAAAACAGTTGTTTGCGTGAGAGCGAGAATAAGCAATAAAACCAGGAAGCACTAACGTATGTGAATATATATATATATATATATATATATATATATATATATAATCGTAGATTAATTCTGGAACACCCCCTGCCTCCTACACATCACCAGCCCCTTTTCGAGGCAAACAGTGATTTTCAGGTGAGGATAGTTAAGAAACAGCTCATTTATTTGCTTCTTCACGAAAGCTTATAAAAAACAAAATTGTTTTTAATCTGGGACTACCCACTGTTTTAGTTTGGCATGTTTAGAAATTTATCAGTAACCGCAGCTACTACACAGCGTCTGGGCATCTCCACTGATCCTACCTCTTCTTAGGCTATAACTCAAGCTGCCTGTCGACCACAATTATACTTATGTCAATTTAAGAAAGTCCTTATACTTTTTTTTTATTGTTGTTGGTGGCGACAGCATGAGACTTGAAATGATTGTACTCTATCACAGGTAATCAAGGAGCGTCTCGACGCCGAGAAATGGTTAGACTGTTAGGCTTTCAAACTGTAGTGGGTTCGATTCTCATTGTTTGCCCAAAACTCGTGACTGTGTCGCACTAATGTCAAACGAGTACAGATTAATATAAACGTTATATTCAGTAGGTACACATATCTGAGTAGGCTTAAATTTTTCGAATACTATTTTATGGTGTCAACTACAGATAATTTGTGCGTAATTTTATATTTTCAGGTTAACCGTAGGTTATATATATATATATATATAACGTAGAATATTTGGTATTTAAGCCAGGTAAATTCCGATAGAGAACTCAAAAGTAGGAAATGTTAAATTTGTTTATTTAATTTAACAGAAAATGTTTTAGATATTCTACAATGTCATGGACAATACGTATTTCGTAGCAAGAAAAAAAGCTGCTCGTCAGATCCAAAAGATACAACAGTTAATATTCAAAATACTCCAGAAAAAGGACTTCACACAAACAGTCACGTGTCCATATCGAGAATAGTTACTGTTTTAATTATTTTCACTATATTTATAACATAACATAACATAACATAACATAATATAATATAACATAACATAACATAACATAATACGACTAGTGGTTCTTTTTTAATTTTTATTTAAAAGTTTGATTATATATCCCATTATATTTAAAACTAAATTTTAATGTTAAATTTCCATATGTTTTTCTAAGAAAGCAGATGAATTGCAATAGACGCTGGTGTCGATCTAAGACGTTTAACTTCCTTTCTCTTTATACTGTTCGTTCTTCTTTCCTTTCTTTTCTTTTTCTTCCTCTTCTTTCGTTTATCAATTTTCTATATTTTTCTTTTTCTTACTCTTTTTGTGCTTTTTTTTTTGAATGAGCAAAGAAAATGTTTTTGTAGATTACCGTTAAATGTCTATTCTCGATATGGGCACGTGAGTGTCTGTGAAAAAAATGTTTTTTCTAGATTATTTTGAATATTAACTGTTGTATTTTTTGAGTCTGAGGAGCAGCTTTTATTTTTGCTACGAAATACGTGTTACTCATGAAATTGTAGAATATGTAAAAAATTTTCTAGAGTATATATATATATATATATATATGTAATACACTGTATGCGTATACATACATACAGTTCAGTTGTGCCATACGCGATAAACGCTTAGACAATCATACCACAAATATCTTGGGCGATCATGTCTGACTAGGCAGAAGATTTACCTGCAGTAGGTTGCTATTACTTTCTGCGGTAGACTGGTTGCCAACCAAGGCTATACAATCCAATCTGTCTTATTTAACCCATAACTGGAAGGAAAGAGATGGATTAGTACCTTTCCCAAAGGTATTTGCGCGTAAGTGAATACAACGAATTCAACTGGAATTTCCAATTTATCGTTCCGAGCCGATATCCACTGCACCACATCACACATACATGCATGCATTATCCGCTTAAAATATCAGAATTTTGAATGAATAGATTCTTCGGTATTCTGGATGAATTGTTCAGTTTGATGATAATCAATTGCACGCAAATAAATTGGCGGCAATTTGGAGTTTAATTTCTACCGATCAATGCAGGTGGCGCCTATGTGCCGTGTTCCAGGACATTACCTTGTGTACCAAGATGACGAGCAACATTAACCTGGGATCTTACTATCTTCTCAGTCAATTCCTTAATGTACTGCAACGAATCTTTTTTTCTTTATCTAAACTTATTTATAAATGGAACTGTGTGTGTGTGTGTGTGTGTGTGTCCGTTACTTTTACACTCCGAAACGGTTGAACCGATTTTCTTGAAAATTTACACAGTTGTACTATAAGCGTCTGCGAGTGTTCTTAGCTAGGTTTTGTGTCGAGGTACCCCCGATAAGTATCGAAAATCGAAAAAATCGAGTTATAGAAGCAGTGGTCCGATTTTAATCAAATTTGATACACTCATAGACAAAAACATAAGAAACAATATTCAGAAGTTTCAAGTTTGCAGTTCTTATAATAGTGCAGAAAATCGATAATATATATAAGAGAGATGTTTGTGTGTGTGTCTGTTTATCTGTCTGTATGTCTGTATGTAAATCCACAATTTTTATCCGATTCTCACCAAACTTCACACAAATATTCTTTAGGCTGAGTCTGAGCTCCAGGACCATGAATTAGTTTTAAAGCTTTCATTACACCCGAGCAACGCCTGGCTATACTGCTGCTAGTATATATATATATATATATATATATATATATATATATATATACACACAAATTCAACCCCGGCTGGAAGCAAGTGGATGTCTAGCCACACTGATGAGCTGTGATACAGCAAAACAGGCTTGTATGTGGATCACTTTATATATAAGAAATAATGCGTGCAATTGATTCTCATCAAACTGATGAGGTCGATCAAGTGCTGACCATAATTGACTCTCTGATCGCAAGCATGACTTAGTATAGAACAGCACCCGGTAATAATCAATGTACAGTTTATTGTCGCTACGTCTCCAAAAACCTCTCATCCCCCCACATTTTTTTTTTTTTACTTCCTTGTTTCCTTTTCGTCAAAGTGGGTACTGCTTAGAAGTCAGTCAGTTGAGTGCCATATGTGATACACGCTTTGGGCGATCATTGGGCGAAAGAAATATGACTGACTGGGCAGAGGATTATCCCGCCAAGGCTATAGAACACAATGTGTCCTACTGCTTAACCCATAGATGAAGGGAGAAGAGACAGATTAATACTTTTCCCAAGGGTATTTGTGCGTAAATGAATGCAAGGAATTTAACTGGAATTCGAATTCGGCTCTCCGATTTGTTGTTTCGAGTCGATATCCACTGCACCACAACGCACATATCAGACTTTAAAAAGAACCATCTGATAGCTATAAAACAAACATTTAGGGCCGAAATAAAAACCCAATCCCCTTTTCTTCGTGGGTATTTATAGTATCATACTACATTACATTTGTTTAATCTGTGAAACTACTTTAAAGGCAATCCTGCTTTAGCATTAACTATGCGAAGACGTTGTGGCTTCTAATATTGAAAACGGGAATACAGATTAGATTCCTGTCGTGAAGTACGTCTTGTTTTTGAAGAGTTTCCATCCTTACATCAGTAGACATTGATTTTGCTGTTTAAAAAAAACATATGTCTAGCAATCACTTATACCCACTAAATATAAAGTTGTTGTTATAAGAAATAATGTCGTGTTAAATAAACAATTGCTTAAAAAAATCACAGCACTTAATAACCAATCTTGTATCATTTAAAAATGGAAAATTAGTAGTGCTTATCAAAAAAAATTGGATATATATTTCTGAATAACTTTTGAATATTCTACAAGTTCTTGGTTTTCTACTGATCAAGATTCAATCCAAAATGGACATGGCGATGAAGACAGTGAAAAGAATTATTGCTCTAGAACTGCAAATAACTTTTTGTTTACTTTATATTCAGCTAATACAAGACCAAAGAGCCATTCAAGTCAGACGATTACTGATTGAAGTTGTAAGAATATAATAGGACAAAGTATACCTGATGGGGATATGTAGGATAGATACAAGCTTAGCCCAAATTTAAAGCGGTGAATATTGTTGTGATTGGGTATATCCGTTGAGAAACATTCTTCGAAACATTTTGAAAACTGGAAGTGAATCTGAGAGTGATTCGATTCATAATGATAATGAAGGTAGTAAAAGCAATGATTGCCCCTCATATTTGAAACATTAGAATTCATTAAATGCAGAAATTTAACTGTGTCGTAAAAAAGAAAGTGCGACAAAGTAAATTTTGAAAATCCACAGGGTTGGTCAAAAGTAGGTATACACTATGCAGCTATTTTTAAATTTTATTACAATTATATATTACATCTGTTTAACACTGAATGGGCAGAATAATTTCCCGCAGAATGTTGCCATTACTTTCTGTGGTAGACTGGTTGCCAACCAAGGCTATACAACCCTATCTGTCCTGCTATTTTACCCACAGCTAGAGGGAGAAGCGATAGATTAATGCTTTCCCAGGGGTATTTGCGCGTAAGTGAACGCAACGAATTCAATTGGAATTCGAACTATGCTCTCCGATTTCTCGTTCCGAACCGATATCCACTCCACTTCCACTTCCTGTTAAATCTCGTAAAAACTTTCTTCTTTAACCTCGCAACATTCCTCGAAATTCTCCAGAAAAATGTCAGTAAATGCTTCCAAGATGAATTCTTTTCATTTGTCTGTTTGAGGATTCTTCTTAAACCTTATTGCTTACTACAAACTCCTTCCAAAAACAGATAATTTCATTGGTGTTAAGTTGGGTGAACGTGGGACCCATTCAGTGCTACCATGTCATTCAATCCAATGTTTGGTCAAGATAGCCCCTTATTGTCAAAGCATAATGTGGAGGCATCCCATCTTTTTCAAAAAGAAGAACAGTTCGTCAAAGTTAGCTCTAGTTCAGAAGTGCAGCTCTATCATGTAAAGAATAAAAACTCATGTCAGTATATAAATAATTCAACAACTGTATATCTACTTTTAGTCCACTCTTATTTCCCTTCACTGCATAGGCAATCGTGGCTCTCCGCGGATTCCTTCTCTTATCTGTGAATTGTCGGGTCTTCTTTGGAAAGATTGTGAAGTTATTCCCCATCGGTTTCTTCATGGTTTTGAATTCAAATTAATCCTAGACAGTTTTCATCCAAAGAGAGACCAGTCTACTTTGTTATTTAATACTTTGCTAGAATGAGAAAAGATGGATTCATATCTTTCTCAAGGTCATTGTACCAAAGATTCTCCCTCGCCAAATACAAGATAATATAATTAAATAAGCGTTCGCGAGGGGACCATCACTTCAGAAGGTATGCAGTAATGACTTGTCAAGGATTTTTCTTTATAATTCAGGAATTGCCAGGATTGCTTAACAAAGATAGGATTTCCTGCAGCCTTCTCTACAGTGTTGCTTACTACCAAAGACTAGTGAACTCAGTATACCCTGTTTTTTTATTCTATCAGTGGCTGGGAGGAGAAGAAATTTATTCCCCTCCTGAGGGTATTAGTGAGAAAGTAAATACAAGGAGAATTTCCACTAAGCTTCCCGATTCCGATTTCTTTACTGATAGACGTTACACTACTCACATAGGAATAACGAAGAACAGTTTTTATAAACTAAGTTTTTTAGGGACCAGGAATAATATTGGAGGCGAAAAAGATCTTTACGTAATGTCCATCTTATATAACAATGACAACATTTTTTTTAATCGTATCACTCCGAGCAAGGTGGTAACGCCACTGATGTGCAGGGGGTTACGTAAAAAGATTGAAAAAGAAAAAGCCGGAAACCACATCCTAACCAGGGAACAAGGGATGAGCCTCTTAACCTGTTCAATAGACGTAAGTGGAGTGTGAACCGGGCGATAGATAGATCTATCTACTCCAATTGAAAAAAAAAAAAAAAAAAAATGAGAAGATTAGAAAAGAGAAAACCGGAAACGACATCCTAAACAGGGAACAAGGGGTGAGCCTCTTAACCTGTTCAATAGACGTAAGTGGAGTGTGAACCGGGCGATAGATCTATCTACTCCAATTGAAAAAAAAAAAATGAGAAGATTAGAAAAGAGAAAACCGGAAACGACATCCTAAACAGGGAACAAGGGATGAGCCTCTTAACCTGTTCAATAGACGTAAGTGGAGTGTGAACCGGGCGATAGATAGATCTATCTACTCCAAATGAAAACAAAAACAAATAAAACAAAGTGAGAAGATTAGAAAAGAGAAAGCCGGAAACCACATCCTAAACAGGGAACAAGGGATGAGCCTCTTAACCTGTTCAATAGTAATCCTGTTCAATCGTAAACGAAAAATAGACGCATAGCAATAGAAATGCGATTCTGCTGACGAATTTTGATCCGAAGAAAGGTCTGCAATGTAATCGACCCTCACCTGGCATCTCGACTTCAGTCACTTTCTCATCAACATGACTTCTGTCTTTTCTACAAATAATTATAGCAGTTGTTTTTGTGGGTTTTCCTTCTTTGTGTCTCGACTGCAGGATTGTAAGCGTGCTACTACAGGATACCCCACAAAAAATTTAAAAAGAAAGATTAGTAAATTAATACAGAATAAAAAAAAAAACATTAGGTGTGGTGTTCAAATATATAATTAGGATGTGGTTTCCGACTTTCTCTTTTCCAGTCTTTTCACTCTTACGTAGCCCCCTGCCCATCAGTGGCGTTACGCCTTGCTCGGGGTGATATGATTTAAAAAAAAAAAATTTTTTTTATGTCAGCTATTTTTCCATCCTATAGTAAATAAAATTTTACTATTTATTTGAGGGACATCCATTAGATTGGTAATTAGGTCTCACTGTTTTACTGTTGAACTAACCAGATGGAACCGATAATTTTACTGTAACAGTTTCTTTTCTTGCACTTCCCACCTGTGGAACTCCCTTCCAATTTCTTGCTTCTCTGCAATCTTCAAAAATTTAAATGCAACGCCAATCGGCATCTTCTGTCTTCCTGAATCCTGTTCTGTCTTTTTTTTTTATTTCCTTATTGCTTTATCTCCTTATTAAGTTCCCATTCTCTTCAACTCCCAGTAACCCCTTGTGCCCTGGTGGAAGTATATCTTGCCTTGGGGGAAGTGATTTGAATGAATATATATATATATATATATATATATATATATATATATATAAAATCATGGACAGATCATGTGAAAAAAAATGAAAAGGTTCTAACTGGAATAGCAACAATAAAAAAAATGCTCATAAAAAGAAAGTTGCAATTTTCAGGATGCATGAAGAAAGGTGGCTTGGAGAATGTAACACTCAGTAGACACATCGAGAAAGAGAAGACAGCAAATAACCTACTTGACAATTTTGGCGTATAGTAAGTACCAGATAGGTGGCTTGGAGAATGTAACACTCAGTAGACACATCGAGAAAGAGAAGACAGCAAATAACCTACTTGACAATTTTGGCGTATAGTAAGTACCAGATAGGTGGCTTGGAGAATGTAACACTCAGTAGACACATCGAGAAAGAGAAGACAGCAAATAACCTACTTGACAATTTTGGCGTATAGTATGTACCAGATAGGTGGCTTGGAGAATGTAACACTCAGTAGACACATCGAGAAAGAGAAGACAGCCAATAACCTAAAAGTATTACTGAGAGAAACAAGAGACAGAAAGTAATAGAGAGCAATGAGTCCTGAAGAAGAGTCGGAACATTGTGCGCGTGTAGAAACTAAATCAGGAATGCTTTGCAATCATGGGCGCCGCTAACGATGGAAGTCAATTCTTAAACTGTCGTCGAAATCTTGACAGACGAGAGAGAACCTCATTCTTTGAGATCCAGGAGAAACAATTTGTTGAAAAAGGTGAATCTTGTTGCGGGACGCTAGTATGTTTGGGTAAATATTTAGTCACCAGTATGTTGCGGAAATCAACACTTTAGAGAGTAAATATTTTAAGGGCTCCTGGGAAGCTTATCCCGTAAACAATATTAGCAGACTTAATATGAGGCCAGGGGAAAAAAAATTGAGTAACGAAACAAAAACAAACGGCAATGCGTATATTAACACAAGGAATTACATGTAACAAAAAGAAAAAAAAACATAAAAAGAGTTATAATGAGAGAGAGAGAGTGAGTGTGTGTGTGTGGAGAGAGCGTATGTGTGTGAGAGAGGTAGCGTATGTGTATGAGAGAGAGAGAGGGGGAGTGTGAGAGAGAACGAGTGCGCGTAAGAGTAAAAAAAAAAACATGAAAATTAATGTTCTTCAGAGGAGTACGTTTTATCTATGTGTGAACTATATCTTAAAACCTGAGTTGAAAAGTTGTAAAAGTGGCTAGGGTAATGAATTCACGCCTTTTTATAGGATGATGGACCCTCCCCAAGCGTAGTTTTTTTTTTCTTTTTAGCAAAGTCAAGTCTAGCAAATCTAAAAAGAAAAAACTAAAAAAATTCAAGATTTTAACCATCTTATTTCAGCAGCATGTGCGTAGTGGTGCAGTTGATATCGGCTCAGAACGAGAAATCCGAGAGCCGAGTTCGAATTCCAGTTGAATTCCTTGCATTCACTTACGCGAAAATACCATTGGGAAAGGTATTAATCCGCCTCTTCCTTCCAGTTATGGGCTAAATAACAGGGCAGAGCTGGCAACTAGGCTACAGCAGGAAATAATGGCAACCTATTGCGGGATAATTTTCTTCCCAGTCAGTCATGTATCTTTCGAGACATGATCGCCCAAGCGTGTATCACGTATGGCACTTATCTGACTGATTTCAGTAGCAAACGTTTAATTCAATTTTAATGCGTGTAAATATGCATGTGCATCTGTTATCGTTCTCATGAATGTATATATGCGCCTTTTTGAGTGTACGTGAGTATTTGAGAAAGAAAATAGCAAATTCGGTAGCGATCAGTAGGGTTTGTTTCTTTTTTTTTTTTTGGTACTGGCATTCAGTCGATAGTTTTATTTCTAGCAACGCGATGGCTGGACATTAGAGTTTCTCCTTTCTATTCATGCCGTTCGGGTAACGTATCAAATGCATTCTGCTGACATAACGGAACGCGTTCATTAAAAAGACGCAATACATTGACGGTTAAAAAAATACTTCCGTTATGTCGGACAACTTAAGAGAAAACCGTCAGCCTGACCTCGACTGCAACCTTGGTTTTATTGGAAATATTAAATTAATCTATTAACATGGAATTTTCGGAGTCTATGATGAAATTTGTTTGGCCTTGAAAAATATTGCGTCATCATTGATTGAATCAAATTTTTATAACACCCAGACACTTTTGTCTCAACTGTCGATTAGTTGTCTTACAGCTATTGTTTGCGATGGACGCTACTCGAAGGAAGCGCACGAAATTTGTAACGCTGCACGAACACACTGGCAAGCCTTACAGCGAGATCGCGGATATTTTTAGTGTCAGCCTTTCAACTGTAAGGCGAAGAAACAAATTGAATCTATCATTCCAAAACGTTAAAAAAATGTAATCGGAAAAGAAAAACACTGCCAATAGACGATGTACACATGATCAGGGAAAGTGTGAAAAATCTTAGAAAGATGTTATTCGTTTTGTTTCAATTAATTACCACAGGTGTGTATGTGTGTGGATGGATAGATGGAGAGTGTTGATTCTCTAAACGCCGTTTAGATATAGCACAAGGCCGAAAGCATGGAGTATCGAATGAAGACTGAACTCACTACTCAGTTGTAATAGGTTCCAGCGAGACAAGCTTGCTATTACACAACTTCGAGGTGCCCAAAATCGGATGAAGAGAGTGGGGTGGGTAGACAGATAAATCTGCTTCCACTTTGCAGTAATGAGGCAATATGTAGCTGCTACACAAATTCCAGCCTTTGTGATATTCTTAGTCCAGCCTTTTAGTTTGTTAAATATTCTGGAAATGTCTTCCAACTGATTAATTTTGACTATGTTTTTTTTTTTTTTACGGCAAAGTGTTTCTCTACGGAAAAATATAAGATAAATAAATAATTATTGAAAATTTATAATTAATATTCCAATCACACTATTTGAAATATGTGTATCTTGTTCGTGGCAATTTTATTCAAGTAACGTTAACTTCTTACACGAATGTTCTTTAGATAAATCTTTAAACTAAATGAATCTTCGCAAATGTTTTGAAAAGAAAGCTGAACGGAATATTTAACTAACGAGGAAGTTTTAAGAAAAATGGAAGCAACAATTCAATTATACTTCAGTCAATTAAGTTCCATACGTGATACCCGCTTGGGTGATCATGTCTCGAACGAAACATGACTGACTGGACAGAAGATTTTCGGCAATAGGTTACCATTGCTTTCTGCAGTAGACTGGTTGTCAATTAAAGCTACAGAACCCAATCTGTCCTGTTATTTAGCCCATGGCTGGAGGGAGAAGAGAGATCAATAACTTTCCCAAGGATATTTGCACGTAAGGGATTGTACTTCTACGTACCTTGTCCTTGCCCGTCAAGTATGTTACACAATGGTGAGTATCAGATTCTCCAAGCCCTCCTTCCATGTCCCAATAACTTAAGCTGTCCCTTCCTGATACTCAGTATTAATTTCCTCTTCGTTTCCATCCTTTCCAAAACTTTATCACTGCTCACATGCTCGATCCATGATATCCGCAGCATCCTTCTGTAGAACCACATTTTGGTTGGTTCAATTTTTTCCTTCATCTTCGAGGAGATTGGCGAGCATCCACTGCCATATTGAAGAACTGACATAGAATTCCAAAAAGAGTTGAAATTTATAGGGCATATAATAAGGAAGGAGGGTTTGTAGAAATTGACACTCAGACGTTGAAGTCAAGCTTGTTCAAATGGGTGGTAAAACAGCAACTAGGTGGAATGGCGAAACGACAAACTTAACTAAGAACTACAAACATTCAGGAGGCTGCGGAGAACCATTATCACCCATGTCCTGAAGGGACTCAACAGATTTTTTTTTTTCTGCTTATTTTTTTCTTTTTTCCGTGCAGCTATTTGTATCGGCTTTCCTTTTCAATTTTCTTTCGTCTTAGTTGACGAGCAGGTCATTAAAAAAAAAAAAAAAAAAAAAAAAGAATCATAGATGCCATATTTTCTCTTTCGAAGTCAATTTCATGAACCTGTCCCTGCTTTCAATCTTTCTTCTCCTCATGGGAAATGAGGCGTCGGTGCGTTCCCGCCAATTTATTCTGAGCGATGACAATTTCTGATGGACGCGCGTCTTTCTTTCCCTACTCTTCATTCCCCGACCATTAACCTGTGAAATAATCCCACGTGTATGCGAAGGTAAGTGATGTCGACTTACAGATGCAAACCTTCCACACACATTGTATAAGATAAAAGAAAAAACTATCTATAAATTCCTTGTCCTGCTTAAATTTTTTCAAAACTCTTTAATAAGAAAAGAAAGGAAAACGTTATTTCAATATGTCCGCCATTTTCTTGAATGCAATGATCAATAAACTTTTGAAGTTCACCGAACACACACTTCCTTTATTGATGGGTAATACAGATAGTCTTATTTTTTGTAGGCGAGGCTTAGATGTGTAAATTAATAAGTTAAAGAATAGGCTTAGTTAGTTCTGAGTTAAAATTCTTGCGCAAAAAAAAAAAAAATTTTTTAAAAAGAAAGAAAAAACGAGGATGCTAGTAAAGGCCTCAAGAATTCTTAGAAACTGAAAAACTGTTCTAGCTAAAAATAAATAAAAAATACAAGTCACGTATTTTCAAAGGTGGATGTAGAAGAGAAATCATCACATGATTTTAAAAATAAACAACACTTTAATCAAAAGCGATACTTTTCAAGCCTTTTGGCGTTCCCACTGGAGTCATAGGTTTAACCCACCACAGACTACGTGCGGTACTTGACCAAAAATGTTAATAAATAAATTGGTTAATAAATGCTTGCTTTTATTGCACTATTGTTATATAGGTGGCATGTAAGGCGTCACTCAAAAAAGTAATAGCATTGCCAATATTGGTAATTGATTTATAACAAGAAACGCAGTCTTGTACAGGGCATTGAAATTCATACACTATATTAGTCATCGCTAGTTTAGATTTGATGGAATTATTTTGATTAGAAACAACAAGGTTTGCAGTCCTCCATATTCTATATTATAATTTTTTTATGTTTTTAAAAAAATTGTTTATCAATGATATAATTGAGAAAAATTATTGATGACTAATGTGTATTTGTTTAACAATGATAAAACTGGGAAAAATTATTGTTGACTCATGTTTGTTTTATGTGTTTTAGTTCACTCAAAAGTATTTTAGGAGGAGGAATTTTGGTGGACTCTATTTAAGAAGTTCGTTATTACAGCTATTTTATACATTTCCGGGCATTGGCTATTATAGTTAAGAAAACTTTTTTACTGGCGTTTTTTTTATACAGATAAGTGATAAATTCATTGGTTTTTAGCCATATATTAACATCAAGGAACGAAATATTGTTATTGTCCAGGAGTTCATGGGTAAATTTTAGTGATGAGTTATTTTCAAAATTTGATTTCAGATTATTTACATTATTCGGACTATTGTCCCCATCTTTGTTACGAAGTTTCAACTGTTGTACGCTCCGGGTTTCTTCAGGTGCTAGGAATTTCGAACCGAACCCTTTATTACAATCACTGGGGCATGTCATTCTTATTTTTTTGCGCGAACATGGCCCAGTGGATATAGACGCTGGTTAGTTCTAGTGACTTGACCCAAAGAGTTGTGAGTTCAATAGCAGGCTACAGCAGTGGTAAACAAGTAACTTAGAGAGTCCGTTTAGAGGGAGATAACTGATGACTACCAACAAAAAAAGAGGCTTCGCGCAAAGAATGAGAATGATATACCCTAGTGACTGTAATAAAGGGTTCGGTTCGAAATTCCTAGCACCTGAAGAAGCCCGGAGCGTACAATGGCCGAAACGTCCTACAAATGGCAACAAAGATGAGGAAAATACTTTGAATAATGTAAATACTAGCTCATCTCAGAAATATAAACAAATATTGATTTCAGATTTATAATTTCGTCCGTATTTTTCATTAGAACAAATATGGCATCAACATCCTTGCATAAATATCCGGTTTATCGGTTGTTTAAAATACTGTTTTCGATGTAGGACATGTAAAAATTAGAGAAAAGTAAAACAATGAGTTGTACGTATGCAGGCGGTGAAAAGTTATAGGAATAGACCAGCTTTCTAAAATCAATGTTCTGATTTTATCAAGTTCTCGGCCTGACCAAGAATCACTTGTCACAAAAATCTGACGTTTTCTTAAATATTCAGTAGTAGTTTGTAGAGACAGTATTTCAACTTTCATAGATGTAGTTATAATTTTATGATTGGAGTTTATAATAAAAACATTTTTTCACTACATCAAGAGCTGTCGCGTTTAGTTGCTATATTTAGCACCTCCTTAGGCAGTAGATTACTACTAATATTGCTCTACTAACTATCAACTGTTGCCCATGCCGGTCCTTACCGAGCGAGGAGTTGCTTCCTTGGGAAGTAACCCCCTTCACGCTGTTGGCTTTCATATATTTATTGTGACTATCCATGATTGAGCGGGGGTAGATAGTGGAGTGGTATCCCGTTGCCTTCTCCACGATGGTTTATTGAGACATCACCTCTAGTTAGCTGGCCGTTGACTCTTGAGAGTTCTTCCGCCCTTTGTAGGTTTGTATTTTTTACCTAGAGGGATGCTAACGTCCCAATTAAGTGTACATATAGTTGATGTAAAAAAAAAATACTAAAAAGTCGAAATTGAGTTCAGGTAAAAGAAAAAAACTCAAAGCTCAGAGGACGAAATAGAATCATTCTATTCAATACTGGACAGTGCTAAGGCTCAGTGCAAAAGCCAAGAAGTCAGGATAGTAATGGGGGACTTAAATGCAAAGGTAGGTAAAGATAGAGAAGGAGACACGAACGGCAACTTCGGACTAGGAGAGCGCAACGAAAGAGGAGAAAAATGGATCCAATGGTGCTCAGCCAATGACCAGGTCATTACTAACACCTAGTTCCAAGAACACCCACGACGTTTATGGACATGGAGAAGCCCAGGAGGGGACACGAAGAACCAAATAGATTACATAACTATAAACAAGAGATTCAGGAACGCAGTAGTCCAATGCAAAACGTACCCAGGTGCTGACTGCGGAAGTGACCACGTCCCAGTCATCTGCAAACTAAAAGTGAAACTCCGAAGACTGAAGAAACCCAGCATAACACCAAGACTGCAATACGACACACTAGAGGATGATCTCACCCTGCAGAAAGAATATAATAACAGCGTAAAAAAGAAATATGAAGAACAAATTGGAAAAGGATACTCAAAATGGGAGTCACTAAAAGAAGCAATGGTGACCTCAGCGAACAACATAGCCCCAAAGGAAATCAGACGAAGAAGAAAAAATGAGTGGATGACCGAAGAGATCCTCCACATGATGCAAAGGAGACAAAAAATAACGCCAAGACACGGAACAGAGTACAAAAAACTTCACAGGGAGATAAGGAACAAATGCAGACAAGCCAAAGAGGAATGGCTCAACAACAAATGTGCAGAAGTAGAGAGACTGAGCAGGAACAACAAAGCAGAAATGCATAAAGAGATAAGAGAACTGACAGGACAAAAAACCTGTTCCTCAACAGGATGCATAAAATGCAAGGAAGGGACAATCATAGTAGAGAAAGAGGAAATACTCCAGCGATGGGAAGAATACATAAAGGATCTCTTTGGCGACAAGAGAGAACAACCGAGAATACACAAGGAGATGGATGGACCGGAAATACTAAAATCCGAAGTGGAAGCGGCAATGGCCAAAATGAACAGAAATAAAGCACCTGGCCCAGATGGCATAGTGATAGAGCTGCTGGCAGCCTTAGAAGAGTATGGCATAGAAAAGATTACCGACATAATAAACGAAATTTATAGCAGCGGAATAATACCAGACGACCTATGCAAGTCGATATTTATAGCGCTGCCGAAGAAACCAGGTGCAAACGAGTGTGAACTACACAGAACTATCAGCTTAATGAGTCACATTACAAAACTGATTGTCAGAATCCTGATGAATAGAGCGAGAAGCAGAATCAGGCCAGAGATAGGACAGGAACAGTGCGGGGTCGTCAAAGACACTGGAACAAGGAACGCCATATTCATGATTAGGATGCTCTCTGAAAGGGCATTACAAATGAAGAAAGACTTGTACCTATGCTTCATTGATTACGCGAAAGCATTCGACAAAATACGACACAAAGAATTGATGGAAATGATAGGAAACCTCGACATTTTCGGCAAAGATATAAGAATAATCAAGAATCTCTACTGGCAGCAAACGGCCTGCATACGGACAGGTAACGACCTCAGTAGATACACAAAGATAGAAAAAGGCGTAAGACAAGGCTGTGTCTTTTCACCGGATTTGTTCAACCTATACAGCGAGAATATTTTGAGGACCCTAGATGACACACCAGGAGTTATTATTGGAGGCCACAACCTGAACAACATAAGATACGCGGACGATACCGTACTGATTGCGGACACGGAAAGGAAACTGCAAGATCTCATACAGAAAGTAGCAGTGGAGAGTGACAAGATGGGACTACAAATAAACTTTAAGAAAACTGAGTGCATGGTCATCAGCAAAAGATACAACCCAAAATGCCAAATACAGGTGGGGGATAACAGAATCAAACAAGTCCAAGAATTTAAGTACCTAGGAAGTGTTCTAACAGGAGATGGAAAGTGCGACACGGAGATCCGAAGGCGAATTGGCATGGCAAAGGACGCGTTCCAGAAGATGAGCAAAATACTAACACACAGGAAGATCTCAATAGAAACGAAGAAAAGAGTGCTAGACTGCTACGTGATGTCAGTTCTTCAGTACGGCTGTGAATGCTGGACAATATCATCGAAAATGAGGACAAAACTGGAAGCGGCCGAAATGTGGTTCTACAGAAGGATGCTACGGATATCGTGGACTGAGCATACAAGCAACGACGAAGTGTTAGAAAGAATGGCAACAAAAAGGAAATTGATGCTGAGCATCAGGAAGAGACAACTGAAGTTCCTGGGACATGCAATGAGGAAGGAAAGCCTGGAGAACCTGATACTGACTGGTCAGATAGAAGGAAGGAGAGACAGAGGAAGGCAGCGGATAACATATTTGCAGGGCCTGATCAGGTGGATGACGGAACGGGTGTTGCCAGGAGCAACAGGAGCAAACATACTAAGAGCCACAAAGGATAGGGAGACGTGGAGATCCATGATCGCCTACGTCCTGAAGGGACAAGGCACATAGAAGAAGAAGAAGAACTATCAACTACTGTTAAAAAGTAAATGTTTCGAACTACAGAGTGTTATTCTATTAGTTCTTACTATTACTACTAATATGTATAGTTTAGGCAGCAACCCTTCCTTGAATTATATTTCGTTGAATATAACAAACAAGGGAAGTTTGAATTTTTTTTTTTTTTACTGAGTTTTTCTAGTAGTTTTAAATATTTCTGTTAGAGAGTACGGGACTGTAAAAATTGTCCATTTTGTACTGAGAGACAAGGAAATTTTTACAAAAAGTAGGCACGACGGACAATTTCTTCCTTCTTCCCACTAAATTGAAAAATTTGAAAATATTGGAAAAACTCACTAAAACATTCAAATTTTCCTTATCTCGACACAAATATTTTATTAACGTTTTATTGAATGCGAAAGACAAGGAAAATCTAATTTTTAAAAAAGTTTTTCTAATGTTCTCTTTAAGAGAAGAAAGTGTCCATTAATGGTTATTTTTCAATTCATTTGCCATTTTTAAAGGGATCAATTTTTAATAGGGTACTAAAATTACTCACATTTCTACATGGAAAAAAAACATTAACAATAGACTACTTGTAAATGGCAAAGGAATTAGCTGAAAGCACTTGGTACAATTACGAAATGTTTCGGTATTCCTGTACTATCTCGAAAATAAATACTCTATTAACATTAGTGAAAAAACTAAAAAAAAAAATTAATACGATTTTCTTTGTCAATGAAACACACACACACACAAATTAATCTTTATATATGACAGTGTTTAAAAAGATAGCGGTCCGAATCTGACCATGATCAATTTGTCAGGAAGCTTACTGATAGATAATAATCTGAAAAGACCGTCTTAAACTACGGCAGCTTTTGCGAAGTAGCTGCGAAAATATATCGCGAGTTAACCGAAGACTTCTTACTGAAAGTGTTTAAGTGAAACTGTTCGAAAGCCATCTGTGATTGCACAAGCAAAAAGTCACACGTCATCGTGACGGAGGGTTTGACCGTTCTGGTCTTGTTCAACTGTTGATCAAGCCATATTATGATTCTCTCCTTTTCTCTCTCAGAACCATTTCCTGTTCAACATAGTTGCAGTATAAACTACAAGTTACTCTGTAGTTGTTGATGAAACAATAGGTATCTGCAAAATGGATTAGCCAGCTCTCCTAGAAGACAGGTGGACTACGCAACGAACAACTAGCACTTACATAAAGTTATTACATATTCACAAACCACCCTATTCATGACGTCAATTTGATGCGGTACACATACTTAGGATGTGCGCTGTGGTTCAGTAGATATCGGATGCCCGTTTGTGGTGCAGTGGATATCGGATGCCCGTTTGTGGTGCAGTGGATATCGGGCGTCCGTCTGTGGTGCAGTGGATATCGGATGTCCATTTGTGGTGCAGTAGATATCGACTCAGAACGAAAAATCGGAGAACCGAGTTCGAATTCCAGTTGAATTCATTTCATTCACTTATGCGCAAATACCCTTGGGAGAGGTATTAGTCCGTCTCTTCCTTCCAGTTATGGGTTAAATAACAGGGCAGATTAGGTTTTATAACCTTGGTTGGCAACCAGTCTCCAGCAGAAATTAATTGCAACCTACCGCAGGATAATCTTCTGCCCAGTCAGTTCTGTTTCTAAAGAGACATGATCGCCTAAGCGTGTATTACGTATGGTACTTAACTGACTGACTAAATTAGTAAAGTCAAAATGAAAGGCATTATATCGGAACTGATTTTTATAGCGCAGGTAGCATAGAGAACCTATTCAAAAATATTAATGCTTACTGCCAACTATTCGTAATAAAAGAGAGCAATATTAAGAAATATGAAGATCTGACAATGCACCTGTTCGTTCTTTAAAAATTATTTGTATATATAATAAGGGCTTGCAACCATATACTGAAACACCGGTTCTCGTCAGATGACCGAAGTTAAGCAATGGGTGGGTGACCGCTGGAAATATCAGGTGCTGTAAGTTCGAATCTACGAGCGGTGTAATTGATAACGGATCGCGATGAGAAATTCCAGTCAGGTTCGTTATATTCACTTCAACACTAATACTCTTGGCGATTATGAATCGAAAAAAATACAAACAAAAATTAGACATGATCACCGAAGCAAGTTATATCCGCATTTTGTCAGCTCAGTAGAGTAACTGACCACTTCTCTTAGGCATTCTAGGGAAGGACAGTGTCCAACAAAGACCTTCACAGGCTGTGAAGTAGTAATAATAGTAGTATGAGGTGGTATCAAAATAGTTTTCGGACTAGTTCTGCAGCGCTCCAACAGATGGCAACACACAGTTGTGCGCTCAGTGAGAGCTAAATGTGTCCTTCACGCGCCAGTGTACCGAGTGACATTGCTGTGTTCAATTCGCAACTTGTGAAATTTGTGTTTTTGTGATCACGTATACTCTTTAGCCTGCGATATTGTCATGCAAGATCATCATCGATATCTGCGGTATTGAGCATCGAGAATTCGTTCCCCAGGTCCCGACCATCAATCGAGAGTTCGACTACAACGTTTTGAGATGTTTCCGGGAGGACGTTTACTTTACGGCGTATCAACCCGAATGGGTTATTTAATGCCGACAAGATTTTTAGGATAGCTTCGTATGAGTAGTATGGATTATTTCTAAGAAATAAATTTGGAAATTAGGTTTCATTGACGTATATATATATATATATATAAAAGGCTTTTTGTCTGGAATCAAATGTATTGCTGGTATTATTACTATTAATAAATGAACTATGTTTGAGATTCTTGAGGCCAGAATCTTTTCACTGTTTTTACAGGTGACTCAAATATTTCGTCTTTAGTGGCTGTAAGCATTGTTGATGCTTTGATGTGTAAAGACACAATGGAACGAAACAGAGAAATGAAATATTTTATTATGAATTAGTTTATGGTTTGGTTTGTTTCGTTTTGCTACATATCAACTTCAATGGGTTATTTAATGCCGACAAGATTTTTAGGATAGGTTCGTGTGAATAGTATACGTATTCTTTGTCAGAAATCATTTTGGAGATCAGGTTTCTTTGACGTATTTTTGTAAAGAAAGTTTTGTCGAGAGTCAAATGTACCGCTGGTAATTTTTTTATTGAAAATATTTTTTGCTGGTATTTTTACCATAATTTCTATTTTTATTCTTTCATAGTGTTTTGACCCCAGTTTTGGGGGTAAATATTTGCCTATAGTTGGGACACTTAGAGAAGCTACACCTCTAGTCAGGGTGAACATGGGGACAACCGCGAAGAGATCGTTCTACGCTCCTCAAAACCTGATTTTCTAATCAGGGGCCTTACTGCCGGATATAGTTTATCGTCAAACTCTAAACGGTATTAATCCTGTTTCCACTGTGTTTAATTCTATACTACTCGGATCAGAGTTCAATTTTTAGGCTATATATATATATATATATATATATATATATATATATATATATATATATTTGATAATGTTTAATTTTTAACTTCGTTACAGTGAGAAATTAAAATCAAGTTATGATTGATTTGTTTTACGTTCATCAACCCTTTGTGGTTTCTCTATACTTCTGAGATGAGGTATCATTTACATTGTTCTTACTGTTTTCTTCATCTTTATTGTCATATTCAAGACGTTTCGGGCGTTGTACACTAAGACCTTCTTCTGGTGCTTGGAATTAAAAACCAAGCCCTTTATTTCGATCACTGGAATATATAATTCTAATTCCATGTGCCATGCCACTTCCGGATGTCATGTAGTTATCTCTCTTTAATTCAACTCTGGAAATTATTTATTCATCTATAGTGGGCCATATATCCTCAACGGCACATAATCCAATGGATGAAAACTTTGGTTAGATCCAGTAACTTTACCCAAAGAATTAAGAGTTCAGTACCTAGTTACAACAGTGATGAACAAATAACTTACAAAGTTACTTAAAGAGAGATAACTAAATGACATCCGGAAGTGGCATGGCAGATGGAATGAGCATGATATATGTGAGTATTTGTGTCTTCTCAGAGTGTAGTTCGTAGACGAATTAATAACCACTCCGCCAGCTGCTACTCGTAGAACCCGGAACACTGCTTCACCAGGGACTCCGTTTCCTGCGCACCGTAAGCAAAACGCTGTCTCCCAAACACCGGTGTAGCCTTCTCGAGTCGTAAATAGCAAATGTATTTATTTTTGTAAGAATACAAAAAATGTGGCACAAGGCCGAAATTGGGGATGGGGAAGGCTGGTCCTCATCTGTCCTAGTTTAACTTAGCTATTCACTTTCGTCGACCCTGATACACTTATAATAATCCTTACACCATAATACCACATTTTTACTTACCATTCTTACCACGTTCACCATAATACATCAGCTGCTCTATGTTGTCCTACTTAACTCCCATATTTACAATGTTCAGTGGAGGGCATGGGCAGAAAATAACAACATTAAAATATCCCCAATGGTTTTATACAATGAATGAACGATATATACAAGAAACTAAACAAAATCGTATTAGTAATAAAAGCCCCCCACTACTCTAACAAAGTGACAGCAAAGTCACTTCCCCGGACGAAAAATAATGCGCGGCTTAAGGAATATAATAACTACATTTATCCAATCAGCAGTTACTCACACAATCACTCACACATTTAAACACCACAACAATAACGAAAAACATACTAGAAAAACAACGAAAGACGCCACGCATCCACCGGAGAACTAATATTGCTGAACACCTAAAGTGGGAAGGGATGGGGATTAAACTAAAAGAAGACTGGGGACAAAAAAAATAAAAAGGGGCAATGAGCACTCATAACCTAGCTAAGTTAACTTTAAAGCGTAAAAACAGAAAATCAAATACTTCCTATTCTAACCTAACAGGGAAGGGGTGCCCATGTTCTGCTCAGCACACCCAATATCCTGATGCCTAACCAGCATCAAACAACCACTCTAGGTCAGCACCTTTCACTCGACAGAGACGCGCAAGAGTCACCCACCTTTTGCCAAATTCAGATGGAGTGAGTCGTCTCCTTTCCGTCCTGATCTTGACTTTAAGCTGATGCTTAAAGAACAAGATCAGTTGGGAAGAGGTAAACTTCTCATCACCATAGAATTCCTTCTGTCGCGTCGTCCAACTCACGACTCGCATAACACCCAGCAAGCAAAAGAGCACATAGTGCTCAGTCCTAGATAACGGAGGTACGACATTGCTACAAACAGAACTAGCCTCAAGGACAAAGAACTTTCCACGCAGCATACGAACCATGAGATCTTCAAGAAACTTGCACAACGGAGCAACAACACTGCAGTGGAAGAAGGCGTGATCGACGGTTTCCGTCGACAGCCCACAACGCACGCAGGTTGATTTCGGTTTTAGGCCCGCTGCACGAAGCTTCTTGCCTACCCAGAGAGCATTCCGAATCATCAGCCAGGTGAGTGATGCCTCATCGTTAGTGAGACATTTCAACCCGGGCGCCCAAGGCCATATGGAGCGAGCCTCCTGCTTCGTAAGCCCGAGCTCGCCTATCAGTTCATCTTGAACGGCCCCCCTAACTAACACCCGATATAATGCCCTAAGAGACAACGCTTGGGCGTTGGAGAGGCCATCCGTAGCCCGTAAGAGAAACTGGAGAGCCAAACGACATTCTTTATAGAAGGAGCACTCGCCACGAGGAGTACGGCCGGCCTCCTCCTCCGACAAGTGCACACTTCTCAAGGATGGAAAGTGTTTATGGACGTCCTCTTTAACGAGGGCGCCGTTCTCATCCACTAGCATACACATTCGATCCAGGAATCTAATGCGAAGCGTATGTTGACGAATCTCAACGCTAGGCATGCCCAGACCGCCCTCAGACGGATGAAGGCAACAGATCTCGCGACGCACCTTGGGAGCCTTGCCTCCTCCCCAAAGGAAGGAGAACAAGAGCTGTATTAGCCCCAAACGAATGGCACACGGGAGAGGAAGTACCGAGAGTCGGTAAAGGAGAATCGGGTAGATGTGCGAGGCACATACTTCCGCCCTCCCCTTTAAGGAAAGATTCCTCCGAGTCCACAGACGAACTGCGCCCTCGGCCTTCTCTCGAACCTCCGACCAATTCATTTCCACCTGGAGATCCGGACCGAAAAAGACGCCGAGAATCTTGATCGGCCCGTCCGTCCAGAGGAAAGGTCCGGGAAGAGAAACTCCCTTCCACGCACCCAATCGCAAGCCAACAGACTTATCGCGATTGATCTTGGCCCCTGTCACCGTCTCATAACATCTGATCTCTTTGCTAACTTCGTCAATTTCGGCTTTGCTCGACACAAAAACCGAAACGTCGTCAGCATAGGCGGAGTACCTGGCCGAGGTGGTAGCACCAGGTACGGAAATTCCGCGAAGGACCGGATTCGCCTTTAACTTGCGGAGGAAAGGCTCCAACGCAAGAACGTAGAGCAAAGGCGAAAGTGGACAACCTTGACGAATGGAGCGAGATAATGTGAAGGGCTTCGATCTTACCCCATTCACTTCCACCAGCGCACCGGGGGACTCATACAGCAGTCGGATCCAAGAGCGAAAGTACGGCCCGAAACCGGCGGCGGAAAGGACAGACTCCAAAAACCGATGGTCAACCCTATCGAATGCCTTGGACTGATCTAAATTGATCAGCGCGGCTTCAGTGTCGGTTTTCTCAATGATCAGGCGTACCAAATGAAGGTTGTCCTGAATAGTCCTGCCCTTCACAGCACAAGTCTGCTCGGGGCCAATCAGACTAGAGAGGACAGCCTGCAAACGGCGGGCCAAGACCTTGGCAAAAATCTTTAAGTCAGTATTTAACATCGTTAAAGGCCGATAATTATCTATGCCACCCCCACCGCTCTTGCTCTTGCGAAGCAACTTGATCGCACCCCTGGTAAAGCGTCGAGGTATAGACCCCTGCTTCATCCAGTTGTTGTAAACAAGCGCCAGCAGAGGAACAAAAACGGACGACTGCCTCAAGTACAGTTCGTAGGGAAGACCATCCAATCCTGGAGTTTTGTCCCGGCCAACCAATTTCAACGCATCCCAGATTTCCGACTCTGTTATGGGCCCCTCGCACCTAGCTGCTTCAGCCGCCTCGAGGCGGGGAAAGTCAGCCAAATAGGTGTCGAACTGAGCAGAGCTCAGACCGGGCTCCCTGGTAAAAAGATCCTGGAAGTAATCCCGAAAAGCCCCACATATACCCACGTCTGTAGTCACGGTGCGTCCATCCGGCAATGTGATGTCCTCGATATGCCGATTGGCTGCTTGCCTAGTTTCCTCTACACGCAATTCTGCGGCCATATTCGTTGCCTCAGAAGACATTCTTTTTAACCTAGCCCTAACTACCAGAGCTTGATCCTTCTTGATATGCAAGGAGGCCAGCTCGGCCCTAGCTAAGGCTACGTCCCCACTATTACGGGATTTCACTGCCCGATCGACTTTTTCCTCTATCGCCGTTTGCGCCGCTAAATTAGCTAAGTTGAGCCGACGACTATAGTCGGCAGCAAACGACCTAAGTTTGGATTTAAGTGTGTCCCACCACTTATTCCCAACCACAGCCCCCGTCAGTTCCCGCTTTAGTGTTAGTAATAACTGGTCCTGGAAATCTTGGCTATCAAATAATGACGCGTTCAATTTCCAGTAGCCAGCCAACTTAACCTTAGGCTTATCTAAGTTTACACGAACCCGGACGAGCCTATGATCCGTGTAAACTATCGAATGAAAACTTGGACAACCTAAGAGCCCTACGTCGACTCTCCTGACTAGGACTCGGTCGAGGTAGCTGGCGCGTACCTTCGAATCCGAGCTGCCCCTATTAGTCCAAGTCCACACTACCTCCCGGGGGTGCTCATTTCGGTATTTATCGACAAGATCATTCCTGTCGAGAAATTCCCGAAATGCTTTCACATCCGGGTTTTTAGTACCCAATCTTTTTCCTATACGATCTTTCTCAGGGTCAAGGACGGCATTCCAATCCCCCGCTAAAATTACCCGCCTCGATGTTCCAAAGAACGACTCGAGCTGCCGAAACAAAGCAGGACGCTCCCCATGGACATTGGGCGCATAAACCCCAATGAGGCGAAAAGACTTCTCCTTTATGGTAATATCCAGCACACAAATCCTGCCCGCTGGATCCGCGAAGACAAGCGTACACGCCGCATCCAATGACTTGCTCACTAGCCAGGAAACACCTCTAGAACGACCATCAAAACATGCTGAATAGAGATCGTAATCCCTAGACAGTATGCTCTCATAGTCGCCAGCAAAAAACCGGGTCTCCTGTACACAACAAACATCCACCCCGAGGCGCTGGAGATCATGAAGGAGTCTCACCCTCCGAGACTCGGACCTCAGCCCCCGGGCATTTATACTTGCTAACCATAAAGCCATTGTGATACATAATTAGGGTTGGGGTCCTGGACAGAACATGGTCGGGGAAAGGATGCCGACAGCCTCTCCCATGGACCCATGGCCCATCTCATTCTTGATGGTGCCGTCAGAGGAGATGCCGCCAACATCCCAGGGAAAGGTTAGTTTTAGAGCCCTATAGAGGGAGGGGTGAACTAAAACCGGGACCCGTCCTGAACAAAATTTTTCCAAGTTGGTCAAGGTTTCGGATTTTGTGGTGATGATTGGTGGATCCAATGTTATTGCTTTCGCCGCCTCCTCGACCATGCCCCAAGTCTGCCGTGCCCCCAGCCCAGTGCGGATGACAGTCAGCAGTCTCTGCGCAGATGGGAAATTTCGCGGCACTTCTACATCTTTTTCGCCACACCTTTTCATGGCCAGAAGGGAATTTAGTTGTTTTATGCGCTTCCCGAAATTTTTGGCTCTTTCGGCCTGGGCCGAGGAAATACGGCAGATGTCCTCCCCTTGCCTGTAAGGTACTTTGGTTGGTTTTTTCCGCTCCTTCATATCCTCTGCTGACGAACTCCTTTGCCTTTTTGGTGGAGGCGGCATCTGTTTTGGAGGAGAGGGACAGGGAGAGAGACAGGGAGAAACTTTAAAATAGTTTATGATCGGGCTGGGGTCTCGACTTCGAGGGGACGGTTTTCGGGGTGTCGGCTGTGACGAGTGGGCTTTCTTGGATGGATCAGGCTTTTTCTTTTGAGGGGAGGACGGGGCAGAGGCCGAGGAGCAGGTTGGACGCTGTGCCAGTTGTTTTTTTAAATCCTCCGACGGACGAAAAGGACGCTTCTCTAATTGTTTTTTCAATTCCTTAATTTTTTCCATTTTCAGATAGCCGGGGTCATATGCTTTTCTGAGCTCCTCCAATTTAGGAGCAGACCAGGCCGAGGCATCGCCCTTCTTGCTGGTAGAGGGAGTGGGGCTGTGCGTGCCTTTAGTCTTTGGGGTCACAGGGGACCGAGGTTCCGCAGCTTGGCGCTTCCCCCTGGCCCTGCCAACAACCAGCCACTCCCCCTTATCCTTCTCCGTGGCTGCACTTGCAGCTGGTGATGGTTTTTCGGGGGGTGAGGGAACTTTTTTGTTCCCAACCGGGATAACTGCCGCACCGGTCCTGGGTATTGGCATGCCCACTACGGGCGAGACGGATTTAACAGAAGCGGCCAGAGGGGGATTTTGGTCGACTGGGGCCTGACTTCCAGAGGACTTCTTCTCTGGGCAGGAGGAGGAGAGGTGACCAATCTCTCCGCACCTCCAGCATTTGGGTTTGCGACCGGTAACTATTACCGGTAGCTTCAGGCCCCCTACGTCAAGACAGTTGGGGATAGTCTCGAAGTCTTTACGGCTGATCATAATATCAAAAGACCATCCCCCGGTCAGGTCCTCGCAGGAGGCATCTAAAATTTGGGCCAAACTGCGCAAAGTAGGCAGCCAGATGCTCCCCGAGGACCTGAGGAGGAACCTCATATACTGCTACCTTGGTCCTTCTTTTGCCATCATACTCCGCTCTAAAAATATGGTCTTTTGTTACAATTTCTTGCATTGCCAATTTTAGGCCATCTTCTGGCGAGGGTAGCAGTATGTCCCACATGTAGAAGATAGCACCTTTAACTATTCTTAAGGGCTTATACCCTTGGACTGCAGTGTTTTCAACACTGTGTCTTTCGTGCTGCGACAAATCTTGCGCGTACGCTTGTCCACCACGAAGACTGACACTATTCTTTTACCAATCTTCTTTAATTCTTGGGGATCCTCCAAGAGCCCACCTTCTACGACAAGGTGTGCGTAGCTCTTAGCTCTCTCCAAGAACTCCGCCAGATTGATCGTGCATTTTGGAGGGGACTTCCAGCCACAGGGCGATTCCCCGGCCTCAGCATCCTTCGTCGTCTTGTCTTTCTCTTCAACATTTTTCTGGCCATTCTCGGCCATTGCTGCATTATCTTTGTCTTTATCCTTCTCTTTGTCCTTTTCTCCTCCCGGAAGAGGGGGGAATGCCTCATCGGTTTTTTCCGGTGGGCCCTTCCAAGGGGGGTCAAACTCCAACTTTTTCTTTATTGACCGACTAGTGTCGGCCATTTTTAAGTTTTAACACTCCACTCACTTTTTTTTTTTTGTTTTTCCACCAATCAAATTTTAAATGGAGGGGTGGGAAAAGGCGGGAGTAAAAATGGGGAAAAAAAATTAATAAAGAAAATAAATAAAAAACACAAACTAAACAAACAACAAAGAAAGACAAGAAAACGGTTTTAAAATAACAACAACAAACCCCGAAGGATTTTAAAATAAATACAAATTAAATTTTAGCCAGTAACGGCCAAAACACTAGCTTTTAGCGGCCAATATAACACTAAGAAATTGCCTTAAAACGGCAAAAAGATAAGCCTCTAGAGAGGTTTACCAAAATAAACAAACGTAAACGATGAATAAACTTTACAAGTTACAATAAAAAGAAATAAAACAAACAGAAAAAAGGAGCTGCCTAAAAAGGCTACTCTCGTTAAAAATAGGAGGAGGGGCTAAAAATAAACTTTGCTGTGATTAAATAAAGTTAACAAAAACCGAATTAAATTTGTACAACGAATAAACTTTACAAAAATGAAACAAACAATACAAGGAAAATAAATACGAAAGTCAAACAAAAAGCGAAGAGTCGCCTAAGGCAACCTCCGTAAATGAAATATGGGGAGGGGTTCAAAAGAAAAGTGGAAAAAAAATAAATAAAACGGTTTTTTTGGTCAAAAATTCAAATGAAAATTACTATTAAAGGAAAAGTTTTTAAACAACAATAAATATGGCACTTAAGTCCAAACGGATACTGAAAAAAAGAAACAAACAAAAATAAATTCAAGACGGCCGACCTAAACAAAAACAAATATGGCCGCCAAAAAAAAATACGAAACTAAAATGCAAAAAGCTAGAAAATAAAATTAAAAAACAAAGCAAGAAAACGAAAAGATAAATAAAAATAAACTTAGCTAAACCAAAGAAAGGGGGGTCTTTTCTTGTAAAATAAATGTAATCCAAATGTGTTATTAATTCACAAACAAAAAGTCCGACGCTCGCCAAAGCAAGTCAGAAAATGACAAAACAAGTCAAAAGGTGCAAACGGCGAAGTCGTAAATAGCAAATGTATTTATTTTTGTAAGGATACAAAAAATGTGGCACAAGGCCGAAATTGGGGATGGGGAAGGCTGGTCTTCATCTGTCCTAGTTTAACTTAGCTATTCACTTTCGTCGACCCTGACACACTTATAATAACCCTCACACCATAATACCACATTTTTACTTACCATTCTTACCACGTTCACCATAATACCTCAGCTGCTCTATGTTGTCCTACTTAACTCCCATATTTACAATGTTCAGTGGAGGGCATGGGCAGAAAATAACAACATTAAAATATCCCCAATGGTTTTATACAATGAATGAACGATATATACAGGAAACTAAACAAAATCGTATTAGTAATAAAAGCCCCCCACTATTCTAACAAAGTGACAGCAAAGTCACTTCCCCGGACGAAAAATAATGCGCGGCTTAAGGAATATAATAACTACATTTATCCAATCAGCAGTTACTCACACAATCACTCACACATTTAAACACCACAACAAAAACGAAAAACATACTTGAAAAACAACGAAAGACGCCACGCATCCACCGGAGAACTAATATTGCTGAACACCTAAAGTGGGAAGGGATGGGGATTAAACTAAAAGAAGACTGGGGACAAAAAAATAAAAAGGGGCAATGAGCACTCATAACCTAGCTAAGTTAACTTTAAAGCGTAAAACAGAAAATCAAATACTTCCTATTCTAACCTAACAGGGAAGGGGTGCACATGTTCTGCCCAGCACACCCAATATCCTGATGCCTAACCAGCATCAAACAACCACTCTAGGTCAGCACCTTTCACTCGACAGAGACGCGCAAGAGTCACCCACCTTTTGCCAAATTCAGATGGAGTGAGTCGTCTCCTTTCCGTCCTGATCTTGACTTTAAGCTGATGCTT
Source organism: Ascarosepion bandense (assembly GCA_037127315.1). Lineage (NCBI taxonomy): Eukaryota > Metazoa > Mollusca > Cephalopoda > Sepiida > Sepiidae > Ascarosepion > Ascarosepion bandense. Next base: position 300,168 of record JBBBDQ010000137.1, read on the forward strand.
AAAGAACAAGATCAGTTGGGAAGAGGTAAACTTCTCATCACCATAGAATTCCTTCTGTCGCGTCGTCCAAATCACGACTCGCATAACACCCAGCAAGCAAAAGAGCACATAGTGCTCAGTCCTAGATAACGGAGGTACGACATTGCTACAAACAGAACTAGCCTCAAGGACAAAGAACTTTCCACGCAGCATACGAACCATGAGATCTTCAAGCAACTTGCACAACGGAGCAACAACACTGCAGTGGAAGAAGGCGTGATCGACGGTTTCCGTCGACAGCCCACAACGCACGCAGGTTGATTTCGGTTTTAGGCCCGCTGCACGAAGCTTCTTGCCTACCCAGAGAGCATTCCGAATCATCAGCCAGGTGAGTGATGCCTCATCGTTAGTGAGACATTTCAACCCGGGCGCCCAAGGCCATATGGAGCGAGCCTCCTGCTTCGTAAGCCCGAGCTCGCCTATCAGTTCATCTTGAACGGCCCCCCTAACTAACACCCGATATAATGCCCTAAGAGACAACGCTTGGGCGTTGGAGAGGCCATCCGTAGCCCGTAAGAGAAACTGGAGAGCCAAACGACATTCTTTATAGAAGGAGCACTCGCCACGAGGAGTACGGCCGGCCTCCTCCTCCGACAAGTGCACACTTCTCAAGGATGGAAAGTGTTTATGGACGTCCTCTTTAACGAGGGCGCCGTTCTCATCCGCTAGCATACACATTCGATCCAGGAATCTAATGCGAAGCGTATGTTGACGAATCTCAACGCTAGGCATGCCCAGACCGCCCTCAGACGGATGAAGGCAACAGATCTCGCGACGCACCTTGGGAGCCTTGCCTCCTCCCCAAAGGAAGGAGAACAAGAGCTGTATTAGACCCAAACGAATGGCACACGGGAGAGGAAGTACCGAGAGTCGGTAAAGGAGAATCGGGTAGATGTGCGAGGCACATACTTCCGCCCTCCCCTTTAAGGAAAGATTCCTCCGAGTCCACAGACGAACTGCGCCCTCGGCCTTCTCTCGAACCTCCGACCAATTCATTTCCACCTGGAGATCCGGACCGAAAAAGACGCCGAGAATCTTGATCGGCCCGTCCGTCCAGAGGAAAGGTCCGGGAAGAGAAACTCCCTTCCACGCACCCAATCGCAAGCCAACAGACTTATCGCGATTGATCTTGGCCCCTGTCACCGTCTCATAACATCTGATCTCTTTGCTAACTTCGTCAATTTCGGCCTTGCTCGACACAAAAACCGAAACGTCGTCAGCATAGGCGGAGTACCTGGCCGAGGTGGTAGCACCAGGTACGGAAATTCCGCGAAGGACCGGATTCGCCTTTAACTTGCGGAGGAAAGGCTCCAACGCAAGAACGTAGAGCAAAGGCGAAAGTGGACAACCTTGACGAATGGAGCGAGATAATGTGAAGGGCTTCGATCTTACCCCATTCACTTCCACCAGCGCACCGGGGGACTCATACAGCAGTCGGATCCAAGAGCGAAAGTACGGCCCGAAACCGGCGGCGGAAAGGACAGACTCCAAAAACCGATGGTCAACCCTATCGAATGCCTTGGACTGATCTAAATTGATCAGCGCGGCTTCAGTGTCGGTTTTCTCAATGATCAGGCGTACCAAATGAAGGTTGTCCTGAATAGTCCTGCCCTTCACAGCACAAGTCTGCTCGGGGCCAATCAGACTAGAGAGGACAGCCTGCAAACGGCGGGCCAAGACCTTGGCAAAAATCTTTAAGTCAGTATTTAACATCGTTAAAGGCCGATAATTATCTATGCCACCCCCACCGCTCTTGCTCTTGCGAAGCAACTTGATCGCACCCCTGGTAAAGCGTCGAGGTATAGACCCCTGCTTCATCCAGTTGTTGTAAACAAGCGCCAGCAGAGGAACAAAAACGGACGACTGCCTCAAGTACAGTTCGTAGGGAAGACCATCCAATCCTGGAGTTTTGTCCCGGCCAACCAATTTCAACGCATCCCAGATTTCCGACTCTGTTATGGGCCCCTCGCACCTAGCTGCTTCAGCCGCCTCGAGGCGGGGAAAGTCAGCCAAATAGGTGTCGAACTGAGCAGAGCTCAGACCGGGCTCCCTGGTAAAAAGATCCTGGAAGTAATCCCGAAAAGCCCCACATATACCCACGTCTGTAGTCACGGTGCGCCCATCCGGCAATGTGATGTCCTCGATATGCCGGTTGGCTGCTTGCCTAGTTTCCTCTACACGCAATTCTGCGGCCATATTCGTTGCCTCAGAAGACATTCTTTTTAACCTAGCCCTAACTACCAGAGCTTGATCCTTCTTGATATGCAAGGAGGCCAGCTCGGCCCTAGCTAAGGCTACGTCCCCACTATTACGGGATTTCACTGCCCGATCGACTTTTTTCTCTATCGCCGTTTGCGCCGCTAAATTAGCTAAGTTGAGCCGACGACTATAGTCGGCAGCAAACGACCTAAGTTTGGATTTAAGTGTGTCCCACCACTTATTCCCAACCACAGCCCCCGTCAGTTCCCGCTTTAGTGTTAGTAATAACTGGTCCTGGAAATCTTGGCTATCAAATAATGACGCGTTCAATTTCCAGTAGCCAGCCAACTTAACCTTAGGCTTATCTAAGTTTACACGAACCCGGACGAGCCTATGATCCGTGTAAACTATCGAATGAAAACTTGGACAACCTAAGAGCCCTACGTCGACTCTCCTAACTAGGACTCGGTCGAGGTAGCTGGCGCGTACCTTCGAATCCGAGCTGCCCCTATTAGTCCAAGTCCACACTACCTCCCGGGGGTGCTCATTTCGGTATTTATCGACAAGATCATTCCTGTCGAGAAATTCCCGAAATGCTTTCACATCCGGGTTTTTAGTACCCAATCTTTTTCCTATACGATCTTTCTCAGGGTCAAGGACGGCATTCCAATCCCCCGCTAAAATTACCCGCCTAGATGTTCCGAAGAACGACTCGAGCCGCCGAAACAAGGCAGGACGCTTCGCATGGTCATTGGGCGCATAAACCCCAATGAGCCGAAAAGACTTCTCCTTTATGGTAATATCCAGCACACAAATCCTGCCCGCTGGATCCGCGAAGACAAGCGTACACGCCGCACCCAAAGACTTGCTCACTAGCCAAGAAACACCTCTAGAACGACCATCAAAACATGCTGAATAGAGATCGTAATCCCTAGACAGTATGCCCTCATAGTCGCCAGTTAAAAACCGGGTTTCCTGCAGACAACAAACATCCACCCCGAGGCGCTGGAGATCATGAAGGAGTCTCACCCTCCGAGACTCTGACCTCAGCCCCCGGGCATTCAGACTTGCTAGCCATAGAGCCATTGTGATACGTAATTAGGGTTGGGGTCCTGGACAGAACATGGACGGGGAAAGGATGCCGACAGCCTCTCCCATTGACCCTTGGCCTAGTTCTTTATCAATAGTGCCGTCAGAGGAGACGCCGCCAACATCCCAGGGAAAGATTAGTTTTAGAGCCCTATAAAGCGTGGGATGAACAAAAATCGGGACCCGTCCAACACAAAATTTTCTCAAATTTTCAATTTTTTCGCCTTCCACGATAGCGATAGGTGGCGACATTTTAAAAGACTTCTCCGCTTCAATAATCATGTCCCAGACATTTCTGGATCCGGCTCCTGTTCTAATTACTGTTAGTAAGCTTTGCGCATTGGGAAAATTGGAGGGGATTTCGATGTTTTTGTCCCCGCACTTCTTCATTGCCAGGAGGCTTTTTAGTTTTTTAATTCTGTTCCCAAAGCTTTGTGCTCTTTCGGTTTGCTCTTTAGAGATGGTGCACACTTCCTTTCCCTTCAAGTAGGGGGTTTTGGAAACTTTTTTTCTGGGATCTCTATCCTCAGCAGTGGGGCTTCTTTGACGCTTGGATGGAGGTGGCAATTGTTTCTTGGGGGAAGGACTGGGTGTAGGATGAGAAGGAATTCTAAACGGGCTGGGGTCTCTACTGAGAGAGGCGAGTTTTCTTGGAGTGGGCTGAGAGGAGTGGGATTTTTTGGGGCTAATCTTTTTACTAGGAGAGGACGGGGCAGAGACAGCAGGTCGAATTGTTTTTTTGTTTTTTTTCTCCAGATCTTTTTTAAGTTTTTCCAGTTTCTTCATGCCTTCATATCCGGGATCATAGGCTTTTCTCATCTCTTCCAAAGATGGTGCTGACCACTCCGTGGCGTCGCCCTTCTTGCTGGTAGAGGGAGTGGGTCTGTGTGTGCCTTTCGTCCTGGAGGCTTCCGGAGACAGAGGTCCCGCTGCTTGACTCTTCCCTCTGGTCTTGCCAACAACCTGCCATTCTCCTTTTCCCTTCTCCTTAGCTACACTTGTAGTAGTCGACGGTTTTTCAGGGAATGGGGGAAGATGTTTTGTCCCAACCGGGGGCAATACCACACCGGTCCTGGTTGCTGGCATGCCCACTACAGGCGAGACGGATTTTGATGAAGAAGCGGCCAGAGGGGTATTTTGGTCGACTGGGGCCTGGCTTCCAGAGGCCTTCTTCTCTGGGCAGGAGGAGGAGAGGTGACCAGTCTCTCCACACCTCCAGCATTTCGGCTTACGACCGGAAACAATTACCGGCAAGCTCAGGCCCCCTACGTCAAGACAGTTGGGGATGGTCAGGAAGGCTTCACGATCCAACATAATGTCGAAAGACCATCCCCCGGTCAGGTCATCACAGGAGACATCGACGATCTGGCCGAACTGGGAAAAATACGCACCTAAGTGCTCCCCGATGACCTGAGGAGGGACCTCGAAAACTGCTACCTTGGTCCTACGCATGCCTTGGTATTCTGTTCTTATGATCAGGTCTTTCGTGGAGTTGTCTTTTGTTACCATCTTAAGGCAATCTTCTTGCGTGGGCAGCAGCACGTCCCACATGAAGAAGCCCGCACCTTTTACTATTCTTAAGGGCATTACCTCCAAGGACTGCAGTGTTTTCAACACTGTGTCTTTTGTGGAGCGACAAATTTTGCGCGAACGCTTGTCCACCACAAAGACTGACACAATTCTTTTTTCAATTTTTCTTAATTCTTGGGGGTCTTCCAAAAGCCCACCTTCTTTCACAAGGTGTGCGTAGCTTTTGGCCTTTTCCAAGAACTCCGTCAAATTGATCTTCACTTTCGGAGGGGACGTCCAGCAACAGGGCGATTCCTCGGAGTCTGCCTTTTTATCACTGTTTTCTTTATTACTGTTCTTGTCTTCCGTAGATTTCTGGCCATTCTCGGCCACCTTACTTTTGGGTTCATCTTTTTTACTTTGGTCTTGTTGATTTTTATCAGCAATTAATGGAGGGTAGGTCTCTAAATTTTTATCCGGTGGACCCTTCCAAGGAGGGTCAAAAGAAAGTTTTTTTTTCACAGACCGACTTGTGTCGGCCATTATGATACTTGACACCGACCAGCACTATAATTCTCCTCGAAATATTCACAGTAGAGGGGAGGGGAGGGAAAATGGAAGTATACACATACAAAATAAACAAAATACACAAAATATCTCGAAAGGTTACAAAGATAAACTGCAGAAAAACAGTTTAACAAATACAAGTTTCCGAAAGTTTTCAGGTTTGAATTAACCCATTCAGAAATAAGCCTAGAACGGCCAAAAAAAAAAAAAAAAAAAAAAAACACTGGCCTTTAACAACCAAAAAGAATTTAAACTCAAAAAATAATTAAACTGAAAAAAAAAGGTTACGAACTGGTGGAAACTTGTATAAAATTACACTTACAATACAAAAATTAAAAAATAAAGTAAAAAGAAAAACAATAAACCAAATACAGCGAGTCGCCCAAACAGCTACTCACGTAAACAAAATAGGGGGGAGGGGCAGAAAAATTACGAGGAAAAAAACAAACAGTTATGAACAGTATAAAGTCACTGCAGCAAAAATAATAATAATGCAAGATATTAGTTAAAAGGTGTAAATAAAATAAGGCACTCAAGAAAAACTGAAGCTGAAAATAATAAAAAATTAAAGAAAAATGTTAAACCAAACAAATATGGCGGAGAGAAAGAAAAACCAGGCAAAAAACTGAAATAAAAAAATACGAAAATACGGAAAAGAAAAAACAAAAGAAAAACAAAAGAAAATAAAACGTAAACTTAGCTATTCAGTCCAAGTCTTTTTTTTTCCTAAAGTAAACGTAAATCTCCAAACAAGGGGGCAAAAACGGACAAACACAAATCGGAAGCAGTCACACACGACTAGAAAAAAGTCGCCAACAAACTACGGATCGTCAAGGCAAAAGTCGTAAATAGCAAAAGTGACCCGAAACAGAAGTAGGCTCTTTTTATGTGTTTTTTGGTCTCGTAATTTCCCACTCTCCGAGAGCCTCACTTTCATCAATGACGCATGCTCCGTGTCATTCGAAAAACTGCCTCGCATGAGCTCGCCTCGCGGTTCCATTACGTCTACGAACGCACGTGCAAACAAACCGCCTTCTTTTGCTTCGGCGAGGTAAGTCTCCACCACAATATATCCCAATGATTGAAATTAAGGGTTCGGTTCGAAATTACAAACCTTTGGGGGGGTTATTTAAAAACTGAAACAATTTGGATTTTAAAAATATTTTTACAGAGATGGGGTTTGAATATTGCCTTAAGGTTTTGAGAATAATGATTTTTTTTTCATAAAGTAAAAGCCCAATTTAACCCATATATTTCCCAAAGGTATTTGCACGTCAGTGAATATAACGAACTCGGCTGGAATTTCAACTCGGTTCCCCGATTTCTGATTCCACTGTACAACTGGCACATCCACCGATTATAAAAACACAACAATTGTCAGAAAATATTTTAATAAAGGTTATCTTACAGATTTATGGGATTTACGGTTACGTGCTGATGTAGTGTAGGTGAGGTGCGTGTTCAAATATCAGTCAGTCAGTCAGTTAAGTGCCATACTTGATACACGCTTTGGGCGATCATGTCTCAAAACAGACATGACTGACTGAGCAGAAGATTATCCCGCAGTAGGTTGCCATTTCTGCGGTAGACTGGTTGCCAGCCAAGGCTATAGAACCCAGTCTGTCCTATTATTTAACCCATAACTGGAGGGAAGAGACAGATTAATATCTTTCCCAAGGGTATTTCTGCGTAAGTGAATGCAAGGAATTCAACTGGAATTCGAACTCGGCTCCCCGATTTGTCGTTCCGAGTCGATATCCTCTACACCACAACGCACATCCTTCAAATATAAACAATTAAAAAAAAAGCAACACAACCAGGGTTTCTACTACTGACTATTTATTCCTTTTTTTTAAATAAAAACTGGGGAAACGAAGTTCTCGGTATCACTTGTATGTCGGGGTTTTTTTTAGGGAGGAGGTCCTAGGAGTAATTCAGGGTAAATAATGATAAGAATAGTTATAATCGTCAAGCTCAAACCAGCATTGTGCTGAGTTAGAACGACCAATGTAAAGGGTGTACATCTTCGGTGAAGATTCTACAAAACACGTCCGAACGCAATGCGTTGGAAAGCGGAAGGAATTGTGCAGATGACCAAAATCTTTTCTAGTCCTTTTATTGCTAATATCATGGAAACTGTATTTCTTTCGTAATTCTTTGTTATTTTATTTCATTTTCCCCGCAGATTGATGAAGTACAATAAGAGATTAACAACAATACAAATTTATGCCAATTATAACAAGTAATAAATGTGATGCATAGAGGAATCGTCCTTACTATAGAACTTATTAGGCACCATAAGAAATTAACAACAGTAACTCATAATATAAAAAAATAGTACAGTGGGAGAATAAATAAAATAATAAAGAAGTAAAAAAATAATTTTTCCCGTGATGCAAGCAATAAAGGAACAGGAAAGAGTTTTTGGTCATATAAACAATTTTATTAGCCCATTTTCAGAAAAGGCAATCTTTTTAATTGCTAACGTTCGAACGTGTCTTGCAGCCTCACTCACGAAGTACTTTGATCGTTCCAACTCAAAGAAAACCTGATTTGCGCCCGATTCTTTTAACTATTATAACGATGCTTATCTTAACTAACTTCTGAGCCAAGAAAAAGAAAATGGATGACCATAATACCATGTTAATCCTTCAAACGATAAAGTACAAACATTGCCTTGGTTGTTCCAGTTTCACGCAAGGCCGACTTGAGCTCAGCCATTAATACGATGCTTATACTAACTTAAAGAAAACGGATATGCCCAATAGATACTGATAATTTCTCGACAGTCTATATGCAAAATAGAAAAAAGATTTATAGTACAAACTTCAAGTTTCTGTTTGTTTCTTAATTGCTTACATACAAACACGTACCCAACTACAATACACCAAACACGCAAAATTCTAAATTCCATAGTACAATAATAACAATATATCGTAATAAAAATTATGTGAAGAAAAGAGGATCCGTTCTAACGTCATCGTTTTCTATCTTTTCAAAAATTGAGAGCCTTCATTCTTTCAATTTAAATAGACATTTTAGGACTTCTTTCACGTACACGAATTTACTTTGGCACCATTAAAAAATAAAACTGATGAATACATTATTTCCGGGCTTTACCAGAGTTAGCAGTAAAACCGTGAAAACCAAAACAGTGGAGAAGACATAACTACTGCGCGTATATATAAAATAAAAACTCCGAAATTTAAATCCGTTAGATAGCCATTTCTACGAGGAATTCCTCGCTTCTTCAGCAACGGCTGAAACCAAAAATGTATTTATTCGTATTCAAATGCGTTAAAATATTTTTTTACCGGTACAAGCCCCCCCAAAATAATCCATACACAGGAAGATACAATAGAATGGGATTAACAATTTTTGAATGTAAGGAAGTAAGAAGGGTAAAGCAGACAGATACCTCTGTCTCATATTAAAAACTTAACCCTCCCCCATACAAGAGCCAAGAATTTAAAAAGTTAGAATTAGCCATGTCAGGGCGACAGAAGTGGTAGGGGTAACGGAAAGGAAAGAAAGGGCAAAGGGATGGTTGACTGGGAAGTAAGCTATAAAAAAATTTTCTTTTAGAAACAAAAGAAAACTGCTGACATCAATGTTGAAAAAAAAAAAAGGATTGAAAAATTTACCAAATGGATTTTAGTTTAAATAAATATTAATTGAACCAAAAGAATAACGTCTTCCTAGAATTTTTCACACTTTCCCTGATCACGTATACGGCGTCTCTTGGCCTTGTCTTTCGCTTCCGACTGCATTTTCATTTACCATTTGGATTTATGGATCCAGTTTGTTTGATGATATGACTGACCGTTTGAAAACTACTACCAACAATATCTGCGATCTCTGTAAGGTTTGCCAGTGTGTTCGTGCAGCGTTACAATTTTTGTACGCTTCCTTAGAGTAAGGTCTATCGCAGACACTGACCGTAGGACAACTAATCGACAGTCGAAACAATAGTGTCTGGGCAGGATAAAAATCTGATGCAATCACGGATGATCCAATATTTTTCATGGTCAAACAACTTTCATCATGCACCCCGAAAACAGAGTCATATCTGCAAATGACCTAATCCGAGGAAAAAATAAAAATCGATTACACCCCGTCACTCCAGTGGGTATAAAACTGACCGTATGGTAAAAGAAGGAAAGTAATGCAGTTGTTTCAATTAATTTGCACAAAAGGTGTATATCGTTCCTTCAGTAATGAATTTGAACACTCTCAGCTACTGGCGTGTGTTTACATTGTATATAACACGCTATAATCCGTCTTTCTTTACTGAGCACTCATAGCTCAGAGATAGAGCAGGTAGATGTCATTTCGGTCGGGTTTCAATCCTGGCTAGAAGCAATCGGATGTCTAATCTTACTGATGAGCTGTGATACAGCGAAACAGATCTGTCTACTGGTGACTATAGATAGATAATAAACTGAGTCTTGGATATACATAAAGATAAATTAAAAGACTACCGACGAATCTCTCTTCTTCTTCAACTGCTTGAGCCTCCCACATCTAATTTATTGAAATCAGAAACTTGAAGTTGAGATGATGCGTCTTTTTTTTTTTTTTTTTTTTTTTGTTTATTTAGTCACCGGTCGTTCAACTTAGATTCGGGAAGCCCAATGGTGATCACTACCTTTGGCCTTGGACCTATATAATGTTATTTGCCATTTTTAAAGGTTGTTTGTACAGCATGAAAATAATGTAAATAACAGGAAAACAGTCGATATTGACAGCAAGACACAGAAGACGTTCATGAAATCAACTCGATAGATTGAGATTAAATGACATTACTCCCTGAAATAGAAAAAAAGAAAGAAAGATAAAAGCCGTATAGAATGGTCGGGCTGGAAAGGTCATAGGCTAAGCATGGAGGAGTGAGGCTAGAGCTGTAGAATCTTGCATGTATTAATTTCAACTCTTCTTGTTAACAACTGCATCGTTTCTTTCAAGGTAAACTGAGATCTAACTGTTCAAAGACTTCAAATGTAACTCGTAGCAACTTGAAAATAGAGAAAATTTGGTATCGGAGTGTTATCAAAAACCTGCAGAAAATGGAGTTTAGCCTCAATAGACATTTATGCTGATTGGATTGCTACATTAAGAGGTGACAATCCAGCTTTATCAAAAGTGCAAGAGTGGACAACTGAATTTAGAAGGGAAAAGGAGAGTCTTGAAAATGACCTGAACGTCTGCAACTGTCACCACTGAGGCAAAGATTGATGGTGTTGATCACATGGTGATGGATGACAGGCGATTGACAATAGATCAAACGATCAATATCCTGTTAGAGATGCAGCCGACAATTCTACTCCAGCTTCTTCTCCCGCCTGTGGAACTCCCTTCCATATACTTGCTTTCCTGACGGCTACACCTCCAGGAATTTAAATGCAATGTCAATTCCCATCTCTTATCCACTTAACTTCAGTTCTTTTTACATCACCCCGTGTATCTTGTTTTTTTTTTTTTTCTCTATCTTCGGAACTGTCTTCACACCTGTGTTCCTATCATTCTCGTGCCCTTTCGCTGACATCTCTTGTAACTGGTTCGTCTTTCTCTTCAGTCTCCTCCTGTCTAAACTTTTACTCTTACGTAGCCCCCTGCGCATCAGTGGTAACGCCTTGCTTGGAGTAAAACGATTATTCAAAAAAAAAAAAATGGGTTGAAAATATTCTACATAATGAACTTGGCATGACAAAGGTTTCTACGCGGTGGGTGTCACGTCTTCTGAAACCTGCCAAAAAATAAAAATAAATAAATAAATAAAAAACCCAAAATAACCCAAAAAGCGCGCCAAGAAAATCGCATCATGCGAAAATCTCACCCACCCTTGTAAGACAGATAAAAACAAATTTATGTAGAGAGATAAAAAAAAAAAGTGATACCTAAGGTGTAAAATGCATTCTAAAAAATAAAAAGTATTTATTAAAGCTTTTGTTTCAATTCTAATTCCAAGCCAATTGATTAAATTCAATAATTCTTATAAAAATACTTTGGAATATTTCAAGTAAAATTTAAATTGATTGAAATCTTTTCATCAGTAAGATCTATAAAATCGTCCATATTGATAAATCTGTCAACATAATTTGACTCTTTATTATAATTTTTTTCAAAATTAAAATATACTTTTCTTAAAAAATTAGCCGATTTAAATTTTAAATATTCCAAACTGGATCAAAAAGTTTTATTTTAAAATATAGCAAAAAAGTATTTTTAAGTGTTGACCGCTGTCTTGACCGCCCGATGTTAGGAAAATTGAATTAACGAGGGCATAATTGAAATAAAATTACTTGAGAAATAAAACGTAAACGTCTTTTTATGTTTATTCTAAAATTTTTTTTAACTACCCAGTAATTTTTAAAATTTAAATACTTTAAGTATTCTGATATTTCATTGAATTTTAAGTACTGTGGCTTTATAGCCTTACTTGCAAAGACGCTTGTAAAAAAATGTTATTAAATAACCAATATATTTTAAATTTACTATAATTACCGCTTTTATTTTCTAATGTGTTCGGACGTCGGTATTTACAAAAAATCGATACGTTTTCATACACACAATTTTTTTTTTTAATATTTTGAGTCGTTACATTGTAGTCAGCATTTCCATGTATGACTAGTAAATACCTGTAACTTAACAATATCACTAAGCAGCTACAAATTAATACGTAATTTTGAGAGATTTAAAATTTTATAAATTATCTAAATCTAAACTTATTTATAAATGGAACTTTGTGTGTGTATTCGTTACCTATAAACTCCGAAACGGCTGAACCGATTTTCTTGAAAATTTATACAGTTGTACTATAAGCGTCTGCGAGTGTTCTTAGCTAGGTTTTGTGTCGAGGTACCCTCGATGAATATCGAAAATCGAAAAAAATCCGGTTATAGAAGGAATGGTCCGATTTTAATCAAATTTGATACACTCATAGACAAAGACATTCAAAAGTTTTAAAGTTGCAGTTCTTACAATAGTGCAGAAAATCGATAATATATATATATATATATATATATATATATATACACACAAAAAATCTCAAGCGAGCCAAAACCTACCGCGGTTTCACACTACGGATCGTCAGGGCCCTGACGATCCGTAGTGTGAAACCGCGGTAGGTTTTGGCTCGCTTGAGATTTTTTGTGTGTCTTTGCTCTACTTTTGTATATCTTTTGTACTTTGTATCGAGCACTTTTTCTTGTGGTTGGTTCCGTTTGGTTTTTTTTTTTTTTTACTGCGGAGTATTGAATGTTTTGTTCTTATTCCGTGGATTTCTTTCTTCTTTTCTTTCTTTTTCTTCTTTTTTTCTCCCCATTCATCCGACGCCTCATTGCACCGGATTGTAACGGAATTAGGTTCTGTTTGTTAATGGTTTTTTTAAAGGTTTATCTTAGTATAAATTTACAACCTAAATACTTACAGAGTCTATTTAGTTATTATTTTGATTATTATATATATATATATATATATATATATATATATATATATATAAGCTTTCATTATTACACCCGAGCAACGCCGGGCTATACTGCTAGTTCTAATAGCATTTCAAAAAAATGAAAACCATTTTTGTAAATATTACTCATCGACTTTACACACAACATATTTTATTGCTGAAACAAAAATCTTTTCTAACTGAATGTTTTAGTTTTATTGCACTTTCTTATTCTACAAGGCCCCCCATTCTACTACATCTCAATTTTCATAAAGTGGTTTTCATATAAAATACAAATTTTATTGTAACCTAATTATGTATAATAATGAATTATCTGAAATATAGGTGAGCAAATCAACTAGAAAAATTGAAAATAAATAATGTTTCTGAATACAAATTAGAGACATGTTATAAGATCATTCCACCTTAAATCAACGTTTTGTGGCAATTTTTAACTTCACCTGAAGATTTTTCTTGTTAAAAACATTGAATAATTTGAATACATTCAACATTAGATAAAAAATATGAATTTTATGTAGTGTTTTGGGACTTAGCATGTTCAAAACAAATTCATGGATTTGGACGAAAAAACAAAACAAAAAATTAAAACAAAGAAGTGACATGCAAATGTTTGTCGATGCCAGGGGTCAATTTCTTTATTTTATGCCCCTAAAGCTCAAGTGGGGTGGGGTCTATTCAGTTTTAAATTCAAAATTTAAAACTTGAGAGTCTAGCCCGCCCTGTTATTTAACCCATAGTTGGAGGGAGAAGAGATAGATTCATACCTATCCACAAAGGAAGAGAAAATGAATATAATGAACTCGGCTTGCCGATTTCTCGTTTCAGGCGGCTAAACATTGCACCATCTGCACATCCAAAGCATAATAAAAATTTACTAATCATAGCTTAGCATATTCTTTAACATTTCACCCCAAACAAGACGATAACGCCACTAAGATACAAGGGGATTACTAAGAGTGTAAGGATTTGAGATAAATCATTCCTTCGGAGAGGGAAAAATAAAAGAACAGATATTCATTAAACAGAAAATGACGATTGATATTGCATTTAATTTTTGAAGTGTTGACCGAAAAGTAAGGAACCGGAAGAGAGTTCCACAACCAAGAAGTGTGAGAAAAGAAACTTAGAGTTTATGATTACATCTACCAATTTAGACTGTAAAAGGATGAGACCTAGCTGCCAATCTAGTACTGAGCTCAAATTAGTAAAGTCGAGGTAATAGAGGATAGCTCATTAGAACAATTACCGTAAAGATATTTATAGAAAAGGTACGGGGAAAGTATGTTACAGCAGTAGGAAAGTGACTGAAGCCGAGATGGCAAGCTAGTACAGATAACATTGCAGATTCCTTTTAGGATTTTGTCAAGAATCTGCAACTACATAGCAAAAGCGCCAGGTCAGATTTGACAGCAGTATTCTTAGCCTGGACAAATGGTAGACTTATAGATATGTAAGATAGATTCGAGCGAGAAAAAAATTAATAGCACAACAGTGGACAAGCTTTCTATCAGCAGAACTTAATAATGGCGTATCCGTTGGCGAATGGCCTTAATATATGCTTTAGACGTTATATACACGAGATAAAAGAAAAATCGAATATATGTAGGGGAGGTGGAGATTAAAATATCAAGTTCACACGATAACTTTTTGATTGGCGATTATGGGTTTAATAACTAGTGTTCAGAGAAAGTGGAATTTATGAGAAAATATTTTCTCATTTTCAGTCATAAAATGAAGGCAGCATTTATTAATTCCGTCGAGACAAAACAAGATTTGAAAGTGACTCAACTTTTCATTGTTGCTTATGACAAGAGTAAAAGTTGGGGGAGGGGTAATTCCGTCTGAATAGAGCTTCTCACTGACAGAAATATCGGGCATAAGTTGCCATGTTTAAAAAAAAAAATTAAAGAATCATAATAGTTTATTGCGATTTTAAAACAGTTCATTTATGTTTGAGATCGAATATTCTCTATGTAATCATATCCAAATGTATTCGGTTGTCCGGAAAGTACAGACCGATTTGTAAGGGAAATGAAAACACAAAACAAATTTATGTGATTAAATATTTATTCCACTAAACTAGCAGTATAGCCCGGCGTTGCTCGGGTGTAATGAAAGCTTTAAAACTAATCCATGGTCCTGGAGCTCAAACTCAGCCTAAAGAATATTTGTGTGAAGTTTGGTGAGTATCGGATAAAAATTGTGGATTTGTACCCCCAATAAATAAATATCGAAAATTGATAATCGAAACAATCTGGTTATAGAAGGAGTGGTTCGATTTTAATCAAATTTCATACACTCATAGACAAAGACATAAGAAACGATATTCAGAGGTTTCAAGGTTGCAGTTCTTGCAATAGTGCAGAAAATCGATAATATATATATATATATATATAAAAGCCAAGATTTTCACCAAACTTCACACAAATATTCTTTAGGCTGAGTGAGCTCCAGGACTATGGATTAGTTTTAAAGCTTTCATTTCACCCGAGCAACGCCGGGCTATACTGCTAGTTTGGGATAAAAAGAAATTGTCAAGATGCTTGAAATAGTGATAGTGGGCAAAAGATTGGGCGAATATGGTGGATGTGACCAAGACTCTTATTCTCAGTCGGTCAGCTTCTGCACTGTCATCCGAGTAACATGTGGCTAAAAACTGTCATGAAGCAGAAGCAGACCACGTCGATTAACCTGTGTCGGTCGCATTTTGTATCATTTCTTTTTCATGTTCAAGATGAGAATTATATCTTAAGTTAAATTCTGATAGAGATCTAGATAAAATTAACAAAATTAACTTTAATCATTAGGAATGAGTAATATATTTAGTGTAACAATTATAATAATTTATTAGAACACAATTAGAAGGTCGATTCTAAAATCGTGCATTATTTTTCGAATAACTTAATGACGCATAACAGTGTTTGTATTATATATATAAATACTATAGCACATACACTAATGTATTCCTTTAATATATAAACTATTAATATAGCATATAAATATTTACAAGAGTAGTCCTATAAATACCCTTGGAGAAGTTATGAATCCATCTTTTCTTCTCGCCCAGCTTTAGGTTAAATAGCAGAACAGACAGTCTCTTATAACATTGGTTAGCAACCAGTCTACTATGGGAGTTTTTCTGCGAAGTCAATCATGAACCAAAAAAGTCAATCATCAACCGAAAAAACAAAAACACAATCATGTGCCGATAAAAAACAAAAAAACAAAAACAAAAAAAAAACCAATCATGAACCAAAAAAAAAAAAAAAAAAAAAAAAACCAATCATGAACCGGAAAAAAAAACCAATCATGAACCGAAAAAAAAAACAATCATGAACCGAAAAAAAAAAAAAGTCAATCATGAACCGGGAAAAAAAAAAAGTCAATCATGAACCGGGAAAAAAAAAAGTCAATCATGAACCGGGAAAAAAAAAAGTCAATCATGAACCGGGGGAAAAAAAAAGTCAATCATGAACCGGGGAAAAAAAAAAGTCAATCATGAACCGGGGGAAAAAAAAAGTCAATCATGAACCGGGGAAAAAAAAAAGTCAATCATGAACCGGGGGAAAAAAAAAAGTCAATCATGAACCGGGGAAAACAAAAAAAAAGTCAATCATGAACCGGAAAACAAAAAAAAAGTCAATCATGAACCGGGGAAAAAAAAGTCAATCATGAACCGGAAAACAAAAAAAAAGTCAATCATGAACAGAAAAAAATCAAAGCGTTCATCTAGAATGACATCCAAGTATCATTCTTAGAAAAAAAAAAAAAAATGAAAAACTCGCTGTAAATAAACAAATCAAAGATATAACATGAAGCAATTCTATCTGAATATTCTGGCAATCTATGTAACAATAAAAAACGAAATTATTTAACTTCATAAATTTTTTTTCTAAATGAAAAAGTGTGAAAAACAAAGCTGCAAGCTCACTATAATATGCGTTTCTACAACAAATTCCAAAAGTAGTCTAAGGATGTGAATTAGTCCGCTGTTAAAAAGGAAAGTCTTGCTGACCTTAACGAGTCACTTGATTCGTTTAATTGAAATCAACCATGGTTCCTGCAAAACAGTTGCTAATTAAATCAATGGAAAGAATTATAAAACTCTTTTGGGGAGGAAATCCGATATAAAAATGTGTCACAAAATCTTCGCTGTTCGCAGGCATAATTATTTATAAAATAAATAAGAACGTTATAAAATGAAAACCTCGGGATATAAATCTGAAAGTTTTGGAAATAGAAAAAATACAAATAAAAACAAATAGGCGAAAACAAGAGTTCACAATAGTGACAGAACTGCAATACATTGGTTGAAAAAATCGGACTTTCATAGACATAGGTCAACGGAACTTAACACTGACAATCAAAACAGAAAAAAACGAACAAAAAACAAAAAGTTTACAAAAGATAAAGTACGGATGCTTAAAATGCTATTCAGTGATGAATTATGGTTCTGTAATTGCCAAAGCTGTGATACTGGAAGTATTGTTCCAATGAAACTGGATACCTCCACTCATTTTCGATAACTAAGTTTTAAAGTTTGTTTTTTTTTTTTAAATAAAAAGGCTTTTTTGAAGCTAAATTATTAAATTTACTATTTCCCGTAAGTAAAATATTCTGGTGTATTTCAAACAGAAATTATATTCATTGGAATTTCAACTTTTTGAAAGTTTGTAAAAGCTAGCAGTTTCTTGTCAATTTTTGACAAACTGACAAGTTTGTAAACAAAAGTTAATTCTCGGTTTTAAAATTAAAAAAAAAATGAAACTTAAGTGAACGACGTAAGGGAAACAGCCCTTGAAACACGTGACCTTTTAATGCCAATTAGAAAAGATTTATAGACAATTTTTAAAAAAATTATTTTAAAAGTTTTGATGCGGGAAGATTTACATTTAGCTTTTCAATTTTCGATTAGTAAATATAGTCTTTACTTAATAAATTAACCTAAAACAGACAGTGATTGAAAGAAATTTCAATAGATTTTTGAAGCTTTATAAATTATAATAATTAAAAAAGAAAAAATGAAAACAATTATTGTAAGAATTCATTACTCATCGAACAATAAACTCTTCAGACTATGATATAATTAATATATATTTTAAAACAAAGACTTATCTAAATAAAAAAAATGGTATGGTTTTATTGCATTTTTTTTATTTCACTATTTGGAGCAGATTTTCAAAAAATAGCTACTGTTTGAAAAAAATATATATAGTCATTTACATTCCCCAAAGAGTCCTGCATTTAACTAACAAAACAAAACAAAATTTGCGGACAGTATTCAATTTCTAGAAATTTCAGAAATTAACTAGAGGGAGCATAATAGATGTAAAATAATATAGATATTATTTGCCCAGATTTTATAGAAATAATTATTTGCCCAGATTTTATAGAAATAATTATTTGAGAAGAACATTTTCAATCATATCTGAATAAGTCCTAAAAGTTTCATTGAAATCCAAGAATTACTTGATTTTTGCAAGAATTTTCAAGTTAATGTATTTTTAATCGGAAAAAAATGAGTTTCGTAAAGGATTTAAAAAGGAATTGAAAATATTTTGATGTTTTCTCTTACCTAAATGAAACAAAGACGACTGCCGGAAAACAAGTAACTAAAACGTTATTATTTAGTAGATATCCATATCTGAGTAGACGCCATGTTCATTTATTAAGCAGTCTTAGTTATTTTCGTCTATCGGCCTGAATATTTGAGAAATCTTAAATATGAATCCTCCGGCATAATTCAATTATGCGTCCCCCTTAGCAGGAGTTAGATCCGACGTTTTTTTTTTTTTTTTTAGACTACCTCAGCCACGAAAGATCTCACCGATCTCGCAAATCCGAATAATACTTTTAAGTGCAAATTTCTTCAAAGAAGCTTGAATCATTCGTATCTGCTCAGTTTTATATCCTAATGTCCCAGAAGACGTCTAATTTCTTTAATAAGAATTCTCGAATATTAACGCCAGGTGAACGAAAATAAATATACTGTTTAATAGATACTCGGAGTGCTTACTCAAATACGGGTATCCACTAAAAAAAAAAAAAAAAAAATTAAGTGATAAAATCTGTCGAATTAATAAATAAAAAACAAGTTACTTCTTTATAAGTAACTAAATAAATAAGCAAAATTACACACTCACGGCATTGCTTGTCAGGCAAAAATCAATGGTGATATTACAATCATTACCTCAATAATCGATGTACGGATGCACGACGGAATTAAAAATGCTTCTCATTCTTTTTCATCATTTCACCCCAAGCAAGGCATGACCGCCACTGGTGCGCGGGGTTTACAGTGAGAGAAAAAAACAAGGTAGAGGCGATGTCGAAGAAAGGATAAGAAAATGATGGAAATCAAAAAGATAGAAGACGGCAATTGACGTTGCATTTAAACTTTGAGATTATAGCTATTGGTGAAGCAAGACAATGGAAGGAAGCTCCACAAACGGTAAGTGCGAGAAAAGAAACTGTTAGAGTAGAATAAACGGTTAGATTTCACTGTTTCAAAAGGAAAAAGGGTGGCACCATGAGACTAATCTAGTAGTACGAGTAAATACATGTGATCGAGAAACCAGGTAAAAAGTTATATCGATAAGAAACAGCATTAGTGATTTTCTTGACTTGACTTTTTTTAAAACTTAAAAACTTTTAAACTTTTTTTTAAGTTTTTAAAAAAAAAGTGTTTTTAAAAAAAAAAGTGTTTTTAAAAAAAAAGTGTTTTTAAAAAAAAAGTGTTTTTAAAAAAAAAGTGTTTTTAAAAAAAAAGTGTTTTTTAAAAAAAAGTGTTTTTTTTAAAAACACTTTTTTTTAAAAAGTGTTTTTTAAAAAAAGTGTTTTGAAAAAAAGTGTTTTGAAAAAAAGTGTTTTGAAAAAAAGTGTTTTGAAAAAAAGTGTTTTTAAAAAAAATGTTTTTAAAAAAATGTTTTTAAATGCTTTTAATTAAAAAAAGTAAATAAAAAAACGGTATTAAAACGCAAGTGGTTACTGAGAAAAAAAATGGTTTTCAGGATAACAATACACCTCGACAGTGTAAAAAGTCTTTAAGCCTTTCTTTCAAAAAAAAAAAAAAAGAAAAAAAGAGGGTTATCAGCTTTATGACATGCTAAGTAAAGGGCCCAGATCGATTAAAAATTTATGGTAGAATTAAAAAAGTAAAACAAAACACAAATGGTTTTATAACATGGTTCAATCTTTCAAAGCTGATCCAATATTCGATAAAAGCTAGAATCGGCTAAGATTTGATTTGATTCGGAAATTACAGCATATCGGCCTCAGTGGGTCATTCAATGCCGATAAAAATTTTTGTCGTTAATATTTCTATATATCTATTTCTGGACTAAAATTTCTTTTGGAAGTTCTATTTCTGGTAATCTTCTTTTCAATTATGTATTGCTAGAAATGTGCGTTGTGGTGCAGTGGATGTCGGCTCGGAACGAGAAATCGGGAAGCCGAGTTCGAATTCCAGTGGAACTCCTTGCATTCACTTACGCGCAAATACCCTTAGGAAAGATATTAATCGTCACTTCCCTCCAGTAATTGGTTAAATAACAGGACAGATTGGGTTCTATAGCCTTGACTGGCAACCAGTCTACCGCAGAAAACAATGGCAACCAACTACGGGATAATCTTCTGCTCAGTCAGTCATGTCTCGAAAGTATCACGTATAGCACTTAACTGACTGACTATGGAGTAAACACGTGGCAAGAGCTTTCATAACTAATAGTAAAGAGAATGAACTGAGCCGACGCTGCCTCGCTAGTGTCTCTCCAGTGGTCCCAGCCGACGCTGCCTCGCGTAACAGGATTTTATATATATATATATATATATATAAACAATCTTTATTATAACAGAATGTATTACGAAGGTCTATCTTGTAATATACAATTTTTTCATTTAATATTTAATGAACTGTGAATCATGTATGGCACTTAACTGACTGATTGCTAGAAATGTTTTTCTTTTTTTTTCTTTTTCTAAAAATATATAGCTGGCAAAATTTATTTTCCAAAAGGCCATTGTTTTTGTTTTAGATTTTTCTGTAGATCTCAATTTCTTTAATGAAATTTATGATATTATTTGCGTTATCATTTACAAATAGACCCTTTAGGTTATCCGGTAATCGGCTTAGAGGATTGTTCTTTAGTTCCTTGGTTCAAAGTAATCAAACCGAAATCAAATCCAGATGAGAAATAAGAAAATCACCATCAGTTCCATAATTGGGTGTCATCGCAGAGACACTGACTCCATATCTGGATTGAAAGCCAGAAGTATTCATTCATGCGTAGCATGTCTTCGGCTAATAAAACTGGCGTGCCCATCCCTCTCCAGGTCAAACGTCAGCTGAACCTCTAACTTGAAGCTTCGTCTTAGTCACGGACATGTGGTTATTCATTCCAGAGGAGAGCGCTTCCGCCTTAGCTATTGCCTACAGTCTAGAAAGTCCCTCGCACAGCAATGTCGTGATATTACCACACAGCCTGTATACGTAGCCATAACCGTATATGACTACCGGGCACACCGGTAGAAAGAAAAACGAAGAAAACATCCGAATGAACGCAGTAAAAATCTGTTTGTTTATTTATTAATTTTGAGAGAAAAGACTGGTTATACTCAGAAAGTCCGAACCCGATTTCCTGCTTTCGTTCACGTTCTGTGCCTAATTTCCATCGGAATAGCCGAAAAAAGCCGCAAAAATCATAGTTTCTGAAAACGGATGACACTGATGACGTCATCACATGGTCAACTAATAAATCCGGGCAATTTTCTCTGTGCTCGGTGATATTTTTAGCATCAGCTACGGCTCTGTACGTAGCTATAGAAGCTTTTGTTACCCCAGTAGGTTAGATAGTCGATGACCCTCCAAAAAGATCAAATGACAAATTCGATGCAGGGAAAATTCTCCTTTATTTGATGTAGAAAAATACAATATTAATTTATCTAATTTACTTTATTAACAGAGGTAGGTAAGTTGGCCTATCTATCGATTCATACACCTTCTTTGACTTTTGAATAGATGCTAGGCGTTATCGATGTAGTTTCCAGAGCAAGTAGATACGGAGTTGCCAGTCCTATAGCCAACCGGCTTTGAAATTCAATGTTATCCTATTCCTAGATTGATTATCAACCAAGGCTAAAGAGCCCAATTTACCCTGAAATTTGAACCATAGTTTGTGATAAAATATATACACCAGTATTCTTCTGATTATATATAACAAAAGGAAAACTATCTGAAATTAAATGTTTATATATATATATATATATATATATATATATATATATATATATATTCCAACGTCTGTAGCACGACTCAGACTTTCATGCACTACTCAATCATCAGATGCTTAGGAACTGACGTAGGATTATATATATATATATATATCACTATGGTGTATTCGGTTAAAATAGCCTTGAACCAGACTTGGGAAACGGCAATTAGATTTTGCAATTGACTTTAGGAGTTTTTTTTTGTTTGTTTTTTTATTAAAACGAATTATTTTTTTTACTTTGGACAAGGACAACAACAGGAATTAAGGAAAAAATAATAAACAAATAATGATCTGGAAGCAGCCCAAAGGTGAGCTGGCGAGCGAACGTGTAAAAGCCTGGCTTGGGGAACTTTTCAGTATTGTTTTTTTTTTGCTTGAATGGAAAAAGAAGAAATCTGAGAGTTTCTAAAAAAGGCGATGATTTGTAAGATAAACCAGATCAACGACCTTTGTACCATGTAAACCATGCGGAAGCAACTATTTGTTAATTGGAAGGTATGGGTGCACGTGTCTTGGTGACGTACGTCTCGGTAACGGGTGAAGAAAATAACTCCCCACCCCTTCTTGCCGGATGGTTTTAGACAAAAGCCCGTTCGCCGATAAGAATAGTAGCTTTTTCCGCCGGCCACTGAAGAGAATTCGGCTGACAGGCTTTGCGCCGTGTAGGCGAGGGCAGAGTAGTGAGGAGGGATTTTTCGGCCGACAACCGAGAATTAGTCTGACTACTTGGTGTGAGGGATGTGCGTTGTGGCGCAGTGGATATCGGCTTGGAACGAGAAATCGGGGAACCGAGTTCGAATTCCAGTTGAATTCATTGCATTCACTTACACGCAAATAACCTTGGGAAATGTATTAATCCGTCTCTTCCCTCCAGTTATGGGTTAAATAACAGGACAGATTGGGTTCTATAGCCTTGGTCGGCAACCAGTCTACCACAGAAAGCAATGGCAACCTACTGCCAGTCAGTCATGTCTCGAAAGAGGCATGATCGCCCAAGCGGGTATCACGTATGGCACTTACCTGACTGACTTGGTGAGAGGATCTGATGTGATCTCACTCGCCCTTAATGATCACCGACTGAGTAGAGATATTTCCACTGTTTCCCAACCCCGCGTTGGATTGTCGATCTAGGATTCGTGCATCATGCTGAGTTGGCTTATTAAGTGTACCAGCAAGAAAATTCTATCTCTGATATGATCGACTGGAATGTGTTTTTGTTTTGCCGAACTATTCATTAACCAATTTTTCAGGAATCCTCCCATGAAGGTCGTCCTTGTTTACGAGACCAGCGCACCACGGCATGTTCAATTTTCGGACCGAACAGAGAACACAACGAAACGTCCTTGGATTAAGCTCTGCTGAATTTACCCCTGTGACCCGGTTAATATATATTAATGTATAATTGGCCAACAAACTTTCATTTAAACACGCTTCGTTACAAACGATGAACAAAAAAGATTTTATTAAATTTTGTCTTAAACATTTCAGTATTTACATTATTCGGACTATTGTCCTCATCTTTGTTGTGGATATAGACATTGGTTAGTTCCTGTGACTTGACCCAAAGAGTTGTGAGTTCAATACCAGGCTACAGCAGTGATAAACAAGTGACTTACAGGATTGAAGAGAGATTCATGAATTATCTCCCTCTAATCCTGCAAGTTACTCGACTTCCAATCGAGGCATTACTACGCAAGAAATGAGAATGATATATCCCAATGATTGTCATAAGGGGTTCGGTTCGAAATTCCTAGAACCTGAAGAAGGCCGGAGCGTACAGCGGACAAAACGTCGTACAAAGGGCAACAAAGAATAGGACAATAGTCCAAATAATGCAAATACTACTTCATCTCAGAAATATAGAGAAATATTAATCATTCCAGTATTCTTACAAGTTTCCTTTTTGCTAGAGATAAGGAATGTAAAAAATGTTCTATAATTTTTTGACTTTCCAAACATTTTCAGCCTCTTCACAGGCCATTTTTAAGGATGTTATTTTTCCATTGTTGTGTTCTCATTTTTGACTGTAATGTAATTTTTCGTTTTTTTTTATATTTTTTATTTATTTATTTTTTGTTAAGGAGAATTCTTTAAAGATGTCACGTGATGTTCGCGACGGGCATCATGTAAGCGTCTGTCTATTTTGTTAAAAAAAACTTTCAAAATTACATTTCCACTCTTAGATAATGTAAGGTTGATAGCAGGAAAAAATGGTTTATGTACAGTGCCTCTTTTATAGCGAGGTGCCTTTGATATGTGATTTAAATAATATTTTTGCATTTTCAGCCAATTTTTTTCTTAAGGCTTCTTGTAAGTTATGGGTTAATGTTTTTTTATTGCACTATTACGACTAGATAGGTGGCATGTAAGGTGTTTACTAAGGGTAGTGGTAGTATGGCCAATATAAGTAATTGATTTATGACAAGAAACAATCTTTTACGGGATACTGAAATTTTTACGCTATATTAGTTAGTCATCGCTAGTTTAGATTTGATAGGGGTTATCATTAGAAATAACAAGTTTTGCTGTCTTCCATTTTCTATAATAGATTATAAATCTTACATGTTTTTGAGGAATTACGACAGAAATATGGTGCTTAATAACTGTTCGTGTAGATAAAAACGACCAGCATGTAAGATTTTAAGTTCTGATTTAATTTTTCCAGTATTCTTACATGCTACCACTTTGCTGGAGAT